>OZ018329.1:89335878-89763920 GCA_963969495.1 Ceratothoa steindachneri
TATTACTACTAAACGGCTTCTATCTGAACAATTCTCTTATACTTTTAAGATAAATAATTGCTTTACTGCAGCTGGAATATAGCGGATATATTGGTACTATAGTACTAATATACTATATTTATATATTGTGCTATATATTTTATATTTATTATAAATGGAATATCGTGTTAATAATACAATATCGCTAATCCATCCAATGTCAATTAAATGGAATATAGCATTGATATTGTTATATTGCGCCCCTCCCCAGTAGTCAAATAAATATATGCGTAATCCATGTTAAATCGAAACCCCTAAATCACCAGTAAGTCTGATATTGCTAAACATCTTATACGAAAACATTAAAGAAAGATCCTCGAGCTTTGACACCTGAAAAAGAATTTTTTTATTATAAAGTAATTTTCCTGGAATCCTCATATTCTTCCTAAAGTGTTTAGATTGAAGTTTTCGGACTTTTTAACCTCGTCAATCCAAGTAGTACCAATCAAATTCCTGTTCCAAGCTGTTGGAAGATGAATGAAGTAAGACCTAAGTCATTCTTAAGCTGTATTAATATTCTTGCTTATTCTTTGTCCTATTTTAAGATACATTTTTTAACTATTCATTACTGATGGCAGCAAGTGAAACCCACGTAAGTCGTACTATGTTTTTTTTATGAATAGAAGGATGAAATAGTGCCTCGAAGGCAGTAAAACATATTACAGAGTGGATGGAAATGAGGTTAATATTCGTAAATTTTAGCAGTGGTTAAAAATGATTCCATTCCGCGGCTATCCTGACTAAAATGTTCCGATGATCGAGGGTACCATAGTGCGAATGATCGCGATGCCATTAAAGCCCTTGTGAAGATCAATCCTTGAAATGACACTCACTTAATGGCTAGAACTTTAAATTTCAGTCGCAAAACCGTATCTAAAAATCTAATAAACATTTTTTTTATCACAAACCCATGTTTTTGATGTCTTCCTCGACCTCGGAGACCTGGTCTTAGGTCAACCTCCTCATCTCGAGGCAGAGAGACCCTAAAATACCACTCGAGAGGTTTCAATTTGAAACTTTATGCTCCCGAATCGGCCCCTTTCCCCACTGAAATCGAGTCTCACGAAGTATCCGATGGCCTAAAAACCGGAAGATACAAGTGGGAATGCTCAGATTCAGTGCCGGAACGGCAAGTTGAGGAGGCTCTCTCGAGAAACATGGTTAAACTGACCACCGACTGCTTCCATACAATCACGGATACAGAATTCAGGAAAAAACGAAACGGCAGGGAGCGCACCCCGCCCAGTACACCACATGGGGCTAAAGTGGACCGCGAATAAGCGACCACTTTAATCCCACATACATAAAAAACCCAAAAACGTTACACAAAATGACTGATAGACTAACGATAATACAGATGAATGTCAATGGGTGAGACGGAAAAGGTTCCATCTATGGCAACATCTTGCGACAAAATGACCCCGACATAATACTCATTAATGAACACGGTATGACCGCTCATAAAGAGATAAAAAATTTTCAATACGACGTCATAAGCAAAAATCATAGTCAGGAACGGTATGACGGCTGCCCAATAGCCGTCAAAAAAGGTATAAAATACAAAAGACTACCAGACTTAGACGAATCCTACCTTGCCATTGAGGTAGGCACTACCCTGGGGGGTCTAGTCGTGGCCACGGGGTACCAACCCCCAAGACGCGGCTATGTACCCCTGCATAACCTTCTACAGGTCTTCAGCCACTCCAGACACTCATTACAGACCAACAAATACAGGTATGGGACGGACTAATTGAGGGACTTGACATAGAGAGAGACGCACGAACTTTTTGGCAGACTTACAAACGGTTAAAAGGACAACCCCCTCAAAAGAAAATTGTACTTAAACGTGACGACAAAGAAATTGACGAGACTACAGAGATTGAGGAAATTTTTAGGATTTTCTGGTCTTCAATCTTTAAAATTACCCCCGAAGAAAATGACAATTATGACCTCGAATTCGAAAATGACATTATCCAACAGTTAAACACGCAAATACATAAAACCTCCCCTCATCATTGTGTATCGCAAGAAAGGGCGATGGAGGGCTATGGGAGTAAAATTACTGCCCAAGAGTTCTCCGTCGCACTAAAATCCTTTCGTCAAAGAGCACCGGGTACCACGGGGCTGACCAGGGAGAATTTCATTAAGGCCCCGCCTAATGTTCTGAGTGGGCTTCTTAACATCATGAATGCCGCTCTGAACACAGGCTATTTTCCCGACCAGTGGAAAGTGGCCAAGATGATCTTCCTTCCCAAATCGGGAAAGCCCCCGGACTGCCCTGCAAACTTCCGGCCGATATCTCTCTTAGAATTTGCTGGCAAAGTCTTCGAGAAAATATTGGCAAATAGGGTCAACTCTTTTCTTGACGAAGCCAACCTGCACAACGAGCAACAGCACGGCTTCAGAAAGAAAAGAGGGACTGACACGGCACTAGCCGTTATTACGGAAAAACTTGCGAACATCAAGGCAAGTAAAAGGCGTGCCAACCTGGTGCTCTGCGATGTAAAAAAAGCATTTGACAAGGTTTGGAAGAGAGGCTTGCAATTTAAGATCCTGCAAATAGGCCTCGACCCCATTCTTGAAAGGATTCTATGCGATTATATAATGGAGAGGAGAGCGTATATACAGTTCAAAGAGCACAAAGGCCCCGAGTTCGAGCTCGAATCTGGGGTCCCACAAGGGGGGTGTCTCTCCCCCCTTTTATACAACATATATACACGCGACCTACCACAACCTCTTTCCGAAGGTACGATATACGTTCAGTTCGCTGACGATATATCGCAAATTTGTACAGCCGCCTACGTTCACAGGGAATTTATGGCGAATAATACGGCTAGGGAGATTTCCAACATCAACTCTTTCGAGAGGAAATGGAAGATTTCGACCAATGCCCCAAAATTCAAAATAATTCCCATGTTTCGCAAGACCTTCAATGATATACGGGTAGAGGGGGAGAGAATCCCCTACTGCTCGGAAGGGACGGTTCTGGGGCTCAAAATCACCACAGGAGGATACAAGAGTCATATCGGACGAACAGTCGCGAATGTCAAGAGAGATTTGAGGGAGTTTTATAGGTTCATGGACCTAACCCGCTCAAATAAGCTCAAGATATTCAATGCGTGCATTCGCTCGAGACTCTTGTACCCCCCGGTGCCGTTGAATGCGTGCGCCAGGACCCACATTGCGAAACTACAAACCATCCAGAACAAGGCGGTTTTACTCATTACAAATACCCGAAGAAGAGAACATAAAAAACAGAGGGAGCTCCACGCCTCGGTTGGATTATCTCCGATCAACGTGGCGCTCCACGAGAGAGCTAAGAGGATATGGCAAGCCATTGGTGCGCGCTTGACCCCTGAATTCTCTCGTGCACACTTAGACATCGAGGCCGACAGGCAAATAAGACCCTTTAAGAGCAGTAAATTACAGTCTGACGGTGACGTGACTCCCCATTACACACAACGCGATCGACAATAGACGAGACTCAACCAACCAGTGTAATGTTAAAGTTTTTTAACTAAAATTCAACCTCACAAATGAAACAAATTCACTTAACTTTTTAATAATAATCAAAATAAAGTAAATTTCAAATTAACCTAAAATTTAGGAAAATTTAATATTTTTTCAAATACCCAAAGCGGGATGTAAAAACCCCGACTCTAAAAAAGGCTTGAATGCCAAAAACAAAATTCATCATCAAGATGAGAACCTTTAATCAAATCAGCAATGCTGATTTGATTAAATAAACTATAAATCTTATAGTTTATAACACAAAGAAATCCAAAGAAAAAAACACAAACAGAGCTACCCTTTCACCAGGGATCATTTATTCTTTCTTCTACACATCATCTATTCTTTAAACTCACTTCTTAACCACTTTACTCTCTTACTTTTTCTCTCTAATTCTATCTTTTCATCTCTTATTATGTCCAATGTCCAATGTCCGATGGCAAGCAAAGAGATGGGTTTCGTGGACAAACCCTTAAACTCCGGAATGAAGAGTTTCAAAAGACTGCTCCTGTTCAGTTTCAGCGAAGGAGTGAACTCGCGCAGATTTAATTGGACGAAAGCTAAACCCCGAGCGAGTTTCATTTTTGTCTTCAAGGAGGGGCAATGACCCCGGGACAAAGAGTGGATGGCAACATCGGGAGTAGGCAACCAACTTCATGTTCTGGCGACCGGGCGACAGTCATGGTCTCCAAGTCGTCGGGATGGACTCAGTCGATCGCCTGCCTGACAAGGCGTAAAATTCTAGACTTCCTTCTTGTCCCAGACGTCGGCAGGTGCTCGCAAACCCGACCCAGAAGAGATTGGAAGCGTGATTTACTTTGTCAAGGCCACTTTTACCCGAGCACACCGAGGGAGAACTTAGGGGAGGGGCGAGATTTAGCTTGAAACTGGCTTTAGAATGATCTAGAATCCAAGTAGACCCCTGATGAAGCCTGAGATCCAAACCTATTAATTTCACTCCTCCATGGTCCAACATATTCATTACATGCCACCCCTACCATGCTTTCTTTGGAGGCGATTCGTCAGCCAACAATAAGAGGTCTTAGGTGCGTACGTTAGTGTCAAGATTCCATGTTACGAACACGTTACGAGTTTAGCGAGATTTGTTCATCAAGAAAAACCTTTCTTGCTCATCCAGTCCTTTCCTATTGCTCTTTCCTTACTTAAGGCCGTGCATTTGATCCTCTTTCCATTCAGTGAATCCAGGTTCCTTTCCACCTGCCTCAATTGAGCCCAGTGGGAGAAAACAACTCGGTCCCAACCACACTCTACACCCAACTATGCTTTGAAAATACTTCTTTCAGTTCCTCGGTTTTAAAGATAACAAAGTGCGAGCATCAAGTGGAAGTTGACAGCTTACTCAATCTGGCCCCGGCTGGGGTCCCTTCCTTACGCTGCGGCAGCAGCGATGAACTCCTCAAACCGGACAGGGCTCTCCCAAAGACCCAACACCCCGTATATCGTGTGGTTTTGACTCAGCTGTGCTTGTGCTGGGCGTGTTGTAAATAGGTGTTGAACTGTTTCTGGTTCCTGGTGGTAGTGAGGGGACAGATGTCTCTGTCAGTCAGGCTGGTGGGGGATATGTACGCGTTTACTCGAGAGGATTACGCTCGTGTGGCTCCGGCCCAAGCCAATATAAAGTGAAAACCAACGAGGGTATCACTTAAAATGTTTTAAAGGAGGCTCGTAATGTGGGGATATTAGGGAAAGGGAAAATATGCGGGAGGCCCAACGGCAGAGTAGCTCTGAACCGAGTGCGCAAATCTCCTGAACATGCTCCAGCTCTGCCACAGAGAGGCGATTAAAAACGTGCCTTGGGGATGGCCAGCAGATACCTGGAAAACGACTTACGAAGCACCATAATCAGATGGCAGGGAAGACTGCAAACTACGGAGAACGCAACTCTCCAGGTTGGACCCGAGGTGGGATATTCATTAATTAAAATAACCTTACAAATGACGCGTTGGAGCTTCGGGAATCTTTGATGAGTGGCGAGCCACCAAATAATGATCTTATCGACGATAACGTCTTCGCCAATGATAACTCCATATTTGAGGGTTCTCGATTAATTATCAGCCTCAAATTAGATAAGAAATAAAGATCTGTCTAAAGACGAAGAGTTTACCCCAAGTGAGCAAACGTCGCTGCGTCTCCGTTTCCTTTCCAATAATTTTCTGCGTTAATTTCCTTTTTCTTTGAACAGGGAATGTCTCTTTTCTTGGTCCTGCAAAATGTCTTTGTTTATACGTCACCCACACGGACGCCACCCCTTAAATCAATGTTCCTTCGTCCTTTCTGGAGACGCGAGACCAATTTGGACAGAATCCAGGAACGAAAATGGATACGACCATAAATCTAAACATCCACTGTATCATTTTAGGCTGAATGTGATGTGCTGGGCATTATGAATGCTATTGAAAGAAATCCCCCCCTCCCCCCGCCGTGAATTTGAAGGATACATGACACCCAATGAATGTAGTAACCCTAAACTGTATGTTTTGACCACTTCTCAAAGATAATCACATGTAAAGAAAGGCCATTCAGATACTATGATACAAAGTGTCACCGAAATGTAAAAGTGATCCTCCGAATCAAACCCATCTAATTTCTCTCTATCCCAGAAATTTGTCAATCTAAGTCACACCAAACGACGTCACTGCTAGAAATTTGGTTGGTTGGTCTATCTTCGACAAAAAGAGGTATTTTGCGTTAAACAATTATTATTTTGCAGAACAACTCGTTACCAATCTCTTCAATTTTCAGGAAAATTATGTTTTCCCGAACAAAAGTTATTCTATGTCATCTCCTAAACAACAAGAGTATCTACGCGTTAAATACGGCAGCATATTTATGTATACTTCGGCCCACTAATTCATACGAGGATTCGACGGATATTTCTCGTGAACACGCAAATATGTACTATTTCTCATGAAAATATTAATCTATGAGTAAAGTAGTCAACCATTTCCTATCATTATAAATCTACCACGTTTTTACTCATGACTAAACAGTATCTTATTACACTTTCAGCCTAGTGGCAGGCTAGTCTAAAAATTCCCACACCAAACCAAACAAATAAAAAACAAAAAGAACAGACAACATAAACTAAATAAACAAAAAAGTAAGAAAAAGGAAGCAGGCTCCGGCGTTGGGCGGGGGCTCCCTCCAAGGCAGGAACATGAGACCGTTATCAAAGAAAGTCAAATAAAATGAAGGACAGCCTCCTCCAAAAAGTCAGAAAGTCCAGAAGTCTGCGTGCACAAACCAGTCCCGAGGTACAAGGGGTAAGCGGTAGTGACCCCACTCGCCCCGGTACCGGAACAGGTAACGTGCGTTAAGATCATCCAGACTGGGACATTCAACAAGAAAGTGCCGACCAGTCTGGGGTACAACACGGTCTTCGCAGTAAGGTGCAGGCGAGCGATCTGTCAAATGGCGGAGCGTCGGGCAAGTGCGCACAATTCTAAGACAAAAGAAAGCAACTCGAAACTTTCGCGGCATTGAGGGTAGGTACATGGGGGGACAGTCGAAGCGAAATGGCATGCAACTTTAAGTTCCCTTCGGCCGTCTTCCGTCTTCTTTACTAAGCAGCGCGGAGACCCGCCCTGATTCCTGCCATGTAGTCGGTGTGGTGAGGAAGAGCGAAACGCTGGTCTGGTCGCCCACTCATCGCTGAATCTTTAGCGCCCTCATCGGTGTGATCATTCCCCACAAGTCCAGCAACTCAGTAGAAGATAATCTCGACATACACCCGGCAACCGTGGCGTTATGGATATCGCGAACAAGGGTGTGTGGAGATTCAAGTGCCACGAGAGTACTCAGGGCGCTTTGTCAGTAGCTAAAGATAACAATACGATCCCCGAGCCAGGCACAAAACCTTATCTCCAGGGCCGAGCGATGTATTGTAACCAGTTCAACCCCGAAGACAGACGCAGCAGCTAGTAGAGCCACGCTGAGTTCAAACAGAGGGGAGACGGCGTGGAAGACTGCCCCGTTCTGGGACTTGGAGCCATCAGTGTACACTGGCAAGAATCCATGTTGGAACGAAATGGGCTCCAAAAAGGAGAACGCAATACTTCCAGGGCTGTGGAATCTTTGGGATCAGAAGTGTGGCGACAAATAGTCAAAGGTGGTACCCTCCAGGGTGGCTTCCCGTGAATAAACAGAGGCGCCACCGGCCCAAGAGCTACACCGAGATCTCGAAAGAGCTCCTAAGCGGCATAGGCACCGTCTAAATTGGTTGCGGATGTAGTAAGAGCCGTTGGCGATTAAGGGACGGGCTAGAGCTAGGGCTAGCGCGTGTAGGAGCATAAAGAACAGGGTACGGCGCAGAGCGGAGGACAGGGGGCATATCCCCACCATCGACAAGTAGGCTCTCAATGAGTACGTGCGGAAGGCACAGGTCGCTAGGCGGCTAACTAAAGGGAAACGGTGTCCGCGGCAATTTCATTAAAGGACTACACCATCCAGACCTAGCTCGGAGGAGATGCGTGGGAGGGGAAGCTTCTTCGAAAAGAAGACCCTCATGGGAATGCTCGTACGCTTTCAGCAGGCAGAACTACGGGCAGTGTTAGCCGAACAAGGCGCGATCGCCTTCGAGGAGTAAGCACAGGAGCCCGGCCACCTTTTTTTCAGAGATGTGAATGTCT
Organism: Ceratothoa steindachneri; assembly: GCA_963969495.1. Taxonomy (NCBI): domain Eukaryota; kingdom Metazoa; phylum Arthropoda; class Malacostraca; order Isopoda; family Cymothoidae; genus Ceratothoa; species Ceratothoa steindachneri. Next base: position 89,344,077 of record OZ018329.1, read on the forward strand.
GAGAGCAGCTCCAAGGATAGAAAAGGGTAGGCCTCTTTGCCGCATGACGATGATGAGAGGGGAGCCCCTCCAACGGTCGAAGGGGTGCCTCCATTTTCCTCGTCCTTCTCGGCAGTTTTGGGGGACGAGGCGGATCTCCATGCGCGTTCCCATTATTGCTTTCTGTTGTGTTGCTGGAAAAGAGAAAAAAAAGGGCTCATGGAAAGCAGAAACTATGACCTCCCAGGGACTTAGGAGGTTAAGGGAAGAGTCTCCATACGATCAGAAATTCCAGAATGTGATCATTTACACATAAATAATCGGCCCCAATCCATCTTTGCTAACCCGGTCAGCCATTTAGGCGGGCATAACCACCTCTATGTGTATTGAAGGAAAGTGAGCAGAGTCAACGGCCCAGCGCACCCCGTACCTAATACTTGCCATAGCCAGCAGGTAGGGATCTCACGGTATGCAATGCCACTCGACCAAGTGCACCGGGCAGCCAGCAGAACCTGTGTAGATAGAAGAGCAAGTGAGGAAAGGGGTAGGAGGAGGGTATGCAAGAAAGAGGAGAGGCGGGTCCACAACAGAGGAGGGTGGGCGATCACCTAATTATTAGCCCACGGTGGGGCTGGGGGTGATCCCACAAAGGCAGGCAGTCCACCAAAGCACCATGGCTACCGGACCCAACTCTGTGGGAACAGTCCTCTTGGTACAAGGCGCGGCTACAAAAGGTTGAGAGGATAGACATAATGATAATCAGAAATGATATTATTAAATAATAATAAAACATAACTATATGTCGGGGAATAGGCCGAGGGGTGGTTGGAGTTTTTCCCGACTCTTATATATATATATATATATATATATATATATATATATATATATATATATCCTATTATCCCGAATGAGGAGGAGTCGTCGTACTACTTACTCCTTATACTTCGTTCGGCTCGTGTCCTGAATGGGTTTGGTGACTCAGAGTGCTTAGAGGTTAGCTGAGGAGGGATTGGAATGAACTTTGCCAGCAAGCGACCTGATCGCACAATTCCGTCACGATTCTGCTGGAAAAAGGCGGTGACGGAAGCTTCTTTTTAAAGAGGGCCCCACGCTCGTGAACTCCGAGGAATCTTGGGTACATCTGTGAGGAGGGGGGCGAAGTGACCTATCGACGCGTAGGATCATGGAGAAAAGCCGAGAAGTAGACCTCTCGCTTAGGTAACCAGAGTGAGGCTGTTTGTAGCTTCGTCTGACACGTGATTACGAGCTTGGGTCCGCACTGACTTGCAGACCAACGAGGTATGGAGCCTCCCTAACTGGGACCGATATCCTCTCGACGATTTACCACTAAACCGAGATAGATGGCAATTCCTGCTCCGCCAGACGCTGTGCAAGGTCTACTACTGAGGGTTAAAAGAATCATCTTTTATACTCGAAACTCGGGAGAGGTTCACATGGCTCCGGAAGTAGATTTGATATCAAGCTCCTCCATTTCGTCCTTTGTAAACTTCCGGAAACACTGAAAGCCAAGATGGGCTCCCATCTATCGATAACCAGTCGAACTCCGTGGTTAGCTGAAATGGCCGGCGGTTGCTTCCGGCGGGAGACCATAAGTTATCTGGCCGGAAGGAGAAGGTTTGATAACCAGCCCGCATAGAAGGAAGGTGGGGGAAACGTGGGTGCATTATCTTATTCTCCTACAATTATAATACACAATAATAATAATAATAAATGTGGTAATAAATTCTAATATAAGAATAATAAGAAGAATACTACTAACAATAATAATATTACTAATATAAAGGTAAAGCAGTGCTGAGTGGGGGCGAGGGGAAAGCGCCCCACCAACTTTCCCATGCCCCATCAGAGAGTTGAAGTCCACCCATTGACGAGGCCTCCCTAATATTCGCCCACAGCCCCTCGTAAGCGTGAGGGCAGGGTACCCCTCTGCGGGGAGGAGGAAGCAGGGTTGGCAAATCAAAAACCCAGCCCTAAAAATTTAACCCGGGTTTTTTTGTTGTATTTTTTCAAAATTACCCTTTTCTTTTCAAGAAATGAATGCTACTTATCATTATTTTATTCAAAATTCATATTTATGTTTATAATTTCAACAAATATGTTTCATATTAAGGTTATTTCTCTGATACTGACTCATAATAATTCATCTCTCTTTCTACAGGTTATGGCTATCATGGGCACCCACAATTCTCGACCAGTGATCTGTTCTTACCTTAATATAATTATCAAACTAAGTAATTATTAATATTATATAAAAATAGAGATAGCTATCCTTTTTCTATGTTATTCTAATGCTTGTAGCATTTTAGGGGGGGGGGAACCCAGAATAAAACCAGGGTTTTATTGGGCTTTCTCAAAATTTTGTTTTTTTTTGCCAACCCTGGGAGGAATAGGAGTTGATTCCTTTCATAAACATGGAGTGGACGAACCCGAGCTGAATGTAAAGGGAAACTACTTCTCAGTAAGACAAATATAACGTCGCCAGATTCCTGAAGGCATACTGATTAATCCCTCCACTCGGGGGGTCGAGTACGTACTTGAGTGCCTGTGTTCTAGTGCGAGCTAGATCTATAAGCATTCCATCCCCCATTCCCCCCAGGTTTAGGGCTGGCGATATTTGCCATTTCAACTGACCTCCATCACTACCCTGTTCTTCCCATTCATCCACCTTTATCACTCAATCTATCGACCCTCTCCCTAGTGAGTCAAAATGCCCACGTTTTGGTAGACCACCAGACAAGCAAAGCTTCCCACGTTTTGGTAGACCACCAGACAAGCAAAGCTTCGCACGTTTTGGTAGACCATCAGACAAGCAAAGCTTTCCACGTTTTAGTAGACCACCAGACAAGCAAAGCTTCGCACGTTTTGGTAGACCACCAGACAAGCAAAGCTTCCCACGTTTGGCAAACCACGGGGCAAGCAAAGCTTCCTACGTTTTGATAGACCACCAGACAAGCAAAGCTTCCCCCGTTTTGGTAGACCACCAGAGAAGCAAAGCTTCCCCCGTTTTGGTAGACCACCAGAGAAGCAAAGCTTCCCACGTTTTGGTAGACCACCAGATAAGCAAAGCTTCGCACGTTTTGGTAGACCACCAGGCAAGCAAAGCTTCGCACGTTTTGGTAGACCACCAGACAAGCAAAGCTTCGCACGTTTTGGTAGACCACCAGACAAGCAAAGCTTCGCACGTTTGGTAGACCACCAGAGAAGCAAAGCTTCCCACGTTTTGGTAGACCACCCGACAAGCAAAGCTTCCCACGTTTGGTAGATCACCAGGCAAGCAAAGCTTCCCACGTTTTGATAGACCACCAGACAAGCAAAGCTCCCCACGTTTTGGTAGACCAGCAGACCCACAAAGCTTCCCACGTTTTGGTAGACCACCAGACAAACAAAGCTTCCCACGTTTTGGTAGATCACCAGACAAAGCTTCCCACGTTTTGGTTGTCCACCAGACAAGCAAAGTTTCCCACGTTTTGGTAGACTACCAGACAAACAAAGCTTTTGTCTATTTAACAGAGTAGGGGAAAGCCAACACGAGTATCACCCTGTTTTTTGTTTGTTGTTTTTTCTAAGTTCATTCAAAAAGAAAAGTGGGTAATTGCTATTCAGAGCACTAGAACCTAGTAGAGTGCGCAATTTTCTTGAATTTGCGGCCGTTGCGGGTACAAACGTACACCAGACGTACTTCTCATGCATTCGCGGGTAAATTCGGTTTGACAAATTGCTCTTTTAACAGTAGAATGGCCAAGGTGTTGAAATCAACATCTTGCAAATTATTCATCTCTTTTTTGAGCCCTAACCAATGCATATAACTCATTATGCTTCTATGACAATTATTATTTTCTTCTGAAGTTATTTAAACGGAAATTTTTTATTTTTCAATTTTTATAATTTAATAGGAATATGCGAGTTTACCTCGGAAGGCCAAGGTGTCGAAAATGACACCATTTATATTTTGCTAATACAAAATGAGATCATATTATTTCTCCTAATTTTTATTTCAGTGAACATTACATAATGTGATGCAATAAGATGTGGGTGGAGCATTTATAACATTTCGTAGTGTGGTGCAATAAGTTGTGGGCGGGGCATTCTTATTTTTCTAGAAATTTCCATGGAAATTTCCATTCAGACACAATAAAAAGAAATGGCTATAATGTAACAACAGACAACTTCTTCACAACATTTGAACTTGCAAGAAAACTTCAAGATCAAGGGACTTCCATAGTTGGTACAGTTCGTTCAAACAGCAAGCATCTGCGTAAGGAAATGACTGCCTATGAAAAGAGAGGACGTTACAATAGCAAATTTTTCTTTCAAGAAGAAAATGGATGCATGTTTGTGAATTATCAGTGGAAAGATAATAAGTCTGTTTGTTTGCTTTCCACAATGCATTCAGCTCCAACAGTTTCAGAAGATGCTGAAAAGTAGCCAGATGTGATAAAGTTTTATAACAAGAATAAAGTTGGCGTCGATGCTGTTGACCAAATGGGACGAAAATATAGTTCACATTGTGCAATCTGAAATAAATAGTATTTTCTTATTTTAAAAATAAATTTTCATTCATATTTCTTACTTTTAATTTTCATAAAATAATAATATTAGGTATTCAGGGGGGATTGAGCAGATATTAGCTTTTAGATATTCTTTATTCACCAATTCGCAGTGATATATAATATACAATGGCTCCCCCAAACAATATTCCTGGCTACGCCATTGATATTATTATAGGACTAAGAGCCCATAATATATCTCTTTTAGATCAGATATTCAACCCTAAAATTTTGAAAATATACTTTGAAAAAAAAAATTATTGGTTGTGTCGAAATCGACACCTTGGCCGTTTTATATATACACAATATGTTGGCCATTCTAGTGTTAAATACAAAGTCGAGTAAAGTTCAAAGAAAGTTGGCAGCAACTGAAGGAAACCAAATGACCCGAAATGTCGGATACTAAATATAATTCGACTTTTCAACGAGATCCAATTTCACGTCTGATTAAAAGGTGGGGAAGGAAAAGTCCGAACCTGGGGGCTCTCAGTTCGCTGAAATTACAAAACTAATCTTGATCGAGAAAATTCACTCGAAATGAAATTAATTAAGAGGATAACCATCCGAATCCCTCGGCAAGGAGGGTGCGTATAAGCTCAGGGGCTGTACCTTTAATAGATGCGACAATCATCCCAAATGAGAAAGCACAGACCGCGCTCACTACCACAAAGAGCCGATTCCTTCGATTTCTGTGACCCCGGCGGGATTCGCAGCCCCCAGACCACCTTCGACGTAGCAGTAACAGAGATGATGCTACACCCCCGTCATTACAGGGCGCCCGCCGAAGTATAGAGGGCGTCTTAAGGGAAATTTGCTCTTCTTGGGGATTAGAAGATGACGACACATTGTCGCCGCCGAATTCAAAGAACGTCAAGAGGGCGAAGAAAACAGAGTCGGATGGAAACATAAAGCGATCTTAAGATAACAACGAAGGGGGGGGGGGGCGAACAGCTTGGTAACGTTTCTAAATAATTAGAAGTAGTAAGTTGCGCCATCCGTCTCTCATATAGTGGACGTCAACCTCCGTCCGGATAATGAAATGCACATAAAGAAAAGAATGACAATCGCTGGCAATCCCGAAGGCACCAGGGGCCAGTTCTTATTGGGGATGAAGGGGAGGGGGTAAGGGTAGCCTCATAGAGGATACTACCCCATCCGCAGATTTCAGGAATAGAGTGGGTTTGTTGAATTGTGAAGACTGAAAGGGAATAGTAGCTATGTTGTAATTAGCTATGTGCGTGTGGAGCTTATTCACCAGCTCGTGACGCAGTGGGAAGCTTTGTGGCCGGGCTCACTGGGATCAAACCCGCGCCTCGACACTAGAAATCCAACACCGCATTCAATAGGCGAGCCAGAGCTCAGCACTTAGAATGCACAGCAGTGAAGAAATTTGGAGAACACAACAATAAAGGCTAAATCAGAGAGCCGCGAAGAGATATCTCGCTTCCACCTAGATGCGTGTGAGGGATTTCATGTAAACCTTTTGGGCAAAACAACATTTATATATAAAAACCAGGTAATGCCTTCGCCGGGAGCTTGCGCTTCGCTGCTAAGATTAAAATTTAAAATCTAAAAAAAACAGCCATGGTTAAATTTTTATCAATTTTCTGAACTTCGCCAATTATAATAATTTTAAAAAGGAACTCTAAACTAAATATCACGTTGCTAAAATATAGTTATAGAAGACATATAAAAATCAATTTTCTGAACTTCATCATTTGTAATTCTTTAGGTTTTAAAAAATTTCATAAATTTCGATACTTATATTTATTTCTGAACTTCACCATTTTGTTTTTTAATATTAATAAAGAATTATTAGAAATAACTTTAATAAAAAACATAAGTCATAACCAAACTAAGATGAAATTATTATTCAAATGCTCAAAATAATCCCCTTCTTAAATTATAGAATTAGTGAAGTGGTGATGATGATGATAATATCAAGTCTGCCTCTCTTTGGCAGTAATGCAAGAACCTGTACACGAAAAAATTACATGCGCACCCTGTAAAAATTATTTAGTGGTGTTTACCCAAACTTACTTTTCCTATTAAAAATTCGTTTTACACGTTGGGCGTCAGCCACATTGAGTATGGTTAGTCGCTGGATGGAGTCACGAATCGGGTCGACTCTGAGAAGTTTGCCATATGCTGTAGAGACCCGAGACTTGGACGCCCACATTAAAATGCAGGGACTCCACTGAGAGAACAAAAACATATTTGAAGAGGTCTTTGAAAACAGATGAAGTGCTTGGCAGTCCTTTGTTAACTCCTCTGCCCCGAACATGTTTGTGTCTTTGACTCAAGCAGTTACTCACTTATCTCATCTGTCCTAAGATATATTATGACCACTGGTGGCAATCGCTGCTAAACCTAAGTAAATCGGTTTCGTTCTCATGTAAGCGTCATACGAAGACACTTGCGGTGGCAACATGTGGAGGCAGCCGGCACAGCTGTCCCAACTACCGGGGTAGAACAAGATAAATAAATTAAGGGACTAAGAGGACAAAGCTTTCCCCTGACCCCGTCCCCCCATATTCCACTACCCTAGGATGCCTCGAAAAGACAACAGGAAGAGGTTGCTCCAATGCCTCGCTTCGCGTCCACCCCCGCTAAGCAGAGGGGCCTCGCGTGAAGCTGGCAAGTTAATCGCTCTCCCCTCTCCCACTTTCGGGTCGGTTCGGGGCTGCCTGGTCGGGTTTCTATAGGGGGATAATGGGTAGGGCGGGTGTTGCCCCCCCCCCCACACACACACCACCAGCAACCTCGTCTTTCCCCAGTGCCCAACTGTAGGGATTTTTTTTTTTACATTATTAACGCCATCTGTTACTTTCATATTGGGTGGAAGCCTGCGAGTGGATTATGAAACAAAAAAAGAGCAGTATGACAATCAATCACCATCCCGAGGGCCCGGTGTTGAAAAGAGAAATCAGCAACTTCTAAACATCATTCGATGGGATCAACTGGGGGAATCCGACGCCCAGATGTCTTGGGCGGCGGATTCTCCAGTTGAGTAATTCTGGGCGGCGGATTCTCCAGTTGGAACATTTCTGGCAAGCTGGGTGGCGGATTCTCCAGTTGATCCATTCGATGTTCGTACCCTTAGGGTCGAGCGACCCCTTCAGAGTTTTTGATACTAAAAGGATTCACGCTCAGGACAGTTGAGAACCCATCTGGTACCCCAGCTCTCCATAATATTCATTTGGTTACTCGGTTTATGTATTCTCCTCGTGTTTTCAATTTCCCAAAACTCACCACTTTCCTCCGTTAGTTTTCATTTTAACACAGGGTCTGAGGACAACGAGCTTCTTCAAGGCAAAAGAACCCAGGCACATTTCGAGGGTTTCACATCGGATGTCACCATCTCCCTCAAGAGCCAATTAATGCCATCCTCGCCATCGGGAGGGTCACAAGGATCGAAGAGAGACGTCATGGCAACCACCATTTCCTCGATGCCCGCACCGTCCGCGGTCCTCGCTCCCGTGGAACCCTCGTTTGGAGACTTAAAATGACAACCCATTTCCGCGCATATAAACACACACGGACTGCTATGTACGGGTATTAATACAAACGTGTAGACGTTCCTAGACAAGTACACTTATTATTTCGAGCGTCACCCCTCTCGTCTCTGCGTATGTTTGCTCCGGGAGTGATCGACTTTGTTTCGTCAATCGAAAGTCAGATACATCGATGGCCGAATTCGCACTTGGGGGTACCGACAGGAAAGAATAGGGGGTGGGGGGAAGGTCTTAATTACGAGTATCTGTATTCACGCGTGCGCATTTTTTCCTGAAGACTTCGGGTCCTCCTTCCTGAAGTCAAAGAAAGGTGTCCTTTTTACAAGTTCTTTATGGTTTTGTTCATTTTCTTCCCCGTCATTCATTACATGTTGGAGGGAATGAAAATGCTTCAAAGTTTACAGCGCCGAGTACCCAAAAGGAAGAGACTGCCGAGTGCATAACAATGGAACTTGTCTTTATTTTGCCAGGAAGGAAGGATTCCATTGCTAGTTGTTCTCGTTGGATTACATTGGTTTCATTCTTCTTATTTTGGGGTTACTCATTATTTATTACTATTATTAACTTTCCACAAGGCGGGGTTGGTGCGTATCAACGCATGAACAAAACTTTAAACTCTAAGGTGCGTTGCTTTTCAGACCATCGGACTTTTGCCATTAACTCAAGAGCGAAACAGACGGGGGGGGGGGGCGGAATTCACCACACAAGTTCATAGACAAAGTGGCATACCCCTCCCCCCCCCCTCCCCTCCTCTGTTCGCATACACATCACTCTTCCATCCCGGAACTCCCAATGAAGGTGTTTCTAAATATACACTCCTTTGATGCGGAACGGGCGATCCTTCCTTGGGCCACGGAGTCCCTAGCTCGATGGTGGATGGCAAAATAAGATATTATCATTCTACTTACACACACATACTCTCGACAAGGATCGTCTCCTGGCCCCACGGGCTTGCCAGCAATTGTCAGCCAGATCTTTATGTGAAATTCATCATCCTGGTCGGAGGATCTGGTCCACGATTGAAGGGTGCTTGCTAGCGCTTGTCTTTCTTATCTTTATATGAATTTCGTAATTCAGGTCGGAGGGCTTTGTCCACTATTAAAAATAAACGAGGGTTAGGGGGCATAATTAACTAAAAAATTAATTTGCATATATTTATTGTTCGCAGTCACTTATTAAGAGAAAAAAACGCACACTCCAGCGAAGTCATGTTCACTCAAGAAGAAACTTGAGGAGAGAAGCAATTGGATCGAAAGAGTGGATAGAAAGAAAGAACGAGAATAGTAAATAACAAAGCCCGTTAACCGTAAATAGTGCAGCCAAACGGAGCTATTATAAACGGCCGGGAACAGACTGGTACAAAAACGATTTGCATTCGTCCCCAATCTTTAGACTTGAGCGGGATTTCACAACAGTGGAGGGGACAATAATTTGGCGAGAGGATATTTAAAGGGAATCGTGGAGGGAAGGTAAAGTTCCCATATAACCAGATGGCGTTACCAACAAAGCTAACTAAGGGAAGAGACTTGATTGGCCACTTACCCAAGAGCCGCGATCTAGCGTTTGCTAATAAAGGTTGACGAAAGACGACTAATATAATTTTAAGTTAATAACAACAACTATGAAATACAAAAGAAAGAGCTTGCAACAACAGACCATTTGATCCTTACGAAGTTACATACAGACACGTAGCTAAATTTGCTAAACTTTGCCGCCTTGATCATTGATTGATCTTCTGATGGGGGGCGAGAAAAAGAAAATACCACCCGCTTAGTAACGTTGTCAGTCTTGAGTTTGAGACAAAGTGTTTGCCTAGTTTGTGTCTAAATAAATCAACTGTAGTAAAGCCAATGACGTTAAGGGGGAGACCATTCAATAACTTGACAATTCGGTTAGAGACATTTTTTTTTTTTTAGACTCGTGCTAGTTAAGCGGGTTTCCTTTATTTACTTGTTACAACTAGAGGATGCATGGATCTGAAGAAGGATCTACACTGGTACCCGACTCCTCCCACACGAAAGCAAGTGTCAGAGGCGTCGAAACTTAAAAATGGAGTACACGAACCCGGGTTCTTTTAGACAAGGCGACCGCGGCGGATGTAGATAATTCTTGTGTTGCCTCCATATAAACTTGCTCATTCCCGCTTGTCTCAATTGAACTATGAATTGCTAGATAGAACTGCAGTCTTCCGTCATCCTTTATTTTCTTCAGCACCCCCCCCCCCCCACGTTATGATTGAGCAAGTATCACAGCCCCCTCCCAGAGAAGGGATTTGTTCGGGCCAAAGAGGGTATTTTCTGCCCGAAAGAGAACGTGGTGGAGTGAAAATACGAGGGAAATAACAGTTTCTGGTTAGGTAAAGGTGACTATTTAGAACTGGGGGCGCATCACTCTCCTGACTCTATCAATAAGTAACCGCGGTAGCTAGGTAGGTAGGTTTCGCGCGGGGTTTGGAAATCGGAAAACTCCGGGGGTAATTTGGGAGTGACAGCGACAAGGAAAATGGTGGGAGAGATGAGACCACCTTATCGGGTTGGAACTGCTACCCCGCCCGAGGAAGGAGACAAGCCCCAATATGGCGGTACTAAAACACAAACACAGGCCAACATATATGTGAGCTGCAAATGTGTTTTCTACCATATTGATATTATATAATTAAATTGATAAAGATGATTTGCACGAGAAACATCTTCAAGGATAATTAACTCATAGGATCAACGACACGTGAAGAGATAGATTACTTTGTGACAGGGTGAGCCAGGTATTGGAGAACATAATTTGCGAGGAAATACAAAGATATTCAATAGAAAACCAATGAATTTCCATAGAAATTGGCATACATGTTTTTTTATGTAGGTATATTAAAAATATATTCAAGAAAAACAACCTTCATCCTGTATGGCGGCCTCGGAATGGTCTGGCTGTCCGGATCAGATTCCCATTCATATTGGACACAACGGCCACTTTATACGAGTCCTCCCTCGGCGATGAGGATGAAACTTAGTTGAAAGTGGGTGAAAAGGTCGATTGAGAGAAGTTGCCCTGGTGATGAGGACTCCGCTTTTCTAGTCTCTTTTATATTCATTTGTTTATAATTTTTAAAAATGTAAATCTGTTCTGTACCTTTGTTGTGCATATATTTAGTTCTTTTGTCGCATTAAATTATTGTATTTATTTTTATTTGTTTATTTATTGACAATTTTTACCGAGAACGATACTAGTTAGGACTAACCCCACGTGGACCATAGCAGAAATACATGGATAAGAAAACAAACAATGGTGAAAAGTTCTGAAGTGGAAAAAAAGCAGGAGAAATTGCTAGAAAAAAACTACACAATGAACGAAAATAATTCAGAATTGGACCCTTTCATACACAAAGGAGACCCCGAGGACGAACCCCTTTCATAAAGTTGCAAGATTACATAAGGACGCGAGGCTTGGTAACAACTGACTTAAGAGCTTTTGAAGAATACCGGATCCAAGTACTGCCGCTATTCTCCAAATAGGCAAAACTGCGACCCCTTTTGTTCGAACGGGTCATTTGGGACCCCTTTTCAAAAGCTCCCTAAAGTAGAATATCTGAAAAAAACAATATGACAGTAGATCTTGCTCAGACATGGGATTATGCAATAACTTTGGCTTATTTTAGACAATATTTCGGTATTTTTCGTGGGGGGGGGGGGTCTTCGCCATTTCTTCAAATATCTAAACTTCATTTGATTGTGTACTCCCCAGGCCTCAACACTCGCAGGGGATTCTGCAGATATCTCCATCACATTTTCCCCTTATCTTCACCACTCTCTTTACAGGTCTCCCCTTATAAAACATTTAGGGCGAGGTGCCCTTGTGGGAGGAGATGGGGGGGGGGACGAGTGCAGCGTGGTGTTGACACAGACTTTGCTTCACTCGGTCGTGACGACGAGAGACGATTGTTGCCACTTACAAATAGCGGAAATCCACCGAAAGCATCTCCACCAGAAAGTGGTAAAGACGGAGCAGAGTGAAAATGTGCGTTAGATATATGGCCGCAAATCCACCTATAGGCATTGGGGCCGGGAGATCCCGTAATCCTCCAGATGGGTGTTGCTACATGGTCACTCATGCTACACTTCAAACCACCTACCATGGCTACGAGACGAGGGTATGGGCCCGGGGGTAATCATTTTAGAGGCGTGCGTGGACGGTACTGATTATTCCTACAAGGTTGATTCCCCTCACAAAACATTTTCCCTCCCAATCTGTTGTGAGAGGAGAGAGAGAACGACCTGCTACAGTAAACCTCAATACCCCAAACTGTTGAGGCCGGAAGGGCAGATTCAAAGCCTCCATTGAGAAAATGATCCAAAGGGTCAGTTTTATTAAATTCCCCTAAACAAATACTTGAATCAGTCATAAGCGCAAACCCCTAACTTGGTATGGCCATTTATAACCCCACCCCCTCCCTTCTATATGTATTCTCAAGTAAAACTAATAAACTTAAATAACAAATGAAATAAATGATAATACAGCAAAGAGTTTCGAGCTCAGCAGAGCTGTTGTTTCTTCAGGTAAAAATAATAATTAACTTAATAAATAACAACTTTCAGGCTAACCCCGACTCTGTTTTAAACAGCTGCCATCAACCCGAACCGTTTCGAAAGACGACATTAACTCCATTTTTGCCCATTAAAATGAGCCTAAGAAACATTAAAATACTACGAAATATTTCGATCTTAACACAAATCCCTGAAAAGCCAATCTAATGACTAAAAAAATATCCTCTGGGAATATTTCTTCGAAAACTATTCTCAACCATTTATTACTTCCTCATGGCGGAATTTTTTTCGCTTCAAATAATGTGACAAGTGAAACGTTACTGACATATTAAACAATTCTTCAATAGGGTGAATCTCATAATTCCAAATACGCGATGGATGAGAAAGAAACATTCGAGCACTGACTTATTCAAAAGAATATGACCACTGAAATGGGGCGAAAGTAAAAGTATAAAAGTGAAAGTATAAAAAAATCAACTAAAAATAATTTAAGGATGACAAGGACTTTTGAGAATTCTATAGGAGAAATTTTAGAATTGGCTAAAAAATGAATGGCCCAAATCCAAATTTTAAGATGTGAAGGTAAAAAAAATTAAGTATTCCGACTTGTCAAAATAATGCGAAGTACTAACATAGAACACCAATAATTACGTTATTTACTAGTGAATAAATTGAGGGGTGTAAATACACCTACTTTAAAGTGATCTCAACATTCAATTATTTTCAGTTAGATCGTCATGGTTACATTTTTACGCACATCCCCCTCGTATACTTGACTCGAAAAATCATGTCTTTGGCTCTCTGTAAACTAAAAAATATATTTCATATTATTGTCTATTAAAATAAAATGACGAAAATTTCCCTCTGCAACAATTCTAAAAACAAATTTAACGACTATTTTGACGCAATAAAGCGAAAAAGAGGAAATAAATTATGTTTGTGAAAGGGAGGAAGAGAAAAATATAAAAAAAAAAAATCTGTTCGAAAATTCTTGAAAAATTGAACCATTTTGTAGCGTGGCGTTGGATGCTTACAGTTCATGGGGCCGATAATTTTCGCTACCGTAAAAATGCCATAAAAGCCCTCAAATATCTTTCCAGATATTGACAGTTCAGAGTTTATGCACGGGGCTAGCGACCGGTAAACACAGCACAGATTCTTTCTTCCGGAACTATCGAAGAATGGCTAGCAGAAGGGTGCAGATTGTGGAAACGGTCTAGGCCTTGTTTATTTTCAGCCACTGTGAGCTATCTCTTAGAGGAGGTTAAGGTATTCATGAGTTTTGTATGTTTTTAGTCGCAAGCGATTCTACATCTCACTATGTCGGTCGGTCGGTCCCCGTTTTGCTTTTTTGTTTGGTTTTTGTAATAACATTGTAACTATTCGGCCGATTATTACGGAATTTAACACCCATATGTTGTTTTTACATTCTCTTTCGAAATGATATATTTGCCAAAGCCCTCCCAAGGTTAGCCCGGTAATTATTTTGTTTTAGCAATAACATAACTATTCGGCTGATTCTAACGAAATTCGAAACTATTATGTTGTTTTACATTCTCTTTCAAACGCTAAAATTGCCAAAGTCCTATCAAGATTATGCCGATACTTTGCTAGACTAGACTAGGCTATAATATGCTATACTCTGCTAGGCAAGTCTAGAATAGGCTATGCTAAGACAAGGGTAAAATATACTATGTTAATTTAGGCTATAATATGCTATGATAGGATAGCATATAGTACATATGTTAGGATAGACAATAATAAGCTTTTGCTTGACTAGGGTATACATATCTAGGATAGGTAATGCTAGGCTAGGATATGCTAAGCTATACTAGACTAGGTAGGGCATGAAAGGCTATACTAGGCTACGCTATGGTATGCTAGGTCAGGCTATGATATACTAAGCTATGCTACACTAGGCTAGTCTTCGCTATACCAGACTAGAATAAGCGATGCTTTGCTAGGGTAGGCTAGGCTATGTTATGCATGCTATGCAGCCCTAGGCTAAGATCTAATAGTCTAGTCTTAGCTAGGTAATACTATGATATACTATACTATACTAACAAGGCTAGGGTAAGGTAAGCTATGATATACTATACTAGGCTAGAATATGCTAACTAGGCTAGGATCCTATATATGCTATGCTGTACTAGGCTGAGATACGCCATACTATAATTCTCTGCTAGTCTAGGCTGAGTCATACTATGCCAGGCTAAACTATAGTATGTAAGGCTAGTCTATAATATGCTAGCTACGCTAGAGTATGGTATGGTAATTTCTACTATTAGAGGGAATCATAGGCTAGACTTGGTTATACTAAGCTAGGCTAGGCTAGGTCCTACTATTGTAGGCTATGCTATGACATATCTACTGTTATACTATGCTAGGTTAGGCTAGGCAGTATTTACTATGTTAGGCAATCTAGGCTAGTCTATACTATGCTAGGCTTTATTATGATATTTGAGGTAATAATATGGTAGACTCTCCTACGGTAATCTAGGTTTTGCCAGGCTACTATTCGAGACTATACTAGGCTATGCTATAAAATGTTATCCTATTCTAGACAATACTAGGATATACTGTACTACGTTTTCTATGTTATGCTATAATATACTATGCTATAATATGATAAGCACCTCTATACAATAATATACTATATTATACTATTCTAGACTATGGAATTAGGGTGTGACCATTTTGTCGCCTTTCCAATTCCATAAATGAGGTGTAACAAAAAGTTAAGGCCCGCCATTTTAATTAAAAAAATATATATCATCATCATCATCATCATCATCATCATCACTAACTCTATAATTTAAGAAGGGGATTTTTTTGAGTATTTGAATAATAATAATTTCATCTTTGTTTGGTTATGACATGTTTTTTTTATCCAAGTTATTACTAATAATTCTTTTATAATAAAATAAATATAAGTATCGAAATTTTGTGAATTTTTTAAAAACCAAAGAATTACAAATGGCGAAGTTCAAAAAATTTAGTTTAGAGTTCCTTTCTAAAATTATTATAATTGGCGAAGTTCAGAAAATTTAGAAAATTTAACCATGGCTGATTTTTTTTAGATTTTAGTTGTGCTTTTTAATAAACTTTTAGAAAGTTTTGACTCTTTAGTCGCAGGCGACTCTACATCTCACAATGTCAGTCCACATTTTGCTTCTTTTTTTTAATAATATTGTAACAATTCAGCCAATTTGAACGAAATTTAAACCCTTATGTTGTTTTACATTTTCTTTCGAAAATGTAATAACATGCCATAACAGCATAACTAATCGGCAGATTCTAATTTGAAATCGTTATGTTTTACATTCTCTTTGGAATGATATAATTGCAAAAGTCATCCCAAGGTGAGCCAGTGAATTATTTTCTTTTGGCAATAACATCATAACTATTCTGCCGATTCTAACGAAATTTGAACCTATTATGTTTGGGGGGTTTTTTTCATTCTCTTTCGTAAGGACATAAATCAGAATAAGTGAGGACACGCGACATTTTGGTCAGCAGACCTTGTTTTTTAAAAAAACGTCGACGAATAAACTAAGCTATGAAGCGTTCTGGGACTTATTAAACGATTTTAGAGGCAATTTCGAAGAAAAAATACAAATACACATACGAGGGGCGGTCAATAAGTTTTGCAATTAGGATATAAGGAAACGAGTTATGAGGAAAAGTGTTTTATTATTTTTCAATATAACTACCCTCGACTTCAATGCACTTGCGCCACTTGTCTCTGAGGCTTCGAATTCCCGACAACCAGAAATCTCCCGACTGCTGTTAAATCCACTCCTGGACGGTGAGCTTGACATCTTCATCGTCCCCAAACTGGCGTCCAAGTAGTGCAGCCTTGAGCTGGCAGAATAAAAAGTAGTCGCTAGGGGCCAGATCTCGCGCAGGGCAGCTTGTGCAACTCTGGCCTTGTGGGCAGGGGCATTGTCATAGAGGAGCAGGACACTGTGTGTCAACTTGCCGCGCCACTTCTGACGGATGTACTTCTTCAACCCAGCCAGTTCTTCGGCGTAATATTGGCCTGTGATGGTCCTTCCACGAGGCGCATAGTCCACCATCAACACTCCCTCAGAATCCTAGAAGATGGTGGCCATGATCTTCCTGGCTGAGGGTTGTTTGTTTCATATCTTTTGCTGCTATTCTTCGGTAGCGTGTTTCATTATTACAATAAAATGGTAATATAAAGATAATACTTTATTTCATTCCCTTAAATTGGCCTTTTCGCACACCTACAATAAAGCGTGACACAGTTGAAAGTAGATCAAAATACATAACTCAACCTAAATTTGTATGTATCTTATCAATACGATTGAAATGTTAACTGCGTACGTACCTACCTAGGATATTTCAGGGGACCAAGTTTCAAGTTTGTACAATGTTTAATATTCAAAATATTAGCCAAAAATTTAACCTGCAATAAAGCGTGATACACAGTTTAGAAAGAATAGAGCTTAAATCGTTTCAATCTACTTTTGCGAGTGCCGAGGGCAGTGGGGCTGGAATGGCATGTCATAACCTAATGTACCACCTGTAACAGGTCAAAAGTTAAAAAGATTATATAATTGTTAAAGGGATATTATGAATGTAACGTCGCAATTGTCTGGTTCTTTCCACGGACAAGCAGCCTGTTTCCCAACTGGGTGCAATCACCACTTTCAAATTAATTTCAACACAGGGGAGAGCAAATCCAGGGTCCCTCTTAGTCTACACTCACATTCACTCTTTTCTCTTCGGTCAACAACAGAAACTAATCTAGGCTGTAGACATTACATACAAAAATGAAATTATTTGTTGACCACATTAAAAGAGCACCCAAAATCTACATGATAGCTTTAACACACTTTTAACCACTCTCTCAAAAATCCATCCAAGTGAACATACTCGTCCATTCAGTTTTCCTTATATCGTAAAGTAGTAAAATTGCAAAAGTACAAACCTCGCAGCACTGACCGACCACCCGAGCACAACAACACTTAAGTCGACATAGAGTAAAACCCCACCATTTCCTTAAATCTTTTATTGCTGGTGGGAAAAGAGTGAACGGCGAGTAATTGGCTAAAACCCGAAATGAAGGGGAGTGGGATCACGATTTTAAAGCTGCTTACATAATTGCTATATTCGCTAAAATTGCTGAGACGAAAAACGGTTCCTTAAGATGCGTCTTTCAGCCTCTTACCCGCTTCCATCATGGCTTTTTCTGCACGAAAACCGCAGAAGATTAAAAGACAGTTACTTCATCAGCGGGTCGCGAATGGGTCTTAGTTAAGAACTCCCTTTCGCCCAACTTCTTCAACCTTTAAGCACGTAAATGCTATTATCATTATAGTTGTAACTACATAGTAAAAATAATTATAAACTTCTTTTCACTATCTGATTAAAATAATTAAAAAATCGACAAAAAATAATTTAAATGTATAGTGTCTCTATTAAGGGTACATAAAAACGGTTATACGGTAAAAAATAAAATGAAATGGGAATTAATTCCTGATTGGAGATGGCGGAGAAAAATAAAGGATGACAACTTAAACCAATTCAAATCAAAGGGGAATTCAAGCCACGATTCGATTGAAGAAAACAAAACAAGAGTGTAATTGAGTTAACTGAAATTAGCCTCTTCCGACCAGCCAGGTCAGTGGTATGGGGGGGAGGGGTGATGTGTAGTGCATATGTGGGGGTGCATAAATGGATATCTTTTAATTAAAAAAAAAGTAAACTTCGACGTGGAAGATGAAGTTGATGCGAATATGAATGGTTTCGATGGTATAAACCAGGTGTGGTATTATGGTATGGAAGTGATAATTATGCTTTAATCGTTGGTGCTGCGAGAGATCTAAAAAGGGGAAGTCTGCTGCTGAAGTAGAAACGAGTGGGTATGGGGGTAAGTACAAGGGAATAAGTCTGGTGAGTGTTGTAAGCAAGGTATAGAGTAAACTTCTATTTGAGGGTTTAAAAGGGGGTAGGAGGCGTAGGGAGCAAACACCGAGACATGCAAAGAAGGGATGGGAGCTTATAATCAGGAAGCGTTATGGAAGGAGCTAAACAGGTATGGAGTGGCAGAGTGTTATGTGGAGTGAAAATTATTCATGTTGAAAGGTGTGAATTCGGGTGAAGTTGGCGGGAGTGAGTGATTTAATATATGTAGGTATGTGGCGGGGGTAAGGCAAGGGAATGTAATGTCACCATGTTTAGTATCTTTATTGATGGAGTCTTGGAATGAGGGAAAGCCGTGTGAGATTGATGAGAAATGGTGAGGGGGGTATATATATTGGTATATGCTGATGACCTGGTGTTAGGGGTTGAGAATGAGGGTGAGATTCGGTGTGATATGAGAGTCCGTGGTATTACCCTTGAAAAGGGTGAATCGTGAAGGAGTGCTATGGATGAAGCAAATTGCGACCAGAAAGTTTTGAATGGTAACAGTTTCAGAGTCCATCTGAACGTTAGTGAATGGTAAGGATAGAATGTGCTGAGAGGTTGTATGGGAGTATGTTGGTGTATAGGGGTGAGACTGGTAAGAAAAGACAAGGAAATATGTCCAGTGAGCGCAGTGATGTTACACAATTTGAGAGGAATGATTAGTGTGTGAAAGGTACATAGAGAGGAGGAATGACTGGGTAAAATGTATTAATCGTGTGAACGAAGTCATGACTGGGTGTATTCTGATGTGGCGTGGGCATGGAAGGAAAATGGATGGAAAGAGACTAGTGTAGAGGATATACGAAGGGTTGGAAGACCGTGAAATTAAGTGGCTTGATTATGTGGTGTATGAGAGAGAAAGGGTTGACCGAGGAGCAAGTGGATGGCATTGGTGTACATAGGTGTGGTGGGGGAGGGGGCGTGCTTGGGGTATTCTGTCAAGGAGTGAACCCTGACTGATCGAGATGCTAGGAAGGGCTAATTGGGCGCGAAAAGAGATGGTTGGCTCTGTGTTTGGTAGGACATATAATAGAGCGTGATGGGCGGGTAGTATTTTGGCGTTGATGCGCGTAGACCCAACAGTGGAAAAGCGGTTGATGGTGGTGATGATGAAAATAGAAAAATGATGGAAAAATTGAAGCAATACAATGAACGAGAGACATGAAAAAATAACAAAGTTTCCAGGAACAGATTCGTTGAAAGAGCAAAGACAATCCAAATACAAACTTGGGTCTCGTTCGTTGCTCACACCTCCAAGGTTGTTTGCGAGGGGGGGGAGAAAAATAGAGCGAGAAAGATAAAAAGAATGAGAGACAGAGAGAAAGAACGAGAGTGCGACAGGAAAAGGGAGAAATAGAAAGAATGAGAAAGTCAAAGAAAGGAAGAGAGAAAGAGAATGACAAAAAGAAAGAGAGAGAAAAAGGGGAAAGAGAAATAGGAGAGAGAGTATGTATATAAATAAGTCGGGCAGGTATAATCATACACGAAACGCAAGCGAAAAAAAATATGTAAGCGCAGAAAAGATGAAGCAAGATATGAAGGAAGAATGAGAAGATGGAGAATGGAGTGTTGAAATGACACGTCCCGATCAAAGGTGGTGTTAAAAATGTAATAAAAACCTGAAAGTGATTTGTTTAATATAAAACAAAAACTCTCTCCTTCTCCAACAAAACCACACACCTGTGTGGTAAAAGGGATGATGGGGGTAGTGAATGTAGGCAATAAGGAATGAATGAGGTGTAAAAAGATTAAAATTTCATAGGAAACAACAGGCAAAGTAGCATTTGATGTTTGAAGAAGAAATGGGGCTAGGGAAAGCAAGTGATGAGAAAATGGCTTAAAACTAACTCCATTCAACTTGGTCCTCACCGAGAAGGTTGAGTCGTGACGGCCGAATCTGAGGAGAGTTTTTTTTATTAATGGCGGAGGAGGTAATGAACCAGTGTACTCCGTAACCTGCAACTGACTGACCCCCAACCACACTCCGGAGCTAGGAGAGAAAACTTAACCTAAAAGAACTTAAGTCATTCCGGCGAGGAAAGTGTTCTCTAACGTCCTAACATTTTCCCACTCCATCCTAAATTTCGCCGGTTAAATAAATCCCTGGAGTCTGATTCATTGGGTCCATAACATTGCCAAGAGTCAATAGTCAAAATGGAGGCGTTGAGATAAAGGTAGGACGGCGAGGGGACGTCTTATGTAATAGTTTTTTTCGTTATTTTGAAATCTGATTTTGTTACGCGTTAATAATAATTGTCAATACATAGAAGCGAATAATAATTTTTAAAATGTCAATCTACATCGCTTGGCCCAAACTGCTTAAACAATCGCTTTTTATATTGTGTTTCTTATCTTAACCTTTCCTTCACGCATGGCGGAGCGATTTCTGTCCAGCACAAGAGGGAGAAATATTCTCTCAAGACGAAAGGGTTTAAAGCCCCAAAGGATAACCGATCTTTGGCTCGGGAATTCTAGAATAGGTTGAATGCAGGAGAGAACGTTAGGCCTATAAAAGGATTTATGAATTTGTTGTCGACGTCATCGTCAGGGACGAGCTTTACCCGTACTCCAACGAGGGTAAAGTCCTGGGTCTGCGCCTCACCTCAACGAGGTATAAGGCGCACATCAACAGCCGAGTCTCCCTAGCCAAGAGAGAACTTGGAAAAATATACAGGTTCATAAATCTCAGCGCCAAGAACATCAGAAAACTGTATAACATTCTGGTGCGACCAGTACTGGTGTACCCCACAGTGGTTATGCAGGCAGCCAGTTCAACCTCTCTCAAATGTATGCAGAGTCCAGACTGGTGTACCCCGCAGTGGTTATGCAGGTAGCCAGTTCAACCTCTCTCAAATGTATGCAGAGTCCAGAACAAGGCTACCCTGCTTATAACCGGCGCGAGGAGATTGGACTATATTCGGCAGACGGAACTGCCCGCAAGAGCAGGACTCGAGCCACTGAATATAGTCCTCCAGAGGCTAGGG
Source organism: Ceratothoa steindachneri (assembly GCA_963969495.1). NCBI lineage: Eukaryota > Metazoa > Arthropoda > Malacostraca > Isopoda > Cymothoidae > Ceratothoa > Ceratothoa steindachneri. The sequence goes on from OZ018329.1 coordinate 89,365,595, forward strand.
AGAAAGACCTGGGAAAAGGTCGAAAACGAAATCCTTCCGCAATTAGAGGCGGACCTAGATATACCGCAGCAAGCTATTGGGCGAGCTACAAGGAGAGCACTATTCCCCAGTGGAAGACTGTGCTCCCAGGAAAACCTAGTAGCCTTGTTCAGATAGCGAAAATTATATACCCTACCGGATGAAAGAAGAAGATGATCACCAAAATACTACTCTATAAATGACTCCACGATTCAGACCTCACGAATAAGACAAACAATAAAAAAGAAAAAGAGGCGAAGTGCCCAACTACTAAAAACCAAAAAAAAAGAACAAACTAAAAGAGGCGAAGTGCCCAATTTCAAACAAAAATAATATTCCCTATGGAGAAGACAAAAGAGGCGAAGTGCCCAATAAACACAAATTAAAAGAAAAAAACAATTTAAGTAAAATGGGGCGTAATGCCCACAAAGGGGTGAAATTAAAAAAAATATGAAGCAAAAGAAAAATAAAAATAAAGCTAACGAGTTAGCAAAATCATAATTGAAAGGCTTAAATGCCTAACGACGGAGGAAAAAGATTTACATAGAGATTTATTTATACATTTATATTTATATATATATATATATATATATATATATATATATATATATATATATATATATATATATATATATATATATATATATATATATATATATATATATATATATATATATATATATATATATATATATATATATATATATATATATATATATATATATATATATATATATATATATATAAAAGAATAAAACAAAAGTAAACAAAGTTAAAAAACTAAACAAGGCAAGAGTAGTTAACAACTACAGAAAGGTTAGCCTAGCGCTGACCCAACGTGAGTGGAGGACGAAGAGAAAAACTGTAAAAAGAAATATGCGTGGGATGCCCTCTGCTCCAGGGCAAATACAAATTTCCTTCATAACTATATACAACTTCTACACATTTTCACCACTTATTCCATCAAGTCAAGTCAAGTCTCTTCGAGAGTAAACAACGAAGAGAACCTATAGAAAAGAGGGAAGGGGGGGAGGAGAGCAGTCTCTCTTCACCACAGGTAGTTTGTTGGGCGGGTTTTAGGTTTATTTCAATCTTTCCTGCTACCAGAAGTCGGTGCCATCAAGTGATTGACAGTAATTTGGGGTTCCGATTGGTACGCTTGTTTGTGTGGTTCGGGAGAAGAATTCACTGATTCGAGGGAAAGCATTCGGATGTGTATTTTTTTTTAGTATTTGAATAATAATTTCATCTTAGTTTGCTTTTTTTTATTAGAGTTATTTCTAATAATTATTTTACAATATCAAAAAACAAAATGGTGGAGTTCAGAAATAAATATAAGTATCGAAATTTTGTGAATTTTTTAAAACCCAAAGAATTACAAATGGTGAAGTTCGGAAAATTATATTTATATATTTTCTTCTATAACTATATTTTAGCAACGTGATATTTTGTAAGGGGGAAAGTTTAGTTTAGAGTTCCTTTTTAAAATTATTATAATTGGCGAAGTTCAGAAAATTGATAAAAATTTAACCGTGGCTGCTTTTTTTTAGATTTACATTTTAATCTTAGTAGCGAAGCCATTGCCTGGTATATATATATATATATATATATATATATATATATATATATATATATATATATATATATATATATATATATATATATATATATATATTAGTGTAGTTGGGTAGCAGTCTTTCTAGAATGCAAATTTTGTTGAAGACCATTGTGTATTTCGTCCTAATTAATTTCCTTTCGCTACTTTCTCTGCTTCTATCTTTTTTATTACATCTTGTAGATGGTGGACTATTTGTCCTGTATTCATCTCTTTATTTAAATGAATGTCTTTGGTAAAAGATTAGCAATTTAGTTTGTTTTTTACCGAACACATTCATTTAAAAAAGAGATGAATACTGGACAAGTAATCCATCATCTACAAGATGGAATAAAAAAGATAGTTAGAAGAGAAGGTTGCCAAAGGAAATTAATTAAGGCAAAATACTATATATATATATATATATATATATATATATATATATATATATATATATATATATATATATATATATGGTTTAAGTGAAAAGAGTTAGTTAGATATTCATTATTGAACGACTCTATTCTGCTCGCAGATCATCAGTGATGTTTTAATTTTATGTTGAAAACACGACGGATATTTTACGAGCTTTCTACTTAGGAATCCTGTTTCTTTCATCACCCTTGAGAGAACTAATTAAAGAGGTTTATGACTCTTTCATAAGGTCGGTGCTCGGGCGCCATACTTCGGTGGTAAGGTCGGGTTTCATGGGGAAAACGGGGTGCAGGATCATTGTGACTTGTTTATTTTCCCTCTATTTTTAAATACACGATTTTATAAAGGCGAAACTGGGGGGCAGGGGAGGCACGATGAACACCAAAAGAGAGGTGGAATTTCTTAAGCTGGTGTGTGTTCTCTGGAGTTTCAAAGTTGGCTGTCAACGTATTCAGACACGGCCTGGTTGCGTGGGCAGAATTAACAGCCTCGAATTTATTATTAAAAGCTTTATTTCCACACTTTTCATTCTCATGTGTATGCATGTCTGAATGTGTATACCTTGCCCCATGAACGTATGCCCTGCTTCATATAAAAAGAAACAGCTCAACCACGGCATAAATTCGTGCAGGTTTATTGCCTCAAATCGCTCGAGATTGGGGTAAAATAGTTGAGGGCGAAGTTTGACGTTTGAGGAAGGGGAAGATGACAACGGCACCATCGACCACCCAATCAATCAGCGGACAACCGACGTGAATTGAGACTGAAAAGTAAATTCGCGTAATCCAATGAAGGGAAGGAACTGACGGGCGAACAGACACCTTAAAATTTAGTACAAGAATGTTTGTGATGTAATCAGAGGTTAGGGAAGGTGACAGTGCATGGATGGTACACAGCATGAGAACAAAAAAGGAGGGGCGCTAAATTCGGGGGAGGGTCCAACTCAGAGAGGAAATGTAACAATCTAGAGATGGGGGGCAGAAGAAACCTGCAATAGGCTCTGCCTGGAATTTCTTTTAGACCCCATCCTAACAGCAACCAACGAGGGCCTATAACAAAAACAATCCAAATACAATGTTCAAGCTTCTTATTTGTCTCTCTGCCCCGTTTGATGCCCCAGTTTATCCCACTCACCGTCCTTATATCTCTGTCTCTATTCTTCACACCGGGTACTAGTCTCCAATATGTGGTACTTATGTTTTGATGCCGATCAGCGGCATCAAGACTATGTGGATATGGGTACCACACAAGAGACAGTAGTACTCCACGTAACGGAATGTGGATAGGATCGCCCAATCGGATACACTAATACTCCATCAAGAGGGTTCCGAAACAAAGGATAAAGTAGTTTGTGTGGTGAATACTAGTTTGGCATTATAAAAATCACTTTGGTAATCACAATTACTGTTGTAGTTAAACAAACTAGAAGATAAACTTCTTATATCTCCCCGATGTGCATAGTATATGCGTTTAGTAAAGTCCCCAGTTTCTCCTCCCTAAGATTGATTGCAATTGTTGCTTGGAATCCGATACACTTCAGAATGTTGGTTACAAAGTTTGTTTTTTGAAAAAGCATTTTTTTATAATGTGGTTATATTTGAACCCTATCTTAATATGGTATTTGTGGCGAATTCCTTTAGTTTGGAAAGTTGTTGGGCAAAAGGCAATATTATAAAGGTTTGGGTGGTAGCGTAATTGGTGTTATTAGTGCAATAATAAGTCCGTTTCGCTCTTGCGTGGCATGATTCCATAAACCGTAAGTGGTGCATTAAATAAATAAATGTACAACTAATGAAGTTCAGGTGGTCTTGAATAAGACACGGGCTCCAGATGCGATAATCTCTTAAGATTTGTGATAAGACGATGGATATCTTAACTGATTTATCATGTAGTGAATAATAATGTATGTACAAATTTGAATATATATATATTAGTGATGGAGTCGTTCCTTGGGAACCTTTTTCGTAGCAGGAATATGAAGACATATGCGATGGTTTTGAACATTTAATTTTCCGGACCTTTCGGTCATTAACGATGACCATCATCAGCTAATTCTAAATACAAAGAATTATTTTTATAAGAATAACTAAACACAGCAATAAAAACATTACAGGAGTAAAAAATGATAACCGAAAGCAAGAAGTTAAAATGAAATATATAATCCTAAACCGTTGAAAGCAAATTGGTGAAAATCTATTAATAAGAAATTGATGTAATATCTTAAAAATAACTAAATTAAATAATAATCCCATGAGTTTAAAATATGCATAATAAACATTAAGTTAAATTTTAAGTGATTGAACATTAAATAATACGAGTAGACCAAGGAACGAAAGTTTAAATAGTAAATAATCAATAATGGAGGGGTCAAAAGGACGACTAAAACATTAAATTTCGGAAAAGTCAATAATAAACCAGATCTTTTAGATATTAATGGGACAAACTAAAATAGAAATAAAAATTTCTCTGCACGAGTACTAACCTTATAACGGTGAAGCTGGAATTAGCAACTGATATTACGGACAGAATTAGGCAAAAAGAAAACTATTAAGGGGGATGTGGTTGGTTCTACATTTGTCTATATAGTGAATAATTTAAGGGATGGTGAATAATCATTGAGTTCCGGGTTTATTTGTTTGATGTAAAGAGATTCAAGAATTTTTAAACTTAGGGAAGAGGAGGCAGAAGAGAGTATACTAAAGGAATCAGGGTCAAGCGGGTGGTTAAGTTTTAGTGAATGTTCTCGTATAGAGGAGTGTTCGGGTTTGGAGATGGGAATGTTGGTTCTGTATGATACTCCGATATGCTTAGCGATCCTACATCTTAATTGTAGACTTGTTTGGCCTACATAGCGACTTTGGCAGGTCGCACAAGTGAATTGATAAATGATGGAGGAACGCAGGCATAATGGGAGTGATTCTTTGTGCCGAAGGAAAGTATAGACAGCAAGAGGATTAGAATTAATTAGGAGAAACTTGCATTAGGGAAAGTATTTTTTAAGAGTCGAGAGTAAAGCTTTAAGAATATTTTTTGTTTGGGGACAGTTATTAGAGGGGGTTTGCGAGAGAACATTTTAAATAAGAAATTGGAAGTAAGTCTGTCAAAAAGGTGGTCTGGCAAAAAATTAAAATGAAAAAAGCTCCTAAGATATTCTATTTCGGAATGAAAGTGAAACCAATTTGAACTGATTTTGTAAGCTCTGTGTATACTGTTTATGATGGCAGAAGTTTGAAATTAGTAGGAGTACAACTGAAGAAGTGGGTGCCAAGTTTGGTGGTAGTGGGTTTCCTGTAAACTGATGTGTTAAATTTAGAACCAACTTTTGAAACAGTGACATCCAGAAAAGAGATTTTATTGTTTAATTCTGTCTCCATGGAAAATTTAATATTAGGGTGTGTTGATTTAAATAATTTAAAAATAATGGGGCATGGTCTTTATGTTTAAAAATAAGGAAGCTGTCTTATTAATCGATTTCTTCATGCCTTGCTTCGACTTACTTGATTCCAATAGTTTACAATTTTGCATTTTGATAGTCATTTAACTCATGTTTATTATGCATATTTTAAACTCATGGGATTATTATTTAATTTAGTTATTTTTTAAGATATTACATCAATTTCTTATTAATAGATTTTCACCAATTTGCTTTCAACGGTTTAGGATTATATATTTCATTTTAACTTATTGCTTTCGGTTATCATTTTTTACTCCTGTAATGTTTTCATTGCTGTGTTTAGTTATTCTAATAAAAATAATTCTTTGTATTTAGAATTAGCTGATGATGGTCATCGTTAATGACCGAAACGTCCGGAAAATTAAATGTTCAAAACCATCGCATATGTCTTCATATTCCTGATATATATATATATATATATATATATATATATATATATATATATATATATATATATATATATATATATATGTAGAGAGAGAGAGTAACAACAAGGAAAGAAAGTACCCTAGAAGACCTTACGGCCCATCCAATGGGGTACCTTTGGACCATCAGTCGAGCGGGCACATCTCTGCTCGAATGCTTTACGTCCTTTCACGGACATTTTTCAAGACCCTGTCGAGTCTTGACTTGAACTGGACAACAGATTCACTATTGACAACTTCCAATGGAAGTGCGTTCCACATACCGCAGATACTGTACGTGAAAAACTTTTCACACAGATCGTGGTTGTAACACTTCAGTTCAAGTTTGAAGCCGTGATTTCTTGTTCCCCCCTCGCTGAGCTGGAAAATATCCCTGTAGTTAACATTGTCGAACCCTCGAAGTATTTTAAATACTTCGATTAGCTGACAACGTAGTATCCGGGTCTAAAGCGAGAACATATCTAATTCCCTTAATCTATCTTCATAACTTTTATGTCTGATAGAGAGAATCAGTTTGGTTGCCCTGGCTTGCACGCGTTCCAATCTCCCGATGTCTTTTCGGAATGAAGGACTCCAAAATTGTACGGCATACTCTAGGTGCGGTCGGACAAGTGAGTTGTACAGACACAGTACTATCTCCTTGTTCCGATATCCAAACTTTCGCTAACATCCTTTGGGCTTTCTTCTCCACCTCAATGCACTGTTTTGAGATCTTGAGGTCATTAGTGATTGTTACACCCAAGTCCTTCTCAGTGTCGGTGGATTCAATAGCAGTGCCTTTAAGGATATACTGAGATTGGGGGTTTCGGTGGCCGATATGCCTAACTTTGCATTTGTTCACGTTAAATGGCGTTTGCCACGTGTCCGACCACTCCCCAATCTTCCGAATATCATCTTGAAGGTGGGCAGTATTTCCATTCTTTGCAACATTCATACCAAGCTTGGTATCGTCGGCAAATTTGGAAATCTTGGCAACCATGTCACCGTCCATGTCGTTGACGTAGATGATGAATAGTAGTGGTCCCAGGGCAGAACCTTGAGGCACCCCGCTAGTAACGGGCACCCACTCAGAAGCCTGTCCATTCACCACCACCCGTTGCCGTCTGCCACTTAGCCAGTTACGATCCAGCCGGCTACTTTTCCGTCTATGCCCAGCGCTGGCACTTTCCGGAGAAGGCGGCGGTGTGGTACCTTATCAAAGGCTTTCTTAAAGTCTAAGTACACCACATCCACCGCCTTTTCCCGCTCGTGCTTACTGAACAAGAAATGAAAGAATTCCACAAGGTTCGTCAGGCATGATCGTTGCCTTCGGAAGCCGTGCTGGGAACTCCTCAGTAGCAGCTTTGACTCTAAATGCGACGTCATTTTGTCCACCATCATGCTTTCCATGAGTTTACCGACTATCGAGGTCAGACTGATAGGTCGGTAGTTCGACGGTTGGCTACGGTCTCCTTTCTTGAAGATAGGAGTCACTTCCGCTTCACGCCAGTCTCTAGGAACGCATTCGGTCCGGATTGATATGTTGAAGATTGCGCTCAGGTGTCGTGACACTTGATCACGCACTTCTTTCAACACTTTAGGTAGAAACCCATCCGAGCCAGGTGACTTATTCGTCATTAGGTCAGTGATCTTCTTTTTTATTTCTCCTTCGGTGAAGTCCAAATCCTCCAGCTTTCCCACCGAGTAGGAATACGTCGGCTGAGGAGTTTTTTGGATATGTGAAGAGCCGTAAACCAATCCGTCGAACGTTTAACCCTTTTAGAAATGAGGAGGGGGCATTAAAGCACTTAGATGCAGAAAATGCTAACCACCTCAACGACTACTTCTCTTCAGTGTTTACTGAAGAGTGTGGTCCCATCCCCCAGCCAATGGATTCCTACTCGGGGTAAAAGCTGGAGGATTGGTTTACGGCTGTTCACATATCCAAAAAACTCCTTGGGACTCTCTTTACAGAGTCTCGCCACTCGGAGTTCCTCAGACCACTTAGCCGCCCTTATGCTAACCTCCTCAACGACTGTGCTCCCATCCCTCAGCCGACGTATTCCTACTCGGTGGGAAAGCTGGAGGATTTGGACTTCACCGAAGGAGAAATAAAAAAGAAGATCAGTGACCTAATGACGAATAAGTCACCTGGCCCGGATGGTTTCTACCTAAAGTGTTGAAAGAAGTGCGCGATCAAGTGTCACGACACCTGAGCGCAATCTTCAACATGTCAATCCGGACCGAATGCGTTCCTAGAGACTGGCGTGAAGCGGAAGTGACTCGTATCTTCAAGAAAGGAGACCGTAGCCACCGTCGAACTACCGACCTATCAGTCTGACCTCGATAGGTAGAAACCCATCCGGGCCAGGTGACTTATTCATCATTAGGTCACTGATCTTCTTTTTTATTTCCCCTTCGGTCAAGTCCATATCCTCCAGCTTTTCCCCTCAGTAGGAATCCATTGGCGGGGGGATGGGACCACACTCTTCAGTAAACACTGAAGAGAAGTAGTCGTTGAGGCGGTTAGCATTTTCTGCATCTAAGTGCTTTAATGCCCCCTCCTCATTTCTAAAAGGGCTAATCGTTCGACGGATTGGCTTACGGCTGTTCACATATTCAAAAAAACTCCTTGGGATTCTCTTTACAGAGTCTCGCCACTCGGAGTTCCTCAGACCGCTTAGCCGCCCTTATGCTGGACTTCACTCGCGTCACTCAGTCCAGCGCCTAGACCTGCAAAGTCTACTCTTCTCAAATCAAGTTTCCTCGATTTACTAGTTGCAGGCTCTGCCTTGAGGACTTTGACTACAAATCTAATTAGTCGGTGGTCACTGCCACCGAGCTCTTCGCCAACAGAGGTCCTCAACGATGTCATCCTCAGAGGTGAAAACCAAGTCGAGGATATTGTCTCCTCTTGTTGGCTCTCTCACCCATTGAGTGAGGAACTCGTTGTTCGCGAACTCCAGAAGTAGTGCGTTCTCGCCACAGGGTTATCTGGTTTCACAGTCAACTTGTGTGTTAAAATCCCCCATGACGATACACACTCTGTCTTCGACAAGTTCTCCTAGTAGCTGGTACAGATCTCTGTCCTTTTCAAAAAGTTGGGCAGGAGGTCTATAAAGCACCAGGGTCCTGTATTTGGCCGGACCTATCTCTAGGTCAACGCCTAGGAGCTCGTGGTCAGATATAATGTTGGAGTTCGTAGATTCAATTGTATCCTTGACATACAACATTACACCGCCACCCTCTCTGTCTGGCCTATCTTTGTGGAAGAGTTGGTAGCCAGGAACCGTGAATTCGCCTTCAAAGTCTCGGTTTGAGTTTTTTTATCCACGATTCTGTTATGGCTATCATTTCGGGTTCTTCCGTCGCTACGAGGCCACGGAGCTCAGGAAACTTGTTCCTGATTGACCTCGCATTGGACAGAAGAACTTTCAGGGAGTCCCCGACTGTAGGACTCCCTACGCTCTTCCGTTTTCCGACTTATTTGTTGGCGAGGAGGCAACCCTCTTTGCGACCTCCAAGAAGGTCGTTCCAGGAGTGACACGGGCGTACTGGCGTACGTCCGCCCTCACTTTGGGCCGGATACTCCTTTGGGTCCTCTCTACGACATCCTGGATCATGCTCGACAGAAAGTCCTTTCCTTTAAAGGAAAGATGTACCCAATCCCTTTGGTAGAGATCATTTCTACTATAAAAGGTGCGGTACGGGTTCACAAAAAAGACCCTCTCTGCTCTACACAAATCTGCCAGGCGCCTGTTTGAAGAGACGTTCATTGAGTGAGCGGTCCGTGTTGGACCTCTCCTCGGGAGCATCCCGACTACAACACGCTTGCGGGTTTTCAGCCCACAGTCGTCCACGGCACCCATGACCGTGTGGAGGATTTTATATGTAGGGCCTACACTACCTCCTCTCAGGTAGAGGTCGTTTCCACTGACCATCAGAGCAACGACTGAGCTATCAGAAATCTGTGATTTCTCAGCCTCTACTCTGATGTGGTGGTTACCACATCCTGGCAGGCAGCTTACCTTCACACTAGTGCGAAGGCGGGCCGCTAGCAGGGCCTGCAGACCCAGTGCTTGAGAATCACCAATATGGGTGACTCTTGCACATTTGTCTGCAGACGACTTATACTTTCATTTCGGAAGCGACTTGCCGCTTTCCTCTTGTATCTCTACATTTTTCTTCTTCTTCTTGTCTTCCTTTGTTTTCTCTTCTTCTGCTGCTACTTTCTCGTCCTCTGTTTCCACTTTATTTTATTTTCTTCTGCTTCTACTTTCTCGTCCTCTGTTTCCACTTTATTTTCTTCTCTTTCTACTTTTTCTTCTTCTCTTTCTACTTTCTCTTCTTCTATTTCTACTTTCTCTTCTTTTTTTCTTCTTTTTGGCTCGTTGAGGAAGCTCTTCAGCAGAAGAAATCGGCTGTTGGACGTTGGGAGCCTTCTCGCCTGAGCATCTGCATCTCACCCAGGAGCTTCTCGAGTTCGCAGAAGTCAGGGACACTAACGGCATCTGTGAGCTCCTTGCAACTCCTGCCCCCGAAGTCTTCACTCCATCTGTAGTCTTTGCATATTTCGCAGGTTAGCTTGCGAAACGGAGGACCATTCTTCTTCGCCATCTTACAAAAATCTCGGACCATACGCATTGAAAAAGGGGGTTTTGGTTGTGATTTTCTCTCGCACTAATCACATCCGCCTATTTCCAGGAGGTTTTCGGTCGTTCGGCGAACAGAAACCCTTTGACCAAGCACACCAACCCTAAGGTCTCCCCTGGGCCGGACGTCCCCAATCGTGCCGCAGCTCCAACTGAGCAGCACGAGAGCCCCAATGAACTGGTTCTCTGATTTTTAGACAGGGGTGCTTGAGGTGTAACTGTCTTCCTACTAAGCCCTACTAATCAACTAAAAACGGCCAGACTTAAGACAAATAGTAAAGCTAAGTGCCCACGACTTCATCCGAGATCTTTAGCTTATCTGGCAACCAGCAAGGCACAAAAGCTCTCTCACCAAAGAGCAGTTGATCCTTTATTCACCAAGTAGCTGTCACAGGGAGCTGGCCAGGCAATTACACGTTAGGAGAATGCCTCTAAGGGGTACCTAACATTTCTCCATTAATCGTACCCCAAACGCCTAAGATCCCTTCAAACTCAGTCCTTGCAACCTATGAGTGCTCCAATGCGTTATGTAAAGAGGTTCCAAAGCCTCTCTTCTCACGCGGCATAAGGGAGCTGGTGAGGCCCCTATTAATAAACAACTTATTGTAATAGAGATGAATGTTTGTTTTTTGTTAGTTTTTTTTTGTTTTTTTTGACAGTTGAAGAGAGTTGGTGAAACTTAGTACTAAGAGAATCGAAGAGGTTGGTAGGCGGATGCAAGGAGACGCATCAAAGAAGTGGCAGAGAAGTTTGACAACACTTAGTCTGGATCCTACTACAGCTACCTTATTGGCATGGGTGACCCTACCGGACTAAAAGTTCCCCAGCTTAGCTAGCCTAACTCAAGCAGATCACGCAAGCTCTCTCACCGACAGGAAGGTTGTTGTTGATATATATATATATATATATATATATATATATATATATATATATATATATATATATATATATATATATGTAAATAAGTTGCACATAGGCCACTCTTTGTTCATGCATCTCCTCTTCAACCAATATGTATTGGCCCTTGACCTGTAATATCAATATTTCTGCTTTTCAACTCTCTTATGTCTTCCCTAGAGTCTGTGTCAGTTTTTTAGTCACGTGCGAGCGCTGGGCATAGACGGAAAAGTAGAAGGCTGGATCGAGAACTGGCTAAGTGGCAGGCGGCAACGGGTGGTAGTGAATAGACAGGCTTCTGAGTGGGTGCCCGTTACTAGCGGAGTGGCTCATTTTTTTTTTTTTTAAGGGGCTATCTGGCGACTGCCGACTTGCAAAGTGGCTCAAGTTTCTGTCCTGGGACCACTACTATTCATCATCTACGTCGACGACAGTAGATGATGAACGTTGCAAAGGATGGAAATACTGCCCGCCTGCAAGATGATCTTCGAAAGATTGGGGAGTGGTCTGATACGTGGCGGCAAATGCCTTTCAACGTAAACAAATGCAAAGTGATGCATATCGGCCACCGAAATCCTCAATCAGCCTATATCCTTAAGGGCACTGCTCTTGAATCCACCGACACTGAGAAGGACTTGGGTGTAACTATAACGAGTGACCTCAAGTTCTCGAAACAGTGCATTGAGGTGGAGAAGAAAGCCCAAAGGATGTTAGCGAAAGTTTGGATATCGGAACAAGGAGATAGTACTGTGTCTGTACAACTCCCTCGTCCGACCGCACCTAGAGTATGCCGTACAATTTTGGAGTCCTTCATTTCGAAAGGACATCGCAAGATTGGAACGCGTGCAAGCCAGGGCAACCAAACTGATTCCCTCTATCAGACATAAAAGTTATGAAGATAGATTAAGGGAATTAGATATGTTCTCGCTGGAGACCCGGAGACTACGTGGTCAGCTTATCGAAGTATTTAAAATACTTCGAGGCTTCGACAGACGTGACTACGTGGATATCTTCCAGCTCAGCGAGGGGAGAATAAGAAATCACGGCTTTAAACTTGAACTAAAGCGATACCACCGTGATCTGTGTGGGAAATTCTTCACTTACAGTATCTGCGGTAGTTGGAATACACTTCCGACGGAAGTTGTTAACAGTGAATATGTTGACCAGTTCAAATTAAGACTAGATAAAGTCTTGCGAAATCGCCGTTAAGATCCTCGCGAGTGATCTTCAAGGTTGCCAACGGACACCTTCGAAGGTACTTATTTTCTTTGTATCTCCTTGTAGCTTGTAGACGCGAGCGACTCTACAACTCACTATGCCTTTTCGTCGGTCGGTTCCCGTTTTGCTTTCTTTTTTGTTTTTGTAATAACATCATAACTATTCGGACGATTCTAACAAAATTTGAAACCTTTTTGTTGTTTTTCATTCTCTTTCGAATGCGATAATTGCCAAAGTCCTCCCAACGTTAGCCCGGGAATTATATATTTTTGTCAATAACATCATAACTAGTCGGCCGATTCTAGCTAAATTTGAAACCCTTATGTTGTTTTACATTCTCTTACGAATGCTATAATTGCCAAAGTCATCCCAAGGTTAGTGATCTTCAAGGTTGCCAACAGACACCTTCGAAGGTACTTATTTTCTTTGTATCTCCTTGTAGCTTGTAGACGCGAGCGACTCTACAACTCACTATGCCTTTTCGTCGGTCGGTTCCCGTTTTGCTTTCTTTTTTGTTTTTGTAATAACATCATAACTATTCGGACGATTCTAACAAAATTTTAAACCTTTTTGTTGTTTTTCATTCTCTTTCGAATGCGATAATTGCCAAAGTCCTCCCAACGTTAGCCCGGGAATTATATATTTTTGTCAATAACATCATAACTAGTCGGCCGATTCTAGCTAAATTTGAAACCCTTATGTTGTTTTACATTCTCTTACGAATGCTATAATTGCCAAAGTCATCCCAAGGTTAGTCCAAGAATTATTCTGTTTTAGCAATCAATTAATTCGGCCGATACTCTGCTAGACTGAACTAGGCTATAATCTGCTAGGCAAGCCTAGAATAGGCTATACTATGCTAAGCTATGCTAAAATATAATGTACAAGGGTAAGATATACTATGCTAAGCTTGACCAGGGTATAACAGGATAGTATAGGCTATACTTGTTTACGAGAGTTAATGCTAATCTAGGGTATATTATGTTCTGTTATGCTAAGCTATACTAGGCTAGATAGGGCTATGCTATGCTATGCTAAAGTATAATAGGCTAGGGAGGGCTATGCTCTGCTATGCTAGGTAATACTATGTTTGGCTACGAGAGGCTAGCTAACCAAAGCTATAATAGGCTAAGCTATGCAAGGTTATTCTACTCTAGGGTATGGTATGCTTTACTAGTCTAGGCTATAATATGATACGCTTGGCTATATTATGTTAGGTGTGGTCATAAATCAGAATAAGTGAGGGCACGTGACGTTTTGGTCAGCAGACCTTTTTTTTTGGATACGAACTCGCTCTCTCTCTCTCTCTCTCTCTCTCTCTCTCTCTCTCTCTCTCTCTCTCTCCTGGTCACGCTCAATTTCTCTACACATATAAACAAGAGACATTATGCTAATGAACTCAGATCAGCATTACTAAGACGTTCGATCACATCACTTCGTTTAACATTTATTCCCTCCACTGAAAAAAGGACTTCAGTCTTTCATTTTATAAAACATCAACTTTAGAAATAAAAGTATATTTTTATAAACTTCTTTATTTATTTTAATATAACGATTAAAATAGTTTGCCCTATCTTTCCGTTCTCTACATCTTCCATTTTCCTTCTTAAGCTTTCATTGGTTCATGCAATATTCTCTCCTTAGCGTTGTTCCGGGTTGTGTTATCACTTTCCATTTCCTTGGGCCTTTAAATATATATATATATATATATATATATATATATATATATATATATATATATAGTACAAGAGAAAGAGAAAATTGGACACGAATGAGCAATGAGACAAAAAACAGGAGTTTTTTAGAGGCAAGAGAAAGGGACATTAGAAGTACACTACAATCAAAGAGAGCAAAGGGTAGCACAATGAAAGCAATCATTTACCGAGAATACAGAAATAACGCCAGGGGGAAAAGTTTTGAAAATTCCTGGCCGGGACTCGAACCCGGGTCTGCTGATTGCCGGTCAGATGCTCTACCGCTAAGCTACCAGGCACAGTGACTCTACTTCGCCCAAAGCGTTACCCCATCAAACCCAGTATCTCACTAAGCTAGGAACCTCCAAGGAATTTTTATACCACATCCTCTTACCCACTCACAATTTCATGGCTCATTGTCCATGTCACATACAAAGAAAGAGCCCTCTGCTCTCTTTGATTCTAGTGTTCTTCTAATGTCCCTTTTTCTTGCCTCTAAAAAAAACTCGTTTCTTGTCTCATTGCTCATTCGCGTCCAATTTTCTCTTTCTCTTGTACTATATGTACATAAATATAGTCTGCTATACAAGGTTTCTGCATCTTTCTTTCTGTCTTCAAAATTGTTTTGAAAGGTAGAAAATTAAAATATGGCGAAAGCCCTGTGGTGGTTGTTGTTATCACCCGCAGAACTTGTATTTGCTCTCTTTATATATATATATATATATATATATATATATATATATATATATATATATATATATATATATATATTTATTTATATATATATATATATATATATATATATATATATATATATATATATATATATATATATATATATATATATATATATATATATAAGGGTTGGAAAAAATAATATGAAACGTTTAGTACAGCTGCAATCCTCCATACATGATTTTCAGCGGAATGTAGTCTCATTCTTCTATCAAAACATCTTCCAATTGCTTCATTGATGACGGGGGTGGAAATCTGTTTCGCACTCTCTGCTCCAAAACTCCCCATAATGGTTCGATAAAGTTTAGATGAGGTGACTGTGCTGGCCAGGAAATCATCTTGAAAAAGTGGCAGTGTTTGAAAAAGGTTTGCTGGTTATAGTAAGAACCCATCATTGAGAATGGCATTGAAATATTGGTTAGAGGTAACTCGAACATTGATGCTAATGATGGAATCAGCAAAATACCAGGCTATAGCCGCCCAAACAATTACTTACCCCCACCCCCCCACCCCACCGATGATTGATAGCTGGGACCAGGCATTCCGGATTGTGGGTTTCATTGGGGTTTTCAATACATAAACTCGGTCATTTGTAGGAAATAATGGAAATGATGACTCGTCGGACAATAAATAATACTATGGTTTATGATGTGCATAAGAAGGAAAGAACTTGAGAGAGCAGTGTTGCAATTGGCTATGTGCGCGATGATTTATGTAGATGAAACGGTCGGCGCGCATGTGCCAGACTCGCAACTCACCACATATTGACGAAATTTCCCTAGAATCGCCGATTCTTTTTCGCTGGGACTCGAACCCGCTATCTAGGCGTGGAAATCGACGCTTTATCGACTCGGTAACCGAAATTTCCGCCTTGGCCAATCTTCCCTCTATACTGCTCGAGCTATGCATCTACACATTCCCTTAATAAACATCTCACAAACTTTCTAGTTGAGATGCCTTCGTTGGTTTTTGCTTCTCAAAGTAGATAACAAATAAAGAGAGTTTGGGGTACTTAGAGGAGGGAGGAGAAGGCTTAACAGAAGAGGTGGGACTTGAGGCGCTCTTGAAGGCTCCGAGGAGGTAAACAGCTTGTCCTCCAAGCTACTATACACCCGCCCTCCAGGCCTCTCTGCACCCCTTTGCAAATCTAATAACTTCAATTCAATTCTACACTGCTTTTCACAACACTCAACTAGATTTCTCTATCCCTTATACTTACCTCACCACTTTTACTAAATGAAAGCAAAGGCTCCGAGGAAATTAGACGAGCGTATATGTCCTTGCGCTTCTTCACTTTTCGACCGACACCTACCAGGGCATTCCTGGGTTACCTTGCTACCGTTGGAATCTGGAGGATCGTGTGCCCTACTAGCCCTAGCCTACAGCAGGTTGTATATTTTCTACGTATTTTCACTTCCTTCATCTTCACAGATCTCCTTACCTACTTTCTGCGAGATGCCCTCGTTAGTTTTTGCTTTAAATTTTAGACCCCGGGCATTTGCTGAGCTGTCTCGCCCTTTGGTATGATACAAAGAAATATTTTCCCACTTGTAAGAGCCTTTGACCAAATGAAAAAGTGAGGGCCCGCCCCCAGGATCTCCCACACAGTAGACCTCCCCCACCTCCGTACACAAGAGCCCTTGACGTCAGCGCAAAGGGACTTAAGAGGGAGGAAAAGCGGGAGGCCAAACATTCCAAGTTATTATGTGAGCGAAACCCAGCATCAAAAAGAATGACTTTTTTTTTCCTCCGGGTCAAAGAAAACCGCTCCGTGGAGCCGTTCCCTTCTTTAGAATGGCGCATGACTCCGTATAGAGAGGTGGGAACGACCAGCTCAATTATCTTGGAACAGAGTTAGGAATAGGCAACTACTAGGCCACCATCACGTAGAGCTCTGGCTACCTGAAGAACCTGCGAAGTCGTACTTTTGACTACTCGTACTTATTATCAGAACGTGTTCTTGGAGCTTCCTAATAACCCCCTTCCCCCCACACTCCACACACAGGTGCTTAGGACTGACGGGTTAGCCATTGCAAACTTCATCTTCCCGCTTTCTACTCTTTCGCCACTAAGTGAAAAGCCCTTGTTGGCTGTTTCCTTTATTCTAGTAATAAAAAAAATCGCCTAAAATACTAATGTCTGATACAATTAGGCGTACAGCATTCCTTTTTTGAACTCGTTTGGGGAAATTAGTGGATTCACCTTCAGATGAAAGAAATAAACAGATCTCTTTATCACCCCCCCCTTGATAAGGGTAAATATCCCCAACTTAAGCCCTCAACCCCGAAATATTTATGATGCGCAGGTGTGAAAATAGACAACATGTTTTCCCCTTGCATAAAAACCTTAACATTATCCAGGAATTCCCCCAATATAAATAATGCTAAGACGATACGAAAGCAGATTATTTCCCTTCGTCCACTTCCAGACACATCTTGGGTTTTTTCCCTTCGTCTGTAAAGAAAACAGACGAATTTCCATTCTTTCTTTAGGACTCCCGTGTTATTTCCCCAAATGGGGGAAATTAAATGGCAAAAGAGGGAAATTTTAGACCCGAGCAAAGCCCCAAATGGGACATTTTTGGCCATTTGCCGCCGCGATCTTCGACGACGCTCTGAGACCTTCCTCAGGAGGGAGGGGAACTTCCTCTCGAGTATTGGCAAGTGGCGGCGGAGCGCGAGAGCACTCGAGAGATTCGAAGGCGAGGTAGAGGCACAAACATCCGCACATATGCGACTCGAGGAGGAACTTGGGGGGAAAGGGGGCACTTGATAGGATTGTGCTCGGGCCAGTGGAGGTGCCTTTGCACAAACCCACGAAACCTTCGACACTCAACTCAAGGGTGTGTGTGGGCATTGCAGATACTGTCCCCAAAATTCCTTTTAGAAGCCAAAGTTTTACTTAAAAAAAGACCTTAATTTATTAATATTTGGGCATTTAAGAGCAGAATGTGCTATTCATTTTCATAGTCTTATAATGAATGCTTTTTTAATTAGATCTAAATATTGTTCATTGGTTAACGAAAGCCAAAAGATTTAAAATAGATTATTACCAAAATAGTAATAGTAATGTAGTTTAATCTTGTTACGAGAAGAATCTAAGATAACGTGAAGTTCAGTCCCAACAATAGTAATTAAAGCTGAAAATGTGGCAGAATGAAGGTGAAGAGTGATGGTGTTAACACACGTAAATGTATGTGTTGGTCGACTTGCATCTAACAGAAAAATAACACGTTTGGTGTCTAAGATTAGGCAGCCATATCTTCTGTGACAATGATTAGGCCGAAATTCTTCGATGACACCATAAATAAAATTAAAAGATTAACGAAGGCTGAAAACTGAAGTTAGGCTGATTCTTAAACATCAATGAGATCTACTTCCAAGAGGATGCGCCAATAATGTCCATAGATGATGGAATGGATCGTCGGACTTAAGGCTACATAACTTTGAGGAACACTGAAAGACCTTGTTTACAAGGACAACACGCATACACCGTTTCATAACGAAAGTAGATTGATCAGAGGAGCGCGCTCCTTGGGACCCACGCGCTTGCAAATGTATCTGTAAGCGTCTCACACATTTTCACTTCCACTGCTTTCATTACAACCCTATTTTGAGAGATTTTCTTGCGAAGATTTCAGTTTCTTCTCTCTATTTCAATAAAAACTAAAGACACGAATATAAAACCGCAAACAGTTCATGATTTAAAAGGATACGATTAAAAGGGGTTAGAAGGTTCGTGCAACCATTGCTAGGGCGGAAGGGGGTTGGGTTCTAGACTGTATTTGAATACTAAGGGGAGCATTTGGAAAGATGGGTTACAAGTATGATGACATATTGATTATATTGTAACATAAAATAAACAAGCTAGAAGCTAGGATTCAGATATGTTAAAAGGTATAAGTGCTCCACTGAGATAAGCATTAGACGGTAGGAATCGGTGGCAAATTCATCCCAAAACAAATTTCACACACATTTCCCGACCTTGTAATGTACAATTATTATCGTTTTTTAAGGTTCGTTATTTGGCGCTGAAGATGCCCTCGTTGGGTGCAATCCAAGGAGACGATCATAGAACTAAAAGAGAAAACAAGTGACCAACCCATGTCCAATCCCACCCTTGTCGATAGAGGGTAGAGAGAGAATCGAGGGGAGAATTTCTTCCTTCCTGCGAGGAGGCGAATCCGGGGCCCGATGGCACATCACGCCGGCGACATTTCCGCGCAATAAAATCATGGACGAACGCCAAACAAGTGTCACTGAGTCCACTTCTTCCACGCTCAATCACGCCTCCACTCCATCCGCCTATTAAAACATCACCAACCGTGTTGTGCACATTAAAATATTTCCTTACACGACGAAGTCACTCATTTGCTTATGTGCAGGAATTTTCCGTGTGCGCGCGAGAACGTAGTAAGTTTTTGAGTGTAATAGGGTGTTTGCGTGTCCTGAGAGAAATCCACCCGCGAGTTGGTGGTCTTTGTGTGTGGCGAAGTGAGGATAAAAGTTCAATAGGGAAGTGTTAAACTTCTGTACTTGACCCGAGCGATTAATTCCAATTTTTCACACGCACGCTAACAGAAGGGGGGAGGGGGAGCTTGATTCCGTTGCCAGAGACTCGTTTGAATCAAAGGAACTCAACCTAGTAAAGCGTATTGAACAGAGGCAGCAACGCAGCGTGATTAAAAGCAGGCCCTTAAGCGCACCAGACAGTCTAGGTCAACCGATAAAATAATTAACCAGACCAACTGGGCTTCAACCACTGATTGAGAGGTACTTAATAACACAGGCTTTCCATCCCTTTCCTGGAGAGAAGGTACAAACTCGACCTTCCGAGTTATTGGGCTGTTTGCCAACATTAAATAATCCCACCCCCTAAAAAACCTGGTCTCCTTATTAATTGTGACCTTACTTGGCCTAAAAATAACGCAGCTCCTTTCTGCCCCAGAAACGCTGCACAAGCCCCAGTGATTCCCCTAAATCAACGCTGCCCTGGAAAACAAGGCCCTGAAACGTGACACTGATTCGCAATTTTTATTCGAATTCATAACAGAATTGCTTTTGTAGACCATAAATAATGCAAAAACACAAAATTAACCAAAATGTGACCATAAAACAAGGGAATGTCACCCTCAATTTTGAGTTGTGGTCATTGATGGCGGCCGCAGTATAAAACACATTAAAGGCCGCCCCGTTTCTTACGTCAGATTTTCCTTTTGAACATGCAATTAAGAACGTACTTTGCTAAATTTAATGGCCTCGCACACACAAGGGAGGGGGGGGGGGTCAAGTTGGGAGTAGAGAGGAAATATGAATATTAAATAAAAGTATACTGCTGAGGCCCTCTTTGCTCTCCGTCTTCCGTTGTCTCGAATTTCCTTGGGCTAAGAAGATACATTGGTTGGCTTAAAAGCTCCCTCGAAGCAGCGTTTTGGGTTGATGTGGACTGGTTAGAGCAGTGCGCCTGAGAAGCGTTTGATGGCACAGGTTCTAACCCCACCACTACCAACACCATTTCATTGACGGGTAGTTTTATTTAAATTATTTTCACGGTTATTGTCAAATCTTTGTGTGAATAATATTAAAAACTAACTAAATATATACTAGTATAATAGAATAAATCATGTTAAGACAAAATGACGAAACAAGGCCCTGAAACGTGACATTGATTCGCAATTTTTTATTCGAAATCATAACAGAATTGCTTTTGTAGGCCATAAATAAGGCGTTGTTGGATTTCTGACGTTGAGGCACGACGGGTTCAAACCCAGTTAGCGCGGGGACAAAACTTTCAGCGACATCAAGGCGGCTACTCGGACACAGCTCCACAAACATCGTCACGCACTTAGCCGATCACAACTCCACTATTATTTCCCTTCTCGCCCTCACAACACACCCACAACGCCCTTCCCCAACCAGTCCTAGTAACTATCAAAAACACACAATACAACCCTCACAAAGAACAGCCTCTGTTGCCTTCTGATTTTTATGTACATTTCTTTTTCACTCAGTGCATTGTCTACGACGCTGAATGGCGATTCCAACTTAGCTTTAACAACATATTTTTCACCTCATGAAATACCCCCCTCCCCCCATGTCCATCTACTACATTCCGAACTTTAATTTCTCTTTGTAGTAATTTTTTTCTGTTATAATTTTTTGCCCTTGAAAGGAATCCTCGGAACCTCAGATCATTGCAAGGAAATGGCGACCATAAAACCCATTTAGCAAATTTTAGCTGACGCTCAGAGAATCAGGAAACAGAACTGTCAAAAAGTTGCCGAAAGCTTCAAATCATTTAAAAATGGGTACACGTTTTTTTTTTAAACTTATATCATTATTAAATTAAGATATCTAATTATTTAAATATTTTTCCATAAGAATCCTAATAATATATTGACTTTTGTAATGGAAAAATGTCCGCAGTGCATTTTCAATTTTTTTCCAAATACAGTATTGTGCAAATTAGTTCGGACAGTGGTGAAATAATACAATTATTTGATAATTGTTGCGTATATTTGAAAAGAATACGTCAATCATAAGATAAATGGTACATTTAAAATGAAATATGACCGCCCTTTGCTTTTAGAACCTGCTTCACTCGCTCTGGCATAGATTCAACCAAATTTGAACCCATTTCTGCCAGTTCTTCGTTATGGTACCAGGCATTTATAACAGCACAAATTATCTTCTACATCGTCGAACAGTCGGTTTTATCGATTCTACGTTTAATTATAGCTTATACATTCTCGATGGGGTTTAGGTCATGAGAATTCCCAGGTCAATCTATAACGGTAAGTCCACTTTTTTCGAAGAATGTTCGCATTATTTGGGAAGCATGGCACGGAGCCAGATCCTGCTGGAAAATGGCGTCTCCATTAGAAAAGTCTTTCTGCATCGAGGGAAGCAAGCGAGTCTGCAGGATTGCCTTGTATTTAACGCTGTTCATCATTCCTTCAATAGTAGCGCTAAAACAACCCTAAAACATCTTCTTAGGTGGGTTTGAATTATATTAGCTACAGTAAAGATCTTATTAGGAAAAAGATATCAATGCAATATGATGACAGTGAACGTAAACAGCGAATAGTTACGAGTATTTTATCAAATTCGTCAACTGACCAAAATTTCCCTACAAAACGAAAAATTAACCAATACTTTCCCATTTTACCGTTGTTGTTTTTCCACCCACATAGTAAAACAACGCTGAAATCCAGTTCAAACCTACAAAAGAAACGAAAAACTACAATTGCGAAGTCAAACTCGTTCACGTTTCAAAATGTAGCAATTAAAAGGTGAGAATAGTTGCAGACATGAATTTTCTTATATATTTCCAAGTTTCTGATCTTTGGTCACAATGTGAACTTCCAAAGGATCTCATTTGATGCCAAGAAGAGAAGAAATCCTTGACGTCACACACATCCAGTGAGAAATGAAAGTTGTATGAACTTATGGAAAAAGAGTGAATGACGAGAGTTAGGTTGAAAAGAGTTAGGATTATAAAAGCCGCGAGAATAAATTTAAGTTACAACCGGAGGACTCAAGGAAAGGACAATTGAGAAAAATAAACAATAAGTAGAAATGCATATTGGAGTTAAAAAATGTGTAGGGAGGGGAGGTAATCAAAATGACCAAATGATTCTGTGAACTATAAAAATTGGGGATACCTCATTTTGATCTAGGTGACGCCGGAATCAGTGGTTCGATTCAGGTTGCAGTTCCCGAATTATTTTCCTACCACCGGTCCTCTTTTCATCGCGCGCATTATAAGAATATTAAAATAACTCATTAGTCTACACTCTTAAAACAGAAACTAGCCAAGATTGAAATAATTTGAAGATTTTATTTTTTGCGAATCATTAAACCTAACGCAGCTTGTGGTTTTGGAATGCTCTGAATGGGATGACCTTGATAGGCCCTAGTGACTTTTTTTCATCCTTTATTTGTATGTTGTTACTCGCATATGAGTCATTTGGATCCTTTTCAGTATATTTTACATTCCAAGGGAAATAAGGATTGTAGCTCCCGTATGGACTAAGTTTTGACTTCACTTTCTTTCATGCCATCAATAAACGAGTTGAAGCATAAATTCCTACCACAATGAAGCGATTTGAGGAAAGAAGAAATTGCGAGGCGAAAGAGTAATGGAAGGACTTCCGTTCTGTATAAACTTAATTATTAAACTATGACAAGTACCAGGCAATGGCTTCGCTACTAAGATTAAAATTTTAAATCTAAAAAAAAAGCAGCCATGGTTAAATTTTTATAAATTTTCTGAACTTCGCCAATTATAATAATTTTAGAAAGGAACTCTAAACTAAATTTTCCCCTTTCAAAATATCACGTTGCTAAAATATAGTTATAGAAGAAGATATATAAAAATAAATAATCTGAACTTCACCATTTGTAATTCTTTGGGTTTTAAAAATTCACAAAATTTCGATACTATTATTTATTTCTGAACTTCACCAGTTTGTTTTTTTTTTATATTATAAAAGAATTATTAGAAATAACTTTGATAAAAAAAACATAAGTCATAACCAAACTAAGATGAAATTATTATTCAAATACTCAAAAATATCCCCTTCTTAAATTATAGAGTTAGTGAAGTGATAATACGTTGTTAACACAGGGAAACTAATGTGGTAAGGAGACTTTTTGTGGTCATTCGTCTGGAAACATGGACAAGGAAGACCCCAACACATCCTTCACAAGTCGAAGCCTCGACATTACCGCGGGATTCCTAACAAGAAAAAAAAAACAAAAACTCCCTCGCCTTTCCCGCGCTTCCCACGTAAGACCTTCACACGCTATCCACGTAAGAAGTTTCCTCCTTTCGAAAACAAAAAATCAACCTTAAGCTCTACCAAAAATCCCCAGCCTACACTCGAACACTTGGAGGCGTCGAATGCTTTGGCAACTGATAACTCTCGCCTACGTAACCCAACCCTATAGACACATCTAAACATACACATACGATTTTTAAGGTTCTAAAAGTGGATAAAAATAACATGTGTAGACGAGTGGACTCTGAATTGACATCTACAATATGTCATTAATTCCACGTTAAAATAATAAACCCAAACAACAGGAGGAAAAAACAAAGCTTTGATGTGTATAGTTATAAAGCTAAATGCCGAAAATAGTTTTATAATTGATGTTATAAAATAAAAGGTATAACGTGATATTCTGAATGATACACAGGTATTTATGACTTGTTGAAGCTGAATAACCAGGGGTTTTTTATATATATATTATAAATCGACGTACATTCATTGCAGATCGTGTGTACGCGAGTGTTGGCCTGACTCGGATTACAACTTCGGGTGTTTTATTCCCGGCGACGTATGCTGGGCGTTGAAACGCAAACTCCCGGAAGGGAATATGAAAACTTCCTTTATTTTTCAAATTCATTCGCCCTATTTGAAATCCAATTGATTTGTGCATTTCCTTATTTACTGGCCTATTTTTAGTCAAAGATGAGAAAGGCTTGAGTATGGCCTAGAAGGATTCGAAAGGCGATTAGGATGACAGAAAAAAAATTGGATACACCGCTGGGCCAAACTTTGTAACGATTTTATGATCTAAAAAAAATCACTCAAGCAAAGAAAAAAGGTGTTGTTGATGAAAGAAAGAAACTAACAAACAAGACAAAGAACTGACAACTCAAACCCGATATAGAGGGTTCTGGTTTCATAATAAACTAATAAAACCTCGAAGGGCATAAGAATAATGTTCAACGAGAGATTGGCTTCTGGTAGCCAATAGGATCTCAAGATTAATGGACAGGACGTTGGGCGATGAATTGCTTCAATCAAGCCTCGGATTCGAACTGAAGCCTTTCGTACAGGGACTGGTATGTAAAACCTTGAAGTAAAAAGAAAGTAAAAATGCGTGGAAGATGCATAGCTCGAGTAGGCAAAAGAGGACACTATTTGGAGCACCAGGGGATGGGATGGTCCGGAACGCCACTGAACTTGCCTCTGTTTCACAAAGGGTCTTCTTCGCAGGCAGACCATTGGGGTTTGGGACGAAAAGAGACGATCGTGTACAATATCCCAAATCCTAACCCCCGAGTCCCGTAGAAACACGAATTCCTATCCCTTTTAAAAAAAAGGGCTCCCATCTCTCCCTGAAAGGTATAACCCCCGCCCCTCCCTTTCACCCGCACTGCTCTTCCTTGCAGGAACCTACCTCGCTTACTTGTGCATCTGCGCTTGACCCAAGGGGAGCGTAAACGTTGGGGAGGCAATACCGCCCTTCCAGAGGGTGAGTGAGCACGCCATTGGGGGGTCAGGAAATAGGAAGAGAGACCAGGCTGACTCATTCTAGAGGTGTCTTACCTGCAAAAGGAAAATAAAAGAATTAATACAAACAAACGACTATAGCCCGAGAGCTTCATATATATATATATATATATATATATATATATATATATATATATATATATATATATATATATATATATATATATATATATATATATATATATATATATATATATATATATATTTAGTGTAGTTGGGTAGCAGTCTTTCCTGAATGCAAATTTTTTTCAAGACCATTTTGAATTTTGCCTTAATTAATTGGCAACTTTCTCTTCTTCTAACTATCTTTTTTATTCCATCTCGTAGATGGTGGATTACTTGTCCTGTATTCATCTCTTTTTTAAATGAATGTGTTTGGTAAAAAACAAACTAAATTGCTAAGCTTTTACCAAAGACATTCATTTAAAAAAAAGATGAATACAGGACAAGTAATCCACCATCTACAAGATGGAAAAAAAAAGATAGTTAGAAGAAGAGAAAGTTGCCAAAGGAAATTAATTAAGGCAAAATACACAATGGTCTTCAACAAAATTTGCATATATATATATATATATATATATATATATATATATATATATATATATATATATATATATGAGGAATTAAACCACATTCTCCGAAGACAATTTAATTCAGAACAGTTTCGGTGTATCTCACACCCTTTTTCAACTGACACTGGATAGAAAATATAAGAAAAGTGCATACCAGCATAACACAAGGTCAGGTCGTGAAAGATCCCCTCTTTTTTCCCCAATCCCCTATTTGTGGCTAATATGGAGGGGGGGTTAGGCCTAAACATATTGAAGGGCTGACATTTTACTATTTTGTTTATTTGCTTTCTTATTACAGGATTAAAAGAAAATTGACCCTCAGATAGATTTAAATTAGGAACTGACGATATCAAGCTCGATTCTACGATTCTTCTCTTTTGTGTTCATACAATCTCTTGTCTAGATTTCTCCCCGTTTCCCCTATATAAACTTTATGGCAATCGTTGCATGGTATTGCATATACTCCTATGTTAATATGTTCTTTGGGTTTCCTGGCAATCATCAGTTGGTTTAAGGAATTAAGTCTAGGCCTTCTGTGGGAAATCATGCCTAGACTTAATTTGGATCTTCCCATTTCTACGAGTAAATTTATCGATTTAGTTGAATTATGTCTCTCTGACAATGTGTTTCGAGTAAATAATGAGTTTTATAGACAAATATTTGGCCTTAGCATGGGAAATAGTTTTTCTCCGATATTGGCATGTATCTTCATGGAATATTTTGAGACTGAACTCCTTCCCACAATTTATCCCCCTAACTTTATATGGTTAAGATACATTGACGATGTATTTTCTGTATGGCCTAATGGCCAGGATTTTGATACCTTTTTTAATAATTTGAATAATTTGCATGTCTCCATTAAATTTAAATATGAATGGGAATATGATAATAGATTACCCTTTTTAGATGTCCTCATTAATAATGATCACCATGAATTAAAACTTGACGTGTATAGGAAACCAACCCACTCGAATGCCTATATACATTATTTTTCGTTTCACGATAATACTGTTAAAAAATCGGTAATTTCTAACCTTTTCCTTAGAGCATACAAAATATGTCATCCTTCCTATTTAGATGAAGAAATTGCCATTATCAGGACCATTTTTTCTAATTTGTATTACCCCGATTGGTTCATATCGTCTGCCCATTTTGCAGCTAGGAAAACATTCTATGGTAATAAGCCTTCCCGCACTAACGACTTCAACAAATGTATAACATTGCCATTTAATAATAAATTAAATAGTTTAAAGGACATATTTGGAAAAGCGGGTATTAATCTAGCCTTTAAATATAATAATTCCTTAAACCAATTGATGATTGCCAGGAAACCCAAAGAACATATTAACATAGGAGTATATGCAATACCATGCAACGATTGCCATAAAGTTTATATAGGGAAAACGGGGAGAAATCTAGACAAGAGATTGTATGAACACAAAAGAGATATTAGAGTGGGCAGCGAAAGCAGTGGAATATTTTGCCATGTTAGAGACAAGAATCATACGATCGATTTCAATGGAAGTAAAATGGTATTGAAATCGGCTAACTATGTTAAGAGAAGAATCGTAGAATCAAGCTTGATATCGTCAGTTCCTAATTTAAATCTGTCTGAGGGTCAATTTTCTTTTAATCCTGTAATAAGAAAGCAAATAAACAAAATAGTAAAATGTCAGCCCTTCAATATGTTTAGGCCTAACCCCCCCCCAGATTAGCCACAAGTAGGGGATTGGGGAAAAAAAGAGGGGATCTTTCACGACCTGACCTTGTGTTATGCTGGTATGCACTTTTCTTATATTTTCTATCCAGTGTCAGTTGAAAAAGGGTGTGAGATACACCGAAACTGTTCTGAATTAAATTGTCTTCGGAGAATGTGGTTTAATTCCTCATCTTTTCTTGCGATATTGCATTAATTTTCATTATATATATATATATATATATATATATATATATATAGAGAGAGAGAGAGAGAGAGAGAGAGAGAGAGAGAGAGAGAGAGATAGATAGATATAGATATAATATACGACTCCGGCGAGACACTTTCAGGATATAGCCCATCTTGAGAGCGTCAAACCCTAAAGCAATGTCAGGGACCAATTGTAGACAAGCATATGCGGCCGTGGCGGGCAAGGGATTATGGAATGGGGGAAGAACAAACCCTATTTTTGACATATTTAGTAATGATGAGGATTTTTTTAATTGCATCTTTATCATTCTTTTACCATTTTAACCTTTCAGGTTCTAATTACTTGCCCCTTTATTTCATCTTTATCTCCCTTTATCCTTATTCAAGGTTGCGCCAAAAAGCTGCTCGACTTCGACAGAAACTGCAAGTAAGCGATCTGTTAATTATTAAGAGAGAAAGACAACTGTTCAAATTCCACGAGCGGCTCGTTACCGCTTGTTCCTTGTACTCGAGACCTATTCATATACACAGACTTGTGACCTATCTGACTTTATGAAGGAGGCTGGCCTCCTCCATTTTATTTGACTGTTGTTGGTCGCATGTTTCCTGCGCCGGGGGAGGTGGGCCTCCCGCTGAGGCCGTAGCGTGATTCCTTCTTTTGTTATTTTTCTTCTTGTTCTCTTTGTTTGCCTTTGTTTTTTCGTTTTGGGGGAATTTTTTCTTTGTTTTTTTGGCATAATTTTTTTTACCTAGCCTAGCATTAGGCTGTAAGCTAATGACAGCGACCTTTGCCTTAATAGGCAGTCGCCAGATAGGATGTAAGACCTAAGGACTGGTTGGAAGAGGCAGCATCTCGAGGAAAATTAGAGAGTGAGAATCTAAACCTAAGATCCCCTGGAATGAGGTTATGGAGTGCCAGCGTTTGAAAGATTTATCCTAATGGAGGAAAGAGGGATCCAGAAAAGTTGTTCTATATTTGTTTAGGGTTGTTTATTTTGGTCATCGCCGTCCCCTACTAAAGTCGGAAGTACCTTCATAACGCTGTTTCATATTGTAGCTGAAACCCCGCATTTAATCTCAGGGGACAGGGGAGAAAGAATTTGGACTTGCGAAGTTTATTAACTTAACGAGAAGAGAAAAGAAATTGGGAGTAGAGAAAGCAAACAAAGGAGGAAGGAAATTTGTAAAAGGGCAGCCGCAGGACCCGGGAAAGGGGCGTTTCAAAAGCACCACGGGAACAACACTGCAACGGGAAAACGGGCACTGTAAACGACTGATCATATAGGGTAATTGGGTACTTAACTGGGTTCAGCACCAATCATTTCCAATAACACTTTAAAGAAGCTTTCTCTCTCGTGCCTCGAGAATCATTTCGGTAGCAAGCGAATTTTGGAAGCTCAATTCAGTGAAGATTCAGAAACGCCTCTCAAGAGGCGGGATTTAAGCCCACGGGAATTTTGGAACGACCCCTTGGATGGAAACCAAGAAAAGAATACATCGACTTAGATCTATTTATTAATACTAGAAGCGTAAACCATCGGTAATATTTCCGCACAATAGTTCTTAGCCAATGAGTGGAAGGTCTACCCCAAGGAGAATATTTAGGACAATAAGAACTGGGACACAGTCCAACTCTTCTGCCCCCTCATCCTTTCCCGTTTATAAGTCGGAGGCGAAAACCAAGGGTATTTCCGCCAGGTTTGGAAAGATTTGTTAAGTGGTCAAAGATACATAGATAGCCACAGATCCATCTGCGGGCGTTGGAGTCAGGGGGGAGCACAATCTTTTAGATGTAAGTTGCTGCATGTTTGGCCATGTTACAATTGACACCCCCCACCCTTGCGGGGCTCCGTTAACAACAGAAGCGAGAAAATTCCCTGCATTTGCCCATTACCGGGCAGCCGATCTTTGGCAATTCTTTATAGTCGCACAACACCATTCAGTGTGAGACCATGGTGACGAAGTGATATAATGCACTTATCACAACATTCAGTGTGACGCCATGGTGACGAAGTGATATAATGCACTCATCAAAACATTCAGTGTGACGCTATGGTGACGAAGTGATATAATGCACTCCTCATAACATTCAGTGTGACGCCATGGTGACGAAGTGATATAATGCACACATCACAACATTGACAAACGTAAGTACAGGACCTCATCACGTTATTTGTACGGTATTCTCTTCTGGCCTCCTCCCTATCAAGATACGAGGGGCGGTCAATAAGTTTTGCAATTTGGATGAGGAAACGAGATATGAGGAAAAGTGTTTTATTATTTTTCAATATAGCTACCCTCGACTTCAATGCACTTGTGCCACTTGTCCCTGAGGCTTCGAATTCCCGACAACCAGAAATCTCCCGACTGCTGTTTAATCCACTCCTGGACGGCGAGCTGGACATCTTCATCGTCCCCAAACCGGCGTCCACGCAGTGCAGCCTTGAGCTGGCGGAATAAAAAGTAGTCGCTAGGGGCCAGATCTGGACTGTAGGGGGGATGGTTGAGCTCCTCGAATCCGCACTCGTGCAGGGCAGATTGTACAACTCCGGCCTTGTGGACTTTGATGACGTTGAAGTCGATCATGGGGCGTGAGGTTTCTAGGGACCCAACGGGCAGAGACCTTGGGCATGGCCAAATTGTCTTGGATGATGTTCATAACACTTCCATGTGATATTCCAAGTTCTCGCTCGATTTCTTCGACCTTGACCCGTCGATTTTCGAGGATCATCCTCTCCACACGGGCCACATTGTCCTCGTTGGTCACGTCTGACGGGCGTCATCTTCAAGGGACTCACGACCATGGCGGAACTCCCTATTCCAGCGAGCAATGGTTGCATATGAAGGGGCGGTGTCTGTGTACACTGTAACCATGCGTTCATGGATCTCTTTTGCATTCTTGCCTTCCTTGGTCAAAAGTTTGATCATTGCGCGGTGCTCAACCTTCTCCATTGTTAAAAAATTTGTGACTGACGATCTACGATCAGCTACTGCTTCTTAAATAGACGAGGCAGGAGCGTGCGGCTGCAGGTCCTGACTTGTCATAACTTGTCCTAACACCTCCACAAACAGCCATCCCCCTTCCTCTGTTTTGCCCTACCGATTCGCAAAACCTATTGACCGTCCCTTTTAAAACCGTGGTCTAATAAAAAAAGGGTTTTAAATAAACAAAAGATTTATTTTATTTAAGCGAAATAATAGTGTAAAAATGTTATTTTTGTTCAATTAGATCCCTACGAGTTGGTAACTTTGCGCGCACCCAACAACTTTCGAGGCGATCTGAATAAGAGGCCTTGTGGAAATTTGAGAACGCCATTGTGTTCCTCTCCCATTATTTTCAAAATAATACACCGCAAACAAAAATGGCTACGTTTCAGTAGTAGCGTGTGCTGAACACGCAGAAAGAGGTATCCTTTCGTATGGAAACAAGACCCAATTCCCCCTAAGATATTCTTCTAATCTCATTAATAGAGTCTACCCAAGGAGAGAGAAACTGCACTGTGATCCATTAGCGTGTCTAAAACGTCGGCGTGGGCTCCTCTGTATTCCGAGGTCTGGAGCTCACCCTGCTATTTAGATCAGTTTCTTTCTCCCTTTGTTCTCCACACCGAAGAATAGACGGTTCTAAATTTAATCCTATTGATGTTTTCTTCATAATCATCTCAAATTTAACTGTGGGCGGTCATTATCATTTAATGATGACGATAATGGGGAAGGAGAACTCTCTGGGAGGAAAGTGAGATTTTCTTTTTTTTAATACTCATGTTTAAAAAGTATAAAGTCAAAATTAAGAGATAATGCCTTGGTGGGGTTAGGATTAACTTTAGGTCTGTCGAGATAATTTGCATCGGGATGTTTTCAGCTTTAATGGAACGGATGAGTTTGCTGTCATTAATGACTTCGAAGTGTTTACTGCAGTTGGAAGTTTGAGAGCCGCACAAACGAACGAGAGGGAATAGGTATGTATGGTAGTCGGTGTATTCTTGGCTATCGCAATAATTTCACTTTCCCTTAATAGTTTGGGTTTTGTTTTTTTTTAATCCTCTAAATACATTTTTTGATAGCGTTCATGGGTTGTGTTATTGAAGTGTAATTATTCTAACTCGAGTATAGTGGAATGGTAGTCTCTTTGGTGACCATCTTCATCCTGCAACATACCCTCCATAACGCGCCAAACCCTCCTGACCCCAGTATTAAGGGTTTATGATGTATGCTGCACCAATCTTAGGAATTCTCCCTATTTTTAATTATTACCACATTTCCTATTCAACCACTTCATCTGCATTTGTTCTTCCTTTCGTTCATAGCGTCATAGCTCGGCTACAAGGGGTTGTCCTTTAGGGATTTTTTCCTTTTCTTGACTTGAAAGACAATGGGTGTTTCTAAATGATACGCTCACATGGGGGGGGGGGGGGTCAAATTCGCAGCAGATTTCTTCGCTTTTTTTACCAATTCCTTCCTGGAAGCTTCGAATGGTGACCCACTCCCATCTTCAGCGCTTAAAGTTGAGGCTTCTAATGACGACCAATTTTACTCTTAATCTTATCAAGCTTGTTCACGATTCTTTCATTCAGTCGCCTTTTCTTTTCTTGCCTTCCCCCCTCCTTTTTCGGTTCTTTCCCTACTGTGTTCGTGTGCGCGCCTTCGTTAGATGAATCAATCAATTGGGCAGTTCTGAAATTAAGGCAACGTCGATGAGCAACGTCCATATGATTACAGACTTATGTAAAGAAAATTGCTCAAAAATAGGTTAAGCATTTGAGCGGCCCTCTAAAGCCAATGGAAGATGGGTAAATTGGGTGCTCTCTTTGCACATTAATTAGGGAACAAAGGTTCAAATAATTTAAAGTCGGGTGATTAGAGGATAGCAGGAAGAGTTATCGCTATGGCAGCATCCAGATATAAGGCAATTTTACGCCGATGGATCCTAATAACGGCTCACAAAATTAATAAAAGGATGTTCATTGTACACGCTAAAAACATGCATGCATATATAATTAACCAGACATTATTCTTTGCCTGTAAATAGGGTATCAATATATAGGGCACGAACGACGCATAGGGAAACACTTGGGATCACATGAACGCTAATGCCAAAACTTATTGAAGAAAAATAAAAACAGAGGAAGCTCCCAAATATAAGAAAAAAAAGAAAATCTAGATAAAGAGAGATGCTTAACGTAATTCAAGAATGTCGAAAAACACCCCCTGCTTTTTCTGGCCACACACCACACACTCTTTAATGGTTATTGGTTAACCATACTTTTTTAGACTCCCTTCGGTGGGAGGAGACGCAAAAGTCTAAATGTATACATATACTAGCGAACAGACTCGGTGATGTTTTGTGTCGCTTCAATTTTCTAGATTTATCAGGTCTCCCAAAACGTTCGTACGACGCTGGGAGCCAATGTAGATGAATCAAATAAGAGTCTATTTCTGCGCAGAAGCAGAAATGAGTCTTTTTCTGCGCACAAGCAGAGATATACTGTAATTTGGTGATACTTTGTGATGACCTGGCTCCACCTTCGCCACACGGCGCGTGCGCCCTCTGGACCGTTTTTACTCCCTTCGAGCTTCCGAGTATGAACTCGTGGGGGGGGGGGGGAGAGACCATCCCACAACAGACTTTTGCGGCGGGGGTAAATTGTCTTCACTCGGTGTCGTGAACACCCTCTTGGTAGTATATGTATATAAAGATCAGAATGACAATCGTTGACAATTCCGATGGCGCCATGGGTCGGTTCTCAGAGAGGGTGGGTTGCTGTGTGTTTTGACACCCCCAACGACTGCAGAGCCCTTCATGGCGTCTAGGTGGGCGGAGGGGGGGGGGAGAATCGTTCCGCGTCATGAGTATTTGGATGTAAGTGGCCGCAGGGAAAATATTAGTAGTGCATCTGCAGGGTTCAGCAACGGAGGAGAGGGCGAATAGGGTGTGCTGTGATGAATGAAAGGGAATGATAGCGGCATTTAGATTTTTGGTGTGTGTGATGACTTTCGAAGAGCAGCCGGCGGGGGTTAAGTTTCATTGTACCCGCCAATGGGCAGCCATTTGGTGACGCAGCTGAAAGTTTTGCGTCCTCGCCCGCTGGGATGCACCCCCCCATCCTCACCTCGACGTTAGAAATCCAACGCCATATACACTCGGCCAGTGATTGTGGGTGTTTGTTGTCCCCGTGCGTTTGATGTCTTCCCAAATAATCGCGAACGGTTCGCCATAATTCTTTACGTTTCTATAATTTCCTATGTTTTTTTTTTTCTATCAGCACTCAGCTTAAGTAATTTGATGGCATTACATTTTTTTCTGATTAGTTTGTAGGAGGCCAAAAACCATAAAATCAAGCTGAGTACTCATAAACCGCCTTTTATTGAAGTAATCAATGAAAAAAAATCCCTTTTCAATAGAATGAAGGGCAATGCGATTGCTCGCTTTATTGGGACATCCTACCTTTTGTGTTATTTAGTGTACTTGAAATTAACATGGTTTCTAGTGGTAGCAACCAGGCAAGATTAAAGAGATTCCAACTCAAAGGGTAAAATATGGAATGAGCAATGGTGACCGGCGTGATGTGTATGTGGGGTGGTCTTATTTCGATAAGTTGATGAAAAGGGATACACAAATGAATAAGTACACGAGTAAGAATCAAAAAGTGTACTGTAATTCACTTGCAGGACAATGATGAAGCTCTTTCCTCAACTCCTAAGGAGCGTTAAAAGGAAGACGTGCATTGGTTTGGACATAATGTACGGATGATTATCGAAAGTCGAATGTCGTAAACCCTGATTAATGGCGTCCTTTTCAACTCTAAACTCAGACTTGAATATCTTCCAGAACTATAAATAAGATTCATGGTTGGGAACAGCACCAGATAACATCGAATTTTAGACCAAAATCCAATCTTTTCCAAATCACCGATGCCAGACTAACTTCGCTATAAAGAGCCCCCTTTCATCTATCAACTCTAAGGGTAGACAAATCAAGCATTACACAATCTTAAGGGTATTTTTTTTTTATTTAAGTGGCTATCTGGCGACTGCCGACTTAGGCATAAGTCGCCGTAAAAAAACAGCCTAGTTCTAGGCTACTTTAAAAAATTGAACAGGAAACAACAATAAAAATAAATAACAATAACAATAACAAAACAATAACAAAAACAATTAAACCTGGTTAAATGAAAGGGAGAAAGCCGGCCTCCCCCCAAAAGTCAACAAGTCCAACAGTCAATGTGCACGCACTCGTCCCAAGTACAAGGAACAGGCGGTAGCGACCCCGCCCATCCCGGTACGAGGACAGGTATCGTGCGCGAAGATCACCCAGACTGGGACATTCGACAAGAATGTGCCGAACAGTTTGGGGGACTACGCAGTCATTGCAATAGGGCGCAGGCGAGCGCTCCATCAAATAGCGATGCGTCACACGAGTGTGTCAGATTCGGAGACGACAGAAAGAAACCTGAAGCCGCCGCGGCATTGGGGGATAGGTCCATGGGAACAGTCGCGGCGCAATGGCACGCAACTTTAAGTTCCCTTCGGCCGTCTCCCATCTTCTTTGCCAAGCAGTCCGAAGAGCTGCCCGTATTCCTGCCATGTAGTCGGTGTGAGGAAGAGCGAAACGCTGGTCTGGTCGCAAAGTCCTCGCGGACTCTTTAGGGCCCTAACGGCGCGCTCATTCCCCACAATCTCGACATCCACCCGGCTCGCCAAAACCGTGGCGTCACGGATATCGCGAACCAGGAGATGCGGAGATTCCAATGCCCCGAGAGCACTCAGGGCGCTTTGTGAGTCGCTATAGATCACAATCCGGTCTCCGAACCGGGCACGTCGCGTAATCTCCCGTACCGAGTGGTGTATTGCAACCAGCTCGGCCGTGAAGACAGACGCAGCGCCTGGTAGAGCCCCGCTGACTTCAAACAGATGGGATACGGCGTGGAAGCCGACCCCCTCTTGGGACTTGGAGCCATCCGTATACACTGGCACGGTTCCAGCGTGACACGAGGTGTGCTCCAAAAAGGTCGACCGCAATACTCCCGGCGCAGTACAAGCTTTGGGAGCAGAGGCGTGGCGACAAATAGCCAAATGTGGTACCCTCCAGGGTGGCGTCCTGGGCAGAACCAGGGGCGCCACCGGCCCGAGAGCTATATCTAGCTCTCGAAGGAGTTTCCTGGGCCTAAACCCAAAGGGCTTAGGGTATGACTGGCGTCTCTCGGCGGCATAGGCACCATCGAGATCAGCTGCGGAAGCAGTGAGAGCTGTTGGCGACTGGGGGAGGCGCCGGGCTCGCGCGTACAGGCGGGTAATGCACTGCACGCGGCGCAGAGCGTGTGGCATCACCCCGGGATCGACCAACAGGCTCTCAATGGGGGAAGTGCGGAAGGCACCGGTCGCAAGGCGAAGGCCGGTGTGGTGGATCGAATCCACATTCCGCAATAAACGCTCGGCTCCGGATGCATAAAACCCGCATCCGTAGTCGAGCTTCGAACGAACAAAGGATCGATAAAAAAGTAGGGCAGTAGTCCTATCAGTGCCCCAAGCGCTGAACGTCACGGAACGGAGAATGTCCATGGCGCGGGTACAAGAGACCCTAAGGCTGCGAATATGAGCCTCCCAGGTGAGGCGTCGGTCGAAGACAAGACCAAAGAAACGGTGCGACTCAACCACATCCAGGCGCACCCCATTAAGAAAGAAATCTGGGTCGGGGTGAAGCCGTGGATGGCGGCAGAAGTGCTCCACCTTAGTCTTGGCCAAAGAAAGCCGAAACCTGTGCGCTTCGGCATAGCGAGAGACGCGGTTCAATGCCTGTTGGAGTCGACGCTCCAGAGTTGGCATCTGGGCCGCGCCAAAAGAGATCAAAAGGTCGTCCACGTAGAGCGTAGCGAGAACATCTTCCGGCAGCACCGAGGTGATGCCGTTGATGCTCAGGGCAAAGAGTGTGACACTGAGGACATTTCCCTGCGGGACACCCTCTTCCTGCTCCTTTGGGCCGGAGAGGGCTTCCCCCACCCGTACGCGGAATCGACGATCTCACAAAAATTCAGATATAAACATTGGGAGGCGTCCCCTCGCCCCCATCATGTGGAGAGTCTCCATGATACCGTATCGCCATGCGGTATTATAGGCCTTCTCCAGATCAAAAAAGACGGTGGCGTAGTGCTGTCTACGAAGGAAAGCCTCGCAGACGGCATTTTCTAGTCGGAGCAGAGCATGCGACGTGGAGTGGAACTTGCGGAAGCCGCACTGTGCGGAAGACAGATGGCCTCCGCTGTCCAGAAAAAAAGCTAGTCTAACATTTACCAATTTCTCCATCAACTTGCACACGCAAGAGGTTAGAGAGATTGGGCGGAAACCGGTCAAAGTCGAGTGATCTCTCCCCGGTTTGCGAAAGGCGAGCACAGTAGCGATTCGCCAGGAGTCTAGGAGAAGACTTTCCACCCAGATCCTGTTGAACTAATCTAAAACTAAGACCATGCCTCGCTCACCCAGGTGTCGAAGCATGGCGTAAGGGACATCGTCCGGACCATGGGGAGTGTCCGCGCACGATCGAGAGCGGAACGCAACTCATTCACAGTAAACTTGTCGTTGAAGGGTTCTCCGCCTCTGGAGGTAAAGTCCAGCCGGCGGCCTTCCGCACCATCACGACGTGCATTGAATGCTGGCGGAGCAGCATCCGGGGTAGAGAATGGGGAAAAAGCGGTCACTAAGGATTCCGCCACGGACGCGGGGTCCGAGATTGCGGTCCCATTCTCCTGGAGAACGGGAGGGGGGTCCTGCGAGAACTTGCCCCGAATCCTTTTGACTCGCTTCCACACCTCAGCTAAAGGGGTCTTCCCGTTAAGTGAAGACACGTATGCCCGCCAAGAAGAGCGGCGGGAGTGCTTCGAAATATACCGGAACCAAGCCCTAGCCCGACGAAATTCAGCGACAGTGAAATCGTTCGGGCAGCGCTTATAGCGCCTGTAGGCATAACGCTTCTGTTTGAGGGCCGTCTTACACTCGGCCGACCACCATGGGAGTGGTCGGCGTGCAAAACGGCCAGACGTCCTAGGAATAGTAGTCAGGCCCACGGCGATGAGGTTGCCGGAGAAGAACTCAACGGCCTCATCTACCGACCTAAACACCTCGACTGAGATAGAGAATTCAGTCATTTCCTGAAATGCAGGCCACCGCGCCCGCGCCAAGCACCACCGAGGTGGGCTCTCAGGCGGCAGTTGCCCTGAAAATGATATTTGAATGGGAAAGTGATCACTACCATAGAGGTCATCGACCACCCCCCAATCAAAATCAGGCTGTGCATCCGAAGAGCACAAATATAGGTCAAGGCAAGAAAATGAAGCGGTTCTCGGAGAGTGATGCGTAAACTCATCCACGTTTAGGACACCCATCTCAAGCTCTTCAATCAGATCGGCAAGGACTTGTGGCCTGGGCTTTATGAAGTAATCTCCCCAGAGAGGATGCCTGCCGTTCAGATCTCCAAGCAAGAGATAGGGCCTCGGCAACCGTGCCACGACGCGGCGGAAGTCCTTCACGTCGAAGTCAGCTGACGATGAAATGTACGCAGAAATGATAGTTTACCTCCTATCCAGGTGCAGCTGCACAGCCACTGCCTGAAAGGAGGTATCTAAAGAGAAAGGAAGAACGGAGACATCATGCCGGGTGGAGACCGCGCATCCCCCAGCCCGGCCATCCCGCGGTGGTGGGGTCGAAAGACCCTTATACCCCGGAAGGGCGGGCAGGGGGCACGCGCCTAGCATGGTCTCCTGCAAAACGATAGCTAACGGGGAACGGGACGAGACGAGCCCCCGCAGCTCCTCCCAGTTGGCCCGGAGTCCACGGCAATTCCATTGAAGGAATATGCCCTCCAGGCCTAGCTCGGAGGAGACGCGGGGGCCCTCCTCGAACTGAAGACCCTCACGGGAATGGCCGTACGCTTCCCAGGGGCAGAACCCCGGGCGTTGTTGGCCGGACAAAGCACTGAAGGCGCTGTCGCCTTCGAGGGCTTATTGGGGGAGGTTGGGCTCGCCATGCGAGTCTTTTCCTCCCTCCGCCTCGAAACCTTAGGCGGGCGTTGCGGCTTCGGAGGCGGGGGGACCTCTTTTCGAGGACCATCTCCGAGCCACTCGCTCCACCTTGTGGCGTGGGCGAAGGAGCCGAAGCTCCTTTGTTGCTGTCCTCCTTTCGGGGGACAGCGTTAGGAACCCTGGAAGATAGCCTAGCGACCATCTTCAAGGGTGTTGCCTCCTGTGAGTCTAACGACGCGGTGGAGGCGCGTGGCCGTTTCGCCTTACGGGAAACGGTGAGGCTGGGGGAAGAGGGGGGAGCCCTGGTTTTAGCCGGGGCTGGGTATGAACCCTTTTTGCCGCCAGCTTTACCAGGGGAGCGCCCGGGAACAACCGTGCTCGTTGGCCTGGATGGGCCAGGAGCAGAGGGTGCCTTTCTAACTATTGAGGCATATGACGTCCCAGGCGGAAGTCCCCCACGTCGAAGTTAGCTGACGATGAAATGTACGCAGAAATGATAGTATACCTCCTATTCAGGTACAGCTGCACAGCCACTGCCTGAAAGGAGGTATCTAAAGAGAAAGGAAGAACGGAGACATCATGCCGGGTGGAGACCGCGCATCCCCCAGCCCGGCCATCCCGCGGTGGTGGGGTCGCAAGACCCTTATACCTCGGGTGGGCGGGCAGGGGGCACGCGCCTAGCATGGTCTCCTGCAAAACGATAGCTAACGGGGAACGGGACGAGACGAGCCTCCGCAGCTCCTCCCAGTTGGCCCGGAGTCCACGGCAATTCCATTGAAGGAATATGCCCTCCAGGCCTAGCTCGGAGGAGACGCGGGGGCCCTCCTCGAACTGAAAACCCTCACGGGAATGGCCGTACGCTTCCCAGGGGCAGAACCCCGGGCGTTGTTGGCCGGACAAAGCACTGAAGGCGCTGTCGCCTTCGAGGGCTTATTGGGGGGAGGTTGGGCTCGTCATGCGAGTCTTTTCCTCCCTCCGCCTCGAAACCTTAGGCGGGCGTTGCGGCTTCGGAGGCGGGGGGACCTCTTTTCGAGGACCGTCTCCGAGCCACTCACTCCACCTTGGGGCGTGGGCGAAGGAGCCGAAGCTCCTTTGTTGCTGTCCTCCTTTCGGGGGACAGCGTTAGGAACCCTGGAAGATAGCCTAGCGACCATCTTCAAGGGTGTTGCCTTCTGTGAGTCTAACGACTCGGTGGAGGCGCGTGGCCGTTTCGCCTTACGGGAAACGGTGACGCTGGGGGAAGAGGGGGGAGCCCTGGTTTCAGCCGGGGCTGGGTATGAACCCTTTTTGCCGCCAGCTTTACCAGGGGAGCGCCCGGGAACAACCGTGCTCGTTGGCCTGGATGGGCCAGGAGCAGAGGGTGCCTTTCTAACTATTGAGGCATATGACGTCCCAGGCAGAGCCGGGCGCGCCAGGACCAAGTACTTATCCTCGCGGAATGAGATTCGATCCTGGGCCTGAACGGCGAGGATTTCTTTCTCAAAGAGATATGCACCACATTGCTTCGAAGAAGCGGGTACGGCTCTCAACAATTAACACACTTGGTCACATCGATTTGGACTTATCGTGTGCGACCTTGGAGCAATTTACACAGACTTCGGGTGACCCCGACTTTGCACGTCTACATGAGCGATTCGTATGACCGAAGCGGTGACAGTAATAGCACCGCCGCGGCAGTGGCACGAATGCCTTCACGCGGTAGCGGTACCAACCAGCACGCACCGACTCATGGAGCTTGTCACAGTCGAACGTGACGAAGTGTGTAGGGGTGGGTCTCAAGGCTCCTCCCTGTTTTCTCATCACACATTCGACCTTGACCGCCCCATGGTCGGCCAGCTCTAGTGTGATGTCCTCAATGGAGTAGTCAACGAGTTCCCTCGCATAAATTATTCCTTTCACAAAGTTCATGGTAGAGTGCGGCGTCACCCTCACCGGGGTGCCATGAAGTGTCCGAAGAGCACTTATCTTGGCTGCCTCAGCGGGATTCGCCGCATTCGCTAGAAGGCTCCCGTCCGAGAAACGGGTCACCTTCGCCTCTCTACCAATTGCACTAGCTAATCCTCTCCTCTGATGGATCATGTTGCCCTTGGATAACATGGTGCCATCAGTGGAGCGAATAACGAGGATGCGTTTGAAGCCAGCGGGCTCGAAAACGCCAGGTAACCTCTGAATGAAGGGCTCCGATCTCATCGAGGCTCCGCCCTGTGCACTTTTGGTCTTAGTCAGGGGCTCCGCAACCGGGGAGGAAGAGGGGCCGGATGTGCCGATCTCGGCTTGGTCGCTTGCCAGAGTAGAAGCAGACCCATCCGTCCCCGCAGCCCCCGCGGATGGAGAGGGGCCCTGAGTCTTCTTCGTCTTTTTCTTTTTTGGAG
This sequence comes from Ceratothoa steindachneri, assembly GCA_963969495.1. Classification (NCBI taxonomy): domain Eukaryota; kingdom Metazoa; phylum Arthropoda; class Malacostraca; order Isopoda; family Cymothoidae; genus Ceratothoa; species Ceratothoa steindachneri. The sequence goes on from OZ018329.1 coordinate 89,406,861, forward strand.
TGGAGGGCGGGGAATGAACCCACTTCTCACCCCCGCCGGTAGAAGCCCCCAGGCCAGATGGACCGGCCTCAGCCAGGTCATTCTCCGAAATGGAGAAGCTCCTGGTAGTCGTGGGGGCACCGGTCGGAGGAGATACCTCCCCTCCTTGTACTGCTTCAGAAACCACAGCCATTTGAGGAGGACCTTGCATAGGGGCGGATTCGGGTTCGGTGCTTGGCGCCGAGCCCGGATTCCCCCCCATGGAAGGCCCTACCGTCTGAAGCTGGGGCTCCTCAAGGACCATGTGTGTCACATGAGGGGCCTCCAGTTGGCCATCCCCTCCCAAAAGATTGCAGGTCGCGTTGGCAGTATTGTCACTAGTCTTTTGTGGGGAGGCCCAGCCTTAACCCCGGCAAGGTTCAATATCCTTGCCAGCAGGTCCTTTGAGGGAAGCGACCGAAGGGTCCTGGCTTCCCTCTTCCCCCTAAGGGGGTTTGCCCTACCGAGCCGCTTCGTTGGGAGCAACTGGCTAAGGGCTGCCTGCTGGCTTTCTTGGCAGTCCCCTTGGAAAGAAAAGAGGGGACTGCCGCTGGATAAAGGGAGGCGCCCGAAAGCACCTCCAGAGAAGGGGGTGAGGGGGAGTCCCCTGCACCCGTAGGCGAAGGAGAGGAGCAAGCCTCCTCTCCGGTTAGAGAAATATGGAGGGTCCCCTGCCCAAGCACAGTGGGGGCGACCTCCATTTTTTTACTGGAGCTGCCCGAGGGCGGCCCCGTCGCTGTTTCAGGGAAAGTTGAGGGTTGTTGTTTTTTTTGTTGTACATACATGGGCATGGTGACCCCCTTTTTTATACGGGACGCAATCGCACATCACCTCTTGCAGTATCCCGCACTGCGAGAGGTGCTTACAAGCCCGGCAGAGCCAGGCGCCGCCATTTGGGACCACCCCTCCCGCCTGGTGGCCTGGCAGTCCATCGGCATGGCGGCTCCACCTTAGACACGGCGTAAAACAGGTAGAATGTGAAGAGGAGAGGAAAATGGATGTGAGGAAGGTATGGGTGGGGATAAGGCAGCTTGTTAAAAACCAACCACCCCAGACCGGAGCTCAGGGGTTAGGGAACATTGGCCCCTCCCCCCTCAGCACCGATCCAGGACGGTTGGCCGAGAAGAAGGTCAGCATCTACTCTGTGAAATTAGAGGCTGATCAGAGAAAGTTGTGGGAGAGGTTGTATGAAAAGAGAGGAAACAAGTGTTTTGAAGGAAGAAAGAGAGGCTAAGCTGGGGCCGGACGGGGTGCTGAGTCCCGTCAGCACGGCGGCCAGGATGGCAAATCGCCGCGCCCCTTACGGGGATCTTCAGGGTAATCTTTTTGTCCACTGTAAGACACCGAAAGTGCCCCCCCAAAAACAAGATTAAACGAACTTTATAAATGCTGCTAGAGTGTGTAAAAAATAGGATGAGCATCTGGGCAGAATTTTAATGAGTAAATTTGGGGCTGAATGGGCGAGGAGGTAGTTTTAATTTTTTTTTTATAATCATCAAAATAGAGTGGAGACAAAACCAGGCGGTTCGCAAGTCGCACTATGTGCGCAATGCGCACATAGTGCGACTTCAAATGGCGATGGGACACACTGAACCTTACTGGAAATCATAAACAGCATTGCACTTTGGTTAACCGCAAGAACTATTTCGCTAATAACACGATGCCACGGCTTAATTGTGTGTCTAACCCGTGATGATGAACGCCAAACCCCAAGCGGACAAAAGCGGCATCTGCCATAAATACTCCAATCTTAGTTGAGATCAGAAGAATAAGATGGTCACCAATCTACCGCTATATTTTTGGCTCTGTAAGAAGGAAAGTGCATTTTTACGCCACAAATCGACGAAGCTGCACTATTCAAATGAGATTATCTCTTTGTGTCGGTCGGTCGGTCCCCGGTTTGCTTCTACTTCTTTTTTTTTTTGGGGGGGGGGGCAATAACATTGTAACTATCCGGCCAATTCTAACCAAATTTGAAACCCTCAGGTTGTTTTACATTCTCTTTCGAATTCTATAATTGCCAAAGTCCTCCCAGGTTAGCCCAGGAACTATTTTGTTTTGGCAATAACATCACAACTATTCGGCAGATTCTAACGAAAATCAAAACCATTATGCTGTTGTACATTCTCTTTCGAACGATATAATTCCCAAAGTCCTCCCAAGCTTAGCCCAGGAATTATTTTTGGAGGGGACAATAACAACATAACTATTCGGCCGATTCTAACGAAATTAAAAACCATTAGGTTGTTTTGCATTCTCTTTCGAATGATATAATTGCCAAAGTCCTCATAAGGTTAGTCAGGGAATTATTTTGTTTTGGCAATAAAATCATAACTTTTCGGCCGATACTCTTCTAGACTAGACTAGTTATGCTAAGATATAATGTACAAGGGTAAGATATACTATGCTAATTTAGGCTATAATATGGTATGCTAGGATAGCATAGCATAGTATTTATGGCTAGAAAATAATAAGCTATGCTTGACTAGGCTATGATAGGATAGTATAGGCTATACTTGTCTAGGATAGTTAGTGCTAGGTTATACTAGGCTATGCAGGGCATGAAAGGCTATACTAGGCTAGGTAACGCTATGGTATGCTAGGTTAGGTATTGATATACTAAGCTATGCTACACTAGCCTAGGCTTCGCTATAGCAGGTTAGAATAAGCGAGAGGATATGTTATGCATGCTATGCAAGCCTAAGCTAAGATCTAATAGTCTAGTCTAGGCTAGGCAATATTATGATATACTATATTATACTATACTAACGATGATATGGTAGGTAGGCTATGATATACCTGGCTAGGCTAGGCTAGAATATGTTAAATAGGTTAGGATATGATAGAATATACTAGGCTAGGCTAGGATCCAGTGAACTAAGCTAGGCTATACTAGACTAAGTTTTAATATACTGTCGAAGTATGGTCAAGTGTACGGGAATATGCGCACACAGGCTCTAAGGTATGCCAAGCAAGGCGAGAACTGTTATTGTTTTAAGAGTGCGATTTGGATAGCGACAGCAGCGTGACCAAATAATATACCAAACACAACGACAAAAATAGATTTTAATACACACTAATTAAAAGGCATAACAATATATATATATATATATATATATATATATATATATGGGTAGATGAATAAGACGGAATTAGGTTCCGAATACTAATTAGATAACCTGGGTTATTGAATGGTTATAATGGAAGATTTAGGGTAGTGAGTGATTTAGTTCCTTTAACCTCGAGAGTAAAGCGAAGCAAACTTGGGGGTCTTGGTGACCTTGATTACTCAGGCAGTTGTCAGTGCCTTTGACATACAGGATTCGAAATTGGTACCCCATGAGTAGTAGGCTCCAGCGCATTAAACGGCCATTTTTAGCTCTTACAGCTCTTTAGGTACGCCAATGGTTTGTGATCGCTTTCGACAATAAATTCTCGAATTTGTATTTTGCGAGATGCGGACCTCTTGTCCTCAAGAGTTCACCGGTTGAACTTCGAAAAGGATGGGGGTAGATGATTTCTCCACACTCTTGAGGATTTCTTGTCCTCAATAGGTCACCAGACGAACTTCGGAGGACAGCTTCTCCAATCCTTGATCCGAAGGCGGTTGAGAAAGGCTGATGTTGCCTCATGAGACTCTTCTCCCTGACCCGAAGATACTGGTGTGATGTCCAGCTCTTCCGTGGCTTGCGACCGTAACGCACATTTCTCGGGAGAGCTTCGTTGAATTGAACTCCTTTCGGGGAGGTGTCGTCTAACCAAATCTGTCTGTAATCCTGGAGAGGGTGCAAATGACCCGGAGTTCTCCAAAACACGGAGAGAGAGAGGCCTTCTCGAACCCTCGTTATCGGGAGTGACAAACCAAGCGTCTCTTTGCGGGGAATTGTCAACAGCAGGGATCTGCGGGCCAGATGGACGACCAGCGGCTAGAGCCATAAAAGCTTTTCGCGGCGAACCTACAAAGTAATCTCCCGACCCGAGAAGGTGGGGGGGGGGGGGGAGATTGAGACGGCGGGGAGGTAGCCTCAATTTCAGCGTCATGCCTCGTGTGAATTTTGCGGAGACCTGGCGGCAAGTCCAAGTCGGAGGGGGATGGGGAGAGTAACGGCTCGCTTTCTCTCCCGAAGTAATATCTTAGGAGGTGGGGAAATAATATTATTCTAGGGGATACCTCTACACTCCTTCCTATCCCAAGATATTTTTACAGCACAGAACATTTTGGAGCGAAAAAAATGTCTACAATTTTAACGTTTACCAACAGAGGAAAAAAAACATAATACTACACGGGATTTACATATGTGTAACCCAGATAACTTAATCTATACATACGCAGACACAACATCAAGGCCAAAAAAAGGAAGAAAAATAGTATTTACAAAAATGAATCAAACGCGAATTTTACTATACACTCAGGTTGTTGGGGGGGGGGGGAGGTGTCTTCTATTGGATTCGTAATCAAGCTATCGGCTAGGCAGTTGTCAGTGCCTTTGACATACAGGATTCGAAATTGGTACCCCATGAGTAGTAGGCTCCAGCGCATTAAACGGCCATTTTTAGCTCTTACAGCTCTTTAGGTACGCCAATGGTTTGTGATCGCTTTCGACAATAAATTCTTTACCTATGAGATACATCCTAAACTTACGAATAGACCACGCTATGGCTAACGCTTCAAGCTCTACGGTGGCATACGCCTTTTCGCTATGGGACAGGTGCTGCTAGCATATCCTACAGGACATCCCACTCCATTGTCATCATATTGGACGAGGGCACAACCTAGGCCATCCTGGGAGGCATCGGTACGAACCCCGAATGTTTTATTAGGATTCGGTAATCTCAAAATAGGGGCAGAGATTAGCTTGTTCTTTAACTGGTGGAAGTGACCTTCCGCGGAAGGGGTCCAATTGACTGGATCGGGGGCCTTTCTTTTAAGCATGTCGTTAAGGGGCGAGGCTATGGCAGTGAAATTCGGCACGAAACGACGATAAAAAGACACGGATCCTAAAAAGGAACGAAGCTGTTTCTTCGTTCGGGGGAGCGGCATTTCTGAAATAGCTTTTACCTTGTCGCCCTGGGAAAGGCATTTGATTCCTGACGACCTGGAAGCCAAGGTAATTAGGTACGAGTAGCGATGTACACGTTATCGAAGTAAAACATCACATTCGATAGGTCATCTAACAACCAACGCATGATCCGGTTATAACTTCCGCAAGCAGTTACCAGCCCAAAAGAAAGTCGGGTAAACTGAAATAACCCCTTTTCAGTAGCGAAAGCGGGCATTCTGAAATGACGTCGGGAAAGGCTTCCAATAAGGCAAGCAATTGAGCCCGCTGATTAGGGGAGAGATTGGGGTTCACGTCCAAGTCGGAGTGAGGCTCCGCTGGGGAGAATGAAGAGACAGCAGGGGATACTAATCGTCTGTTTCTACGCACACCGTTTGGACCAGACACAAGGGCTCAACGGGATAGGCGGCTTCGCGGACGGGTTCTTCATCTTGGGCGACTATGTTATTAAGGTAAGCCCAGCGGTGGTATTTCTTCAGGAGGTTGATGTGGTAAATCTTATTACCGGAGGGAGTTTCGATTAGGTAAATCACCGGGCCGCGGGGCTCTAAAACGGAGAAAGGTCATTTCCAGTGGGAGAGGAGCCTATTTGCTTCGGAGGGAAGCAAGAGCAGTACTTCGTCCCCTGGTTTGAATAAACGCCCTTTTGATTTTAGGTCGAAGTAGGTGCGGTATTTCTTCAGGTTTACATCGGCGTTCCGGAGAGCGATGTCCGCACATTTTTCTAAACGTGTACGCAGGTCTAAAACGTACGCGTAAGAGGATTTAGTTTCCTCATCCATTCTAGGATTGGACCACAATTCTTTTAAAATGCTCATTGGTCCTCGGACGTTACGTCCATATAACAGCTCAAAGGAAGCGAACCCCAAAGTCCTATGGAAGACTTGCGACAAACAAATAACGCTACGGGGAGGTAGCGGTGCCACTCTTAGGGCTGGTCGTGGCACACCTTCTTGAGTACTATTTTGAGGATGCCGTTTAACTTTTCGCACATCACGTTAAGGGAAGGGTGCCAGGGCGTCGTGAAGAGTGGCTTGATGGGAAGAAGTTTACCGACATACTCCATCAATTCAGGGGGGAATTGACGTCCTATGTCGGATAAGATCTCCTACGGGATTGAAATTAAAGCTTCTGCACAGGAAATGCTGTCAATCTTCTTCATGGGAAAAGCCTCTGGAAAATGGGTGGCGCAATCGACAGGTGTTAAAATATAGGAGTGTCCCTCGCTCGACGGGGGACGAATAGGGCCTATTAGGTCGATTGAGACACGGGCGAAGGGCTCGTCCACTCTCGGGGTCTTTTGAAGGGAGGGGGCTACACGCCCTTTGGAGGTGACCTTCTGGCAAAGGTCACAGGACTTGCAGAAGTCGATAATTTCTTTGGCCGCGCCTGGCCAAAAGAAATATTTAAAAACTCGCTATGCCGTTTTGTTATGACCAAAGTGTCCGGCCATTTGGCCATCATGAGCCATCTTTAGAACGGGTTCAATATACGTTCTCGGCACACACAACGCGTTGGTTGGGGGGCTCTCCGGTTCAACAGAAAAAGGATATAACTCATCCTTCACGGTGTATTCGATCTTGCGGTTGCCTCGCACCGATTCAGTCTCCTTCTTCCTTGTTTTTTCCCACAGGGGTTGTAATGTGGGGCATTTCTTCTGTGCCTCAGCAAATTGGACATTGGTGGCAAGGTCGATGTCTGGGGACGATAGGGATACCGGAAGCGATACATCCTTCTCAGCCTGGGCCCTGGTAACGACCGGCTCATAAATTGGGTTTGGGGAGAGCTGTGCGCTCTGTCCGATAAAGACGGAGCAGAATTTTATCGGGGCCGCGACTACGTCAGTCCATCCGGTGAAGTACTGGGACTGTATATGGCACCGTACCACTGGGAATCTGGCGGTACGACCTAAAAAGTCATGCACCAACGCGAACCTGTTATGCTGGCGACTTACGGGGGGGGTAGTAGTTTGTCGGAAACTACTATATAGGTGCAACCTGTATCTCTAACCAAGGTTGACACTCGGCAACCATTTACTGCGCCATTTTTTAAGCTGGAGGCCACCGGGGAAACTCTTGTTGAATAGGAAATTTATTTGTTGATCCGAGGGAGAGGGAGCAGGGGCCGCTGGCGATGCGGTTGGCGGATTAGGCGAGAAGGTAGCAGAGATTTGGTGGACCTGGTGACTCGACGAGGTCCTCAGTTGAGAATTTAGGGGGTAATTGTAACTTAAGTGCACAGGGGTGCCACACGTAAAGCATACAATTGGTCTACGGGGATAGTTGCTAGGCGTGGAGGGGAGTAACGGGGGTAGTTTCTAGGCGTGGAGGGGAGTAACGTGGGCTTCACGTCCTTTTGCCCTCACGGCGAGTAAGGCATGTACTTGGCGCCTGCACTTTTACGAAGCCGTTGTTGCCCTTGGGGGAGCTAGGTTAAACCCAAACTTGTGTTTGGGGGAGGGGGTATGCTTCTTCTTGACTTCCTTGGGGTAGAGGTCGTGACTAGAAGCGTGAAGGTTGACTTCTTCCACACACTCCTTGAAAGTAGACGCTTTTCTGTCCGCTATGAAGGCCCTTAGTTCGCAAGGGAGGGTCGACATCAGTTGACCCCTTAGAATGAAGTCAATTAGCGACTCATAATCATTTGATGCTTGGAGGAATCCAGCCAGAATTGGAAATTACGCCGAAGCGTGAATCCAAATTGCCTGTAGGTTTGGCCTGGCTGTATTCGCGCGGAGCAGAATCTAACCCTATAAAATTCTGGATTCATGTTAATAACAGGAAGAGGTTCTGCCTTTAGGGTTGAATAATCAAGGGTGGCGGCCTCTGAAGGGAGCGAAATAAATATGTCGCGAAGACAAAGATTCAAGAGTGGAAATAGCCGACGACACCATTTGATTCTAAGTCCCAATTGTTGACTTCGAAGATCTTCTCGAAGTGCGTTAAATAAAAGCAAATATCTTCTCCATCCTTGTATGCGGGGAGTTTTAATGAGGGAACTTAAGCCTGTTCATTTCGAGATCCTACGGAGTTTATCTCGACTTGGTCACGGCTTATCTCTCTCTCATGCTGCCAAATTTTTCCATTCTCTTCTGCTTCTCTCTGCGCTTTTCTTTCTCTCTCTTCTGCTTGTCCTGTCCTTTTTTTTCTTCGGCTTCTGCTTTTCTTTCTTCGTTTTCTCTCTGTGTTTTTCTTTCCCCACGTTCGTTATGTTCCTCTTCCTGGACGTAAGCGACTAAATCTTTCCCAGATAAGCCTAGGATCTGCCCTTGCTTATGAAAGTGATCGAACGAAGACATCCCGGATAAGCTACTTCCGGCCTTTGCACACGTAAAAGCTACCAGAGCTATTGAAGCTTTACCCCCAAACAAATATAAATTCTACTAACAACAAAAATTATTAAAATTCCTAGTAAAAATCGGACAAACACACACACACACACAAACAATAACCAACTAACGAGCAAATATGACTCACGACACACAAAAAAGAGCGGTTACTATTACCGCTTAGCTAGTATCCTCTTTTAACGAACTAGAAAAACTGTGGACACACCACACAAGAATGGGCTTAAAAAGTGGTTGTTACCCGTTAATAAAAAAAGTTGTCCTAATATATTGGTGTTCAGATATTCTTGGTAATGCAGCTGCTATCAAATGAACCTAGTGCTTCAAAATCAGGTGGGGAAGACACGCCAAATTATATATATATATATATATATATATATATATATATATATATATATATATATATTGTTGAAGACCATTGTGTATTTTGCCTTAATTAATTTCCTTTGACAACTTTCTTTTCTTCTATCTTTTTTATTCCATCTTGTAGATGGTGGATTACTTGTCCAGTATTCATCTCTTATTTTTAAATGAATGTGTTTGGTAAAAAACAAACTAAATTGCTAAGCTTTCGATCTTATTCGATCATCTTCGGAGCGTTATGGAATTTCTTGCCTCCTTTACCGATGAACTGAGTGGAGTAAGGATCTGGCAGAAAGTAAAGTGCAATAAAACGATTTTTAAGGGGTATTTAAAAATTCCAGGCACAAGAGTGGCTTATTTGCTGGAGAGGGTGCATATATACCTAGAGTTCTCCAAAACAGGGAGAGAGCTACAAGGATCTACAAGGAAAATAAGTACCCTAGAAGACCTTACGGTCCATTCAATGAGGGTACCTTTGGACTAGCTGTCGAGCGGGCACATCCCACCTCAATTGCCTTACGTCTTCCCTAAACGGACACTTTTCAAGTCTTTGTGTAGTCTTGACTTGAACTTGTCAACAGAATTGTTGTTGACAACCTCCACTGAAAGTGCGTTCCAGCTACTCCAGATACTGTACGTCACACACAGATCGCGGTTGTAACGCTTCAGCTCAAGTTTAAAGCCGTGATTTCTTGTTCTGCTCTCATTAAGGCTGAAAAAATCCCTTTAGTCAACAGTGTCGAACCCTCGAAGTATTTTGAAAACCTCGATGAGCTGACCACGCAGTCTACGGGTTTCCAACGAGAACAGATCTAATTCCCTTAATCTATCTTCATAACTTTTATGTCTGATAGAGGGAATCAGTTTGGTTGCCCTGGCTTATACGCGTTCCAATCTCGCGATGTCCTTTCGAAATGAATGACTCCAAAATTGTACGGCATACTCTAGGTGCGGTCGGACGAGGGAGTTGTACAGACACAGTACTATCTCCTTGTTCCGATATCCAAACTTTCGCTAACATCCTTTGGGCTTTCTTCTCCACCTCAATGCACTGTTTTGAGAACTTGAGGTCATTAGTGATTGTTACACCCAAGTCCTTCTCAGTGTCGGTGGATTCAATAGCAGTGCCTTTAAGGATATACTGAGATTGAGGGTTTCGGTGGCCGATATGCATAAATTGCATTTGTTCACGTTAAATGGCATTTGCCACGTGTCCGACCACTCCCCAATCTTCTGAAGATCATCTTGAAGGCGAGCAGTGTTTCTTTCCTTTGCGACGTTCATACCAAGCTTGGTATCATCGGCAAATTTAGAACTCTTGGCAAATATGTCACCGTCCATGTCGTTGACGTAGATGATGAATAGTAGTGGTCCCAGGACAGAACCTTGAGGAACACCGCTAGTAATGTGCACCCACTCAGAAGCCTGTCCATTCACCATTACCCGTTGCCGTCTGCCGTTTAGCCAGTTCTCTATCCAACTTGCTACATTTCCGTATACGCCCAGCGAACACACTTTCCGAAGGAGGCGGCGGTGTGGTACTTTATCAAAGGCTTTTTGAAAATCTAAGTAGATAACATCCACAGCCTTATCCCGGTCGTGCTCACTAAAAATGAAGTGGAAGAATTCCACAAGATTCGTTAATCGCAAGTTAGACTCTAAATATGACGTCATTTTGTCCACCAAGATGCTTTCCATGATTTTACCAACTATTAAGGTTAAGCAAATAGGTCGGTAGTTCGACGGCTGGCTACGTTCTCTTTTCTTGGAGATAGGAGTCACCTCCGCTTCACGCCAGTCTCTTGGAACACATCCGGTCCGGATTGAGATGTTGAAGATTGTGCTCAGATGTCGTGATACCTCATCGCGCACTTCTTTCAACACTTTAGGTAGAAACCTGTCCGGGCAAGGGTACTTCTTCGTCTTTAGATCAGTGATCTTTTTTTTCTATTTCTCCTTCGGTGAAGTACATTTCCTCCAGCTTTTCCCCCAGATAAGACTCCGTGGGCTAGGGGATGGGACCACATTCTCCTTGTGGGGAAGAATTAACGGCAGGGATCAGCGGGCCAGACGGACGACCAGCAGCTGGAGCCATATAAGCTTTTCGCGGCGAACCTACAAAGTAATCTCCCGACCCGAGGGGCCGGAGAGGGAAGATTGAGACGGTGGGGAGGTAGCCTCAATTTCAGCGTCCTGCCTCGTGTGAATTTTGCGGAGACCTGGCTGCAAGTCCAAAAAGGGTGAAGTCGGAGGGAGGGGGGGAGTAACGGCTCGCTTTCTCTCCCGAAGTAATATCTTAGGAGGTGGAGAAATATTATTTTAGGGGATACCTCTACATATAAAATCGTAGGGTGCGCTAAGCTAGCCTGGTGGCTAGGCTATACTTTGATGAGCTAGGTTAGGCTAGGATACACTGTGATAGGCTCAGGTAGGCTATAATAAGCTAGGCTGAATTATAAAACACTAGGCTTAGTTAAGCTAGGTTAGGCTATATATGCAAGTCTATACTAGGTTACTCTAGGGTATACTATGCTATTCTATGCCATTCTATGCTATGATATACTAGGGTGAGCTATACAAGGGCATGCTATGCTATGCTGGACTATACTACGCTAGACTAGGCTAGATTTATAGTGTACCATGCTAAACTAGCATAGGCTAGGCTAGACTATGATTGGGTGTGATATGCCAAGATATACCATGCTAGAATAGGATAGATAGGATATACTAAGCTAAGCTAGGCTAAACTAGTTTATACTATGCTAGACTAGGTTATACTATACTATGTTAAGCTAGATTAGAAAAGATAGGCTATACTATGCTAGGCTTTGGAAAGGCTAGGCTAGCCTAGGAAATACGAGGATAGGATAGGCAATACTATGTTAAACTATTCTAAACTATATCAGGTTAGGATATGCTATACTATACTATTCTAGGCTAGGCTATAATATGGTAAGCTATACTATGCTGTACTATGGTAAGCTTTACTATCCTATATATGCTAGGCTGTACTAGGCTATGTTAGACTAAGCCTTACTATGGTTTCTAGGCTAAGATAGGCCATACTATACATTCTGTGCTAGGCTAAGTCATATTATGGCAGGCTAAGCTATACTATGTAAGGCTAAGCCATACTATGCTAGCTACGCTAGAGTATGGTATGGTAAGGGAATCTTAGTCTTTTCACCTTTCCAATTCCGTAAATGAGGTGTGACAAAAAGTTAAGGCCCGCCATTTTAATTAAAAAATATATATTTTTTAATATAATTTAATTCTGCTTCTTAATAAGAAGGTATTAGAAAGTTGTGACTTTTTAGTCGGGGGCGACTCTACATCTCATTATGTCAGTCGGTCGGTCGATCCTCGTTTTGCTTGTTTTTAATATTGTAACATTTCGGCCGATTCAAACGAAATTAAAAACCCTTATGTTGCTTTACATTCCCTTTAGAATGTTATAATTGCCAAGGTCCTCTTAAGGTTAGTCCGAGAATTAGTTTTTGTGTGCAATAACATCATAACTATTCGGCAGATTCGAACGAAATTTGAAACCCTTATATTGTTTTTCATTCCCTTTCAAATAATATAATTGCCAAAGTCATCCCAAGGTTAACCAGGCAATTTTTTTAGGTGGGGGGAGGGGCAATAACATTATAATTATTTGGCGGATTCTAGCGAAATTTGAAATCTTAAGCTTAAGGCGTTTATATTCTCTTTCGAATGATAAAATTGCCAAGGTGCTCTCCCAAGGTTACTCCGGGAATTATTGAAAGTCGTAAGGACATAAATCCAAATAAGTGAGGGCACGCGACTTTTTGGTCAGCAGACCTTGTTTAGCTTTTGTTCAGTAATCTTCTTGGCTTAGTTTTTTACCTGCTCCGCCACAAAGACTATAAAACTCCAATTAAGGATCTGGGAGGAGAACAAACGAGCGGGATAAAGTTTAGCCGTCTCCACCGTGTCACGATGAAACCTTCGAAGGCCATATATACTAGAGTACAGAGCCAGTCACAACACCCATCTCTCTTTCGTCCACTGTCCACTTTCTTCAAACATATTGCACATCACTCTTCCCGGAAGTTCTCACAGGCCTGATGGATAAGGTGTTGGAGTTCCACGCCCAGGAAACCGGGTTCGAAGTGCCAGTGAGAGGACTGGCGCATACATAAATCGGCGCTCGCAGGGTCCTGTCGCTACTAAGTCGGTGCGTCGAGTCTGGACATGCGCGCTGACAGCTCGAGCCACGTAGTCACCACACGCAAAGACAACCAAAACAATGCTCTTTTCAATCCCTTTGTTCGGGCACACACGAACCATAACTCTTCCGTCTCGAAGGGTTTTCCATTTTCACACTTCATGATACGTAACGGGTGGCTTTCCCTTGAGCCACAAAGGTTTCCCACGCTCGTGTTTGGTCGTAAAACACAGCTTTCTCGATTTCTTTGCCTTCTCCCCCCCCCCTCCTCCCTCCCAGTCGATCGGCACCTTTTCACTTCGGACATCAGTGATTGTCATACTGATCTTTATGTGATTTTCAAGATACGGTCGGCGGCTCTTGCCAAAGGAAGGGGGAGGAGGTCAAATAATCATACAAAAAGCAGAATAGCAACTCACCAACAGGGTCATGATTACCTAAATATAGGTACTTTGGAAGATTGTTGAATATTTTATTCCTTAAAAAAAGCACATTTTAAAAAAAATAGATTCCCTAAAGAAGAAATAAAGTTCAGAGGAAGCGAAAATATGCGGAATTGCCATAGCCCAACTAGCCAGAGGAGCGGTACCTAAAGCGTTAGAAACTAGCAAAAGTGTTGAAGTTGGGAATGTGAGAACGGTAGATCGCTGATCGAGAAACCCACAGAATTAAAGGATCTTTGGGGTTTAGTTTTCCCTGTTGTTCATTTTTAGATTTTTTTATTCACCACTAAAGCAGTTTTTGCGCCGATTCTATGCATATATATAATTGAGGGGGGGGGGGGATTATTAGTTTTAAGAAGTATCAGGTAATTGTGAAATTAAATTAAATATATTTAAATTATTTGTTATTAAAAACGTCAATCATTGCGTGGAGTTCGTTTCAGAAGAAGGAAAAGGTCAAAAGAGACCTGATTGTGTGACGAACTCTCCCATGTTTTATTCGATATGTATGAATTCGTGTGGCGTAGGAATCACGAAAATACCCATCTATTTAAGAAAATTTTGCGCTCCATTTCGAAGTTATAACATTTGTTAACCTAACGATAACTAATCTTTTTCCCTTCAACGATAACTAATCTTTCCCCTTCAACGATAACTAATCTTTCCCCTGAACGATACCCAATCTTTTCCCTGCAACGATACCCAATCTTTCCCTAGCAATGATACACAATGTTTTCCCCAATCTTTCCTTCTCAACGATACACAATCCACCCCCTCCAACGATACCGAATCTTTCCCTCGCAACGATACCTAATATATATTTTATATCATCAAAAAATTTAAGTTCCGTCGATCATTACAGAATGCGCAATATTCTGGCTTATCTATATTCAAAAGGCCCTGGTGTTGATTAATCGAAAATTAAACATTTTGTTTACAGATATGTAAACGAAGGATTTCGTTCGAATTTTCAGTATGAAGAGAAGAATCAAAGGGTGAGGAGAAAACGGGGAATTCACATAATTTCTTGGGTATCTATGCTAAACACTTTTGAACAAATAACAACAGATGGTGCGGTAAGTAGATAGCACAAAGTGATAGCGCCCGCTTCTTATAGCCCCCTGGGGAACACCCTAGTTACCACCAGGGAAGATCAAGTTTCAGTTAGCTATTTCTCGTGAACCTCATAAAAAGTTCATCTTAAGTATAAGGTTATAGTGCTATTTCGAATGAACTTTTTATGGGGTTCACGAGAAATGGCTAACTGAAACTTGATCTTCCCTGGTGGTAACTAGGGCGTTACCCAGGGGGGCTATAAGAAGCGGGTGCTATTATTTTGTGTTATCTACTTCCCGCACCGTCTGTTGTAATTTTCCATATTTGTAAATTATACGCGAGAATAAACGCAATTTAGGAACATAATTTCGCAATTATCTGTGCATCCTTGGCTGGATCTTGTGAATGGCATTAAATGAATTCGTCAATCGATAAAAGATAAAGACATTAAGCGCCTGAAGGCAGGGGCTTAGTGGGGGGAGCTAAAAAAAAAAGAACACAAGAGTCCACTTTATGAAGGTTGCTGCAGTGAAACGCAACTCAAAATACTCTGCTAAAGAGTCAGATTTCAAACCTCTAGACAATTTTGCACAAAAGTGAACAAGGACACAAATATATATATATGTTTGTATATTTATGACAAACGAATACTGGCCTAACAAAAATCCCTTAGACTACAGGTAGTGCGTTCGCTTGATCCACTTGCTATTCTGCCCCCCCCCCCCCTCCCTATCCCTGCCCGCCTTCCTTTAGGAAAAAAACATTCAAACACCGAACCAACAGCTCGTCGAAAAAAAAGATGCTAATCACTAATAAGCAAATATTTCCTCAGTAAAATACAAGACGCATAATGCTGCTCTTTTATCTTCTGTACCACCTCTTATAACTTCTCTAACCTGAGACGACATTGTGTAAGCGCGTGAAGTAGAGCTAAGATAAACCACATCTTTTGCATGATCGTTCTCTCTCTCTCTACGGGGACGAGCTTTTGAAACAATCCCCTGAGCTAAATTGACAGAGCCGCCCACCTCCTGCGGCCCCCATCTGTCAATCGCACAGATGTCTTCACCAGGATTGAGAGGAAGTCATTCATTGTGAGCGAAGCATTTCTCAATGCGGGGCTGGTGAAAATTCTCATTACGAGCAGGAATCTCAAATAAGCTACCGATGATTGCCTTTTGAACTGATGCAAGTGGAAAATGCGATACAAGAATGAAACCAAATGCAGAAGAAAATCAAATAACCAAAATAAAGGTATGAAAAGATAACACAATAGTACGCTAGCCAACGGCGACAATAGAGATATGACGAGACAGAAAAAAAAAGAATATTACTTTATCGAGAATCGAAAGTTCAGACTGAAGTTTAACATCTGAAACGAAAATCACAGAAGGGAACTTCCGAAAGTGAGTCTTGGGCGAATAATGGATGTAAAACAACATAAGGGTTTCAAATTTCGTTAGAATGGTCCGAATAGTTATTATGTTATTGCCAAAACAAAACAATTCCCGGGCTAACCTCGGGAGGACTTTGGCAATTATATCATTCGAAAGAGAATGTAAAACAACATAAGGGTTTCAAATTTCGTTAGAATGGTCCGAATAGTTATTATGTTATTGCCAAAACAAAACAATTCCCGAGCTAACCTCGGGAGGACTTTGGAAATTATATCATTCGAAAGAGAATGCAAAACAACATCGGGGTTTCAAATTTCGTTAGAATAGGCATAATAGTTACAATGTTATTACCAAAACAACAATAAAGCAAAACGGGGACCGACCGACATAGTGAGATGTAGAGTCGCTCGCGACTAAAAATAAACCTTTTAAAACATTGCTTGAACCGAGTAGAACACAAAATTCATTAATATATATTTGAAAATTTCAACAACATAAACAAAGTGTTTTCGCAAGGACAAGAAAAAGGCACATCCGTTCCAAACAAAATAAATAATAGCCCATTCAACAAAAGCAATGTGATACGAATTCATTTGAAAGGATCAGAAATAAGGGAACAGGGTGTACGATAAGATATTCCACGTCTATTTAAAACGAAGCCATTCAGAGGGAAAAGCTCTCAAAACGAAAAATAAGCGGTCGTTATTGATATAATTTTCCCTAAAGTTGACAGCTTCAAGGGTAAGTAGCGAAACTAACGTTTACTAACACAACAACGCCTCAAACGTTTCAAAATGTAACTTAATGTGTTCTTTAAACTAGAGAAAAATGGCCGCTTTAAAGGGTGAATTTAAAGGCAATCAAAATTAGACCAAACTCAGCTCAAGATCTCATTTCGAAAGTCATTAGCGCAATGCTTGATTAACCAACTTTGGAATGTTCTGTTTGCTTAATAACGAACCAAGAATTTCACGATATTCTTTATAGTAGAAGACAAACGAACACGGAAGTATTCGTTCAACCAAAGAAAAAGGTTAGAGAGCAACAATTATGAAGAGTTTCAAGAAACGGCACTGTACAGAGGGTATTTTCTATTTTCTTTCTTCACTTCGAAACAAACTCAAAGAATAATTAATTATGACTATTTATTACAAGCAAATTGATCACTGGGGTCATTGATGGATACTAGTCGCTGGAAAAAACTAACGGAATAATTTGCTATCTTCCCTGGACAGATAGAAAGTCACTTGCACAAGATTCAAACCTTAACGGGGACTTCTTTTCACCATTAAAGCGCGCACAAATTCGGTGGAAAAAGAGAAAATGCGTCCCGGCGGACTTATGACCGTCCACAAATTGACAGGTTTCTTTTCGATCAATCAGATTGTTTCATCCACTCGAATGGCTGTTTTCTCGCGTCCTGCGAAAGCGTCTTTCCAACGCACTTCTCTTTTTCGGCAAAGTCGAGAAAGGGGCTATAAATCTCTCGAGGGAAGGTTGCCAAAGGACACCAAAGAAAGACAAGGGAGTATCTGTTCTCTCACACCTTCCTGGCAAGACGGGGGAGAGGAGGAAATTGTGGAAGGATATATATATATATATATATATATATATATATATATATATATATATATATATATATATATATATATATATATATATATATATATATATATATATATATATATTAGAATGCAAATTCCTGGTGCAGGGGGGCGGGGGAAGAGAAGGAAAGACAAGCACATGCGACTGTGCAAATGGTTCTTCCCTGGAGATGGTCTACGGTCAGATATTTCGGAATCAGTCTGAAAAGCGCTCGTCTAGATTTCACGGAATTCGTTGCGCATTGAATCTAAGCTGAAAGAGGAGTGACTTCTCTCTCTTCTCTATTCTATCTACTTTGATTTCCTTAGTTTCTTATTACCAAAAGACGGGGCAAGTTTGTAGTTTTGATTGTTTGAGCTTTCTGCATATGGTTGTTAAGGGAGGCTTATAATAGATAACAACAAATTTAGGGAAGGCACGTTTCCTATGCTCCTCGTTATCCTATTTAATCCTTTGGTTTGGTGCATTTCTGCTCCATTTCATTTTCCATTATTCATTTCCTCTCTTTCTCCCCTGAGTGAAAATCACTTATTTAGTTAATCATTTCTCTCTCTCTCTCTCTCTCTCTCTCTCTCAACCTTCCCCATCCCCTAAACCTTTTACTGCGTAATGGGGGCACGTTCAATGAGACTTACGAGACTTGCTAATCGATAGCACTCTAATGTTGTCTCCTGTATTGATAATACAAGCTGGTCATCCCATACATATTCACTTCTCATAACTTCACCACTTCTATTACCAATTAGCTATCAGCCACTTTCTGGCGGAGATGCATCCGTTGGTTTCGCCTCATTTTTTTTTCTCCGAAATATAAACTATTCTCCGTCCGTCCTTTCCCTCACCTTTGATAAATCACTACGGGGCTGATTCACGTCCGCGTCACCTAAAGCTAAGTCACAAAACTGGATTAATCCCCCATTCAATATAATCCCTCATCTCAGCTAACATAAATATGCTTCCTCTATTTTCGGAGATAAGAGAGGGTACCGCACAACGCCGTGGATTTCAGTGAAACAAGCTGAAAGCGCGCTATAACTTTTAAAAAATAGGCGGCCCTCATTCGGATGGCTCTATTTGAAGAGGAATAAAGATTCGAATTGAGTAAGATATGATTTTGCATATGTACTGAGAAAACTGTAAAACAATTATAACTCAATGCTTTCGCTTGAATGACGATCAATTCTAGTTTTACGAGTATGTCACCTATAAAAGGCGAATAAGTTAATCTCAAAGGCAGCAGAGATGAAGCGACCTAGGCCATTACAGTTTGAACCGAGGTTAAACGAGTGGTGCTTAAAATTTATGATTAAAAGAGAATCGCACAAGCTCTTGAGGGACTTGTCATCAATGGACCGTCTAAAATCTACTCACTAAAAGTTTCATATTTTTTCGCATCCATCCTTCTTGTGATATTTATTGCATGTTAAGCATAAATGGACCTTTTATGGTTCTTCATATTATTATAAATTTAACCAAGCAATTAACATGAAGTATAGTATTGCAAGATGAATAAATGTTTACCTCTTCTCAAGCAAATATACAACTGACAACTTCATGATTTCATCTACAACAACGTATCTCCTATCACAAGGTTTATACAATAAAATGTTCTGTGCAGTTTACGAATTTGTGCAGCGTTTTCAAGTGGGCTAAGAACATTAAATTATACGCTTAGGGTTTATCACTCATCCTTTCTGCTCGAACATTCTATATTTTTAAAGGGAATACTGATACTGTTTTTAAAAGTATCCAACGCTTAGCTATAAATACAGGGTCACCCCCCCAAAAAAAACGGGCCTGCACACACTTTTTGTGATATATCCTCTATTCATTCACTAATCACCTTTACTTTGCAAGACATTACAGAAGCAACGCCTGTGAACACAACTAGATATCAATGGGAGCTCCAGCAAATAGTATATTGCGTCAAACATTACTACAAGACACTAAGACAGGCTCATTCAAGAAATTGCAGGACACTTTCGTGCATCAGTTCGAATTTGAAAAAGCCCTCCTCCAAGAGCTTCTCAGGACTGGGTGGACCACTCCGAGAACTATAGGACAGTGGAGAACCTCAATGCAGCCAGTGAAAACCGTCCAAGTCATTCAGGACGCCCCGGGAAAAGCTGGTTGAAAGCGTGAGAGAGTCAGTTCATCAGAGTCCAAAACGCTATGTGTGCAAGCGAAGTCAGTCCCTCGGTATATCCGGTGAGACTTGCAGGAGAGTGCTAGCAATGGATGTAAAGGCCTACCCATACAGAATACAGATGAAGCAGACCCTTACAGCCTCAGACAAGGAGCAGAGAAAGGCTGTGGCATTCAAGATACTGGAGAAGATTCAGGAGACCCCAACTTTTCTTAACCTCCTTTGGACCTCAGATGAAGCTCACTTCCATCTTGAAGGAAAGGTAAACTCGAAGACAAATGTCTTCTAGGGGATCTCTAGACCAGATGAGGTAGCCACCAAGCCCCTACACTCCCCTATGTGCACGGTATGGACTGCAATCTCAGCCAGAGGCATCATCGGACCATTTTTCTCCCGTGAATCTGGCGCGACATTGACAGTCATCAAGGAGCGGTATGTTGAGGTCATCAAAACCTTCAGGAGGGAGCTGCATACCCTGTTCCCGGTCGCTTATGCGGAAGTTCTGGTTCCAACAAGATGGAACAAGCTCTCACACTTCAAACTTGTCCCGAGATTGGCTGAAAGAGAACTTTGGTGGCCGTGCGATCAGTCTCGAGACTGATTGTGAGTGGGCACCTCACATCCCAGACGCTTAGCCCCCCCAGATTTCTTTCTCTGGAGTTACCTTAAACACAGAGTGTACGCAGCGAGACCCAGGACCATCACAGAATTCAGGGAAGCCATCAGGGAGGAGATTAGAGCCATTAGTCGGTCGGTTTGTAAGGACGTCATGGACAACTTTGTGCTGCTCTTCAAGAAATGCACAGAACTAAATGGAGGTCATCTCGAACACGTGCTCTAGAATTAAGAAGAAAAGTCCAAAGACTCTCATGTTTTTATGATGTTTTTAAACACAATAAAGTAGTTTATCACCAGTTTCATTCAATCTTTGCAGAAAATTAAGAAATGAGGCCTATCAAAAGTTGGGGCCCATTTTTTTTAGGGGGGGGACCATGTATAACATAAACATACTCAAGAACGCATTACTGAGTAAATTTTATGTGATATTTTCAAGCAAAAGTTATCTTTCATTTTATAGCCAAAAAAATTATTTGTAAATTACCTCAGTATTGTTCTTGCTACAATCTTTATCTGTGCAAAGCGAAAAGAATCCATTTGGAGACTATGACTGAACATCATCTTTTTGTGGAGTTGACAGAAAAGTGAGAAGCGAATTTCAATTTCTTCCCAGACAGGAAACAAAGCGAGGACATTATCAGATGATAAAAGCACAGAAAGCCTTAATTCGAGCTTCTCGCTTTGTTTGAATGGGCTATCATTTCTAAGTGAATGGAAATGAAAACATTAAGACTTGGCGAACGTCTACGAAGAGAGACGGCCAGAGAAATGCAAAAGGTGACGGCATGGGATGATAGATTACTGTATTTTTCTAACACTTTCTATGTGTCAGAGAGAAGGGAAAAGAATATGAACAAATCTATATATCGAGCGAACTCAATGTAGACATTGTTGGGCAGGATAATAAGTTTCTCTTTGTTTCAAAACCAAAAGGTTCACTCTGAAATTGAATCATTTTCTTCCTGCATAATGAATAAGCGGGTCTTTAGACACGGCACATCTGCATTGATTGTGCCGATGAAAAACATGCATACCCCAGATGAGCGATCGATCGAAAGCAATGAAATTCGCATTGCGGAGTCAATAACCAAAACGATAACTGAAGCACAAAGGTCATCCTCGCAGCAACGTACTATCGTTGCCAATTTCAAGACACCAATTTCTCTGATCGTGGACATGTAAAGATTAAGTGACGCGTATCATTTAAAATCAACTGGTTTTATTTCTTTACCCCCTGGAAAAGTTATTTATGTTATTGGCAGAGGTATTTTTCGGAAATTGTTGATTCGGTTGTCAATGAGATCACGGACTCGTAAGGGACGTTGGTGAAAGTTTGAGATTTTGATGGTGTCCTGCTCATATTTTCCCTCAAGAGTGGCTAAACATTATGATTGCTTCCCACGATGTTTTCGAAATTATGCAAATTGTTATTTCAGGGTTTGATTAAAAAATTCTAGAAAAGTTGGTCATTACCAAGAACCATTAGACTGATTATAGTTTGATTCCCTCTACCTACATGGTGATCCTTTGTGAATTTGCCCCAACGAGTGTGTTCAATTGCATAGTTTAAGAGTGCCTGAAATCTTAGTAGATTAATAATAATCCCTCTTGGCTCCAGTATTTTAGATGAAAGGTTTAATGTTGCAGTGTTTGTCATCTTTAACTTTCTCACTTTATAGTAATACACTTTTCTCTGTTCCCATCCCCCCGCATTCTTTTTCCATTAAGTGAAAATGTCTCTGTTTATGTCAGTTTCCTTTTGTCTCATGAGAAAGAAAAAACAAACAAATAATGTATCAAAAGGATCAAGCAAACGAATTATTTGGGGACTCATGATGGTAGGGGGCGGTGGTGCGTGAGATCAAAGATCTTTTGTTTTCGATCGTAAATCTTATTAAGTCCACTTACGCGTAGGATTAATGGAGAAAATTTATCGACGGATCTTCATGAAATTTAGCAGCGAGGAAAATCACGTACTAGGACCCAACCCCCAGTCCTGTAGGAATTAAATTATCCCACTATACAAGTTTACACAGCGCTAAAGCCAAATTATAAGCCTTTGTGCTGCTTAAGGAGGAAGGATGCACGTGTCTTAGTATTAAATGATATGTACACTGCTTAAGTCTAATTATATATACTTTACACAGAGTAAATTTTACCCACCTCACAAGACGTATGGGAACAATCTCCGGCAATGGAAATTGATTATACAATCTAAAGCGTTTAGAATAGGAAAGGCGAACTAATGAAGATCACAAAAACAAAATAAATAGACTTAATCAAATGGGATAGAGTAGGGATTAAATCACGAACGCATATACGACCGAATGATACAAGGATACACAATAGAGTGGAAGGCCTTCCGAAAAACTTCCCTTCTCGTCGTATAAGGGAAATTGAAATGCTGACGGTTGGTTCGTCTTAGCGAATCCTTGGTAATTAAAATGTCGCATAAATTTGGGGCGACAACTCCTTTCTCCAAATAGGTCATGGTTCTGATACCCCGTTAGCCTACCAGGATCGCAATCGTAGTATGCGATTAGTGTGAATATCCCCCAACTTTTTACATCATCAGACTCATTGTAGAAACAGTTCTCTTTAAAGCTGTTAGAGGAGACCTGTTGGCAACAGTGGTTTTACGAGCATGAGGGACATTGGCTGAGTATAACAAGGGTGACGTGAAAGTGGCTATCCGTTGTTATAGGAACCGCATTCTGAATTAATTCGAACGAAGGCAAAATCGTTTTACCTCGCGACGCTGTTTCCAATCTCATCCACAGGTAACTGACAGCCGCCAGTGAAGGCAAAGGGCGAAAACAAAGAAAGAGAACGGGGAGAAGGAACAAAGAAACGGAAAGGGAAGAAAGAAAAAAGAAACGAAAAGGGAAGGAACAGAGAAATGAAAAGGCAAGGAAGAACAAAGAAGCAGATTTGAGAGAAAGAAGTAAACGGAGAGGGAAGAACAAAGAAATTGATCAGAAAGAATAAAAGCGTAAATGGACGAATAAATAAAGGGGAAAAGAACAAACAAACGGAAAAGAAAGAATTAAAGAAACGGAAATGGGTGAAAGATAAAATAAACGGAAATGGACGAAAAAAATAGCCGGAAAGGGAAGAAAGAACAAAGAAACGGAAAGGGACGAAATAGAAAACAAACGAAAATGGGAAAGAAAGCACAAAGGATGAGAAAAGGAAGAAAGATTAAAGGGAATATGATGAACAAAGAAACGGAAATAAATAAGAAAAAATAACTGGAACGAGAAGAATAAATAACGGAAAGGGAAGAAGAAACAAAGGAAATGAAAGGGTAGAAAGAAGAAAGAAACGGATCGGGAAGAAAGAACAAGGAAACGGAAAGGGAAGAGAGAACAAAAACGGAAAGGGAAGAAAGAAAAAGAAATGGAAAGGGAAGGGAGAACAAAGAAACGGAAAGGGGAGAATAACGAAACAAAGGGAAGTGAGAACAAAAAACGGAAAGGGAAATGAGAACAAAGAAACGTAAAGGGAAGAAAGAACAAAGAAACGGATTGGGAAGAACAAAGAAACGGAACGAAAAGCAACTTACATAGCTCTTCGAAATGGAGAACGACGGAAACGAAAAGGAATGGATGACTAGACAGAAGAAAACACGTAAACAGAATTAATAAATAGTGAAACAAATTAAGACATTCTACATAGTTTTCTTCTAGATACCCATTTCACGAAACCGAGTTAAGTGGTAAGTTCCCCTTCTCCAGTACCTTATTATGTCTCTCCACTACCAGGCAGTTCTATAATACTCTTCAGCACCAGATTAAAGTCCTTCCAGCACCAACTGCACCTTCTTAAGCGCCAGTTACATCATCATCTTGAACAAATTGGTGTAATCATATTACTTTCATACCTAAATAATGCCCCTTCAGGTAAGCAAGACAACGATGGTAATGTGAAACCTTTTTATAAAATTTGTCCTAAACTTTTTTAGGACTTTGTTTTATGTGTTCTGTATTTACTGACTCGTTCGACGGTGCGTTCGTTAGGGTACAAATTCGACTTTTAAAGACGCTCGCAGGAACTATCTCGTTAAAACCGATTCTATTTTTGGTAATAAGATGTCGTTCTAGGATGTTAAAATTGTAGAGTGGTCTTGCATTTCAAGGGGCATTAGATATTCTATTTTTTGATTGAGTGAAAATACTTATTTTTGGTCCAACATACAAGCGTATTAATGTATGTGAAAGCCCGCATAAGAGCTTATTAATGTATGTGATAGCCCATATAAAAGCTTATTAATGTATGTGATAGCCCATATAAAACCTTATTAATGTATGTGATAACTCACATAAAAGCTTATTAATGTATGTGATAGCTAATATATAAGCTTATTAATGTATGTGATAGCTCACATAAAAGCTTATTAATGTATGTGATAGCTAATATATAAGCTTATCAATGTATGTGAAATCCCGCATAAAAGCTTATGAATGTATGTGATAGCTAATATATAAGCTTATTAATGTATGTGATAGCTACATAAAAGCTTATTAATGTATGTGATAGCTCACATAAAAGCTTATTAATGTATGTGATAGCTAATATATAAGCTTATCAATGTATGTGAAAGCCCGCATTAAAGCTTATTAATGTATGTGATAGCTAATATATAAGCTTATTAATGTATGTGATAGCTCACATAAAAGCTTATTAATGTATGTGATAGCTAATATATAAGCTTATTAATGTATGTGATAGCTACATAAAAGCTTATTAATGTATGTGATAGCTAATATATAAGCTTATCAATGTATGTGAAAGCCCGCATAAAAGTTTATTAATGTATGTGATAGCTAATATATAAGCTTATTAATGTATGTGATAGCTCACATAAAAGCTTATTAATGTATGTGATAGCTAATATATAAGCTTATTAATGTATGTGAAAGCCTGCATAAAAGCTTATTAATGTATGTGATAGCTAATATATAAGCTTATCAATGTATGTGAAAGCCCGCATAAAAACTTATTAATGTATGTGATAGCTAATATATAAGCTTATTAATGTATGTGATAGCTCACATAAAAGCTTATTAATGTATGTGATAGCTAATATATAAGCTTATTAATGTATGTGATAGCTCACATAAAAGCTTATTAATGTATGTGATAGCTAATATATAAGCTTATTAATGTATGTGAAAGCCCGCATAAAAGCTTATTAATGTATGTGATAGGTAATATATAAGCTTATTAATGTATGTGATAGCTCACATAAAAGCTTATTAATGTATGTGATAGCTAATATATAAGCTTATTAATGCATGTGATAGCTCACATAAAAGCTTATTAATATATGTGATAGCTAATATATAAGCTTATTAATGTATGTGAAAGCCCGCATAAAAGCTTATTAATGTATGTGATAGCTAATATATAAGCTTATTAATGTATGTGAAAGCCCGCATAAAAGCTTATTAATGTATGTGATAGCTAATATATAAGCTTATCAATGTATGTGATAGCCCGGATAAAAGCTTATTAATGTATGTGATAGCTAATATATAAGCTTATTACTGTATGTGATAGCTAATAAATAAGCTTATTAATGTATGTGATAGCCCGCGCGAGGACTGTTATTTAGGTGAGTTTTTTCACAAATGCGGAAAAAGAAATGAAATGAAACAGAAATGGATAAATTAAATGGAAAAAATAATGTACAGAGACGATTATTTTGTGCTTCGAAGAACTAAATCAAGAAATCTGAGGAAAGGAAATAATCGAGAAACAATGAAAATATTAAGAAAAAAAAGACGAATATGTAATGTCGGAACTCGTGATGACAGGAAAGTGGGCGGTTGGAGCGAATATGTTGTGTGGTAGGTGGGTGGTGTAGAGGGTTTCGAGGGGTTATAAAGTATAGTAGGTAGCAGGGACAAACAACGGTTCCCAGAAAGCCTCCCCTAAAATTATACATGCGTACGGGGGGAGGGTCCCTACTGCTGAACGTAACCGCCTGGAGGAACCCCCCCGTCCCTATCTAAGGACAAAGACCCATATAAGGTTAACGTCCGCTCCCCGTGGACAAAGACCCATATAAGGTTAACGTCCGCTCCCCGTTCCTCTACTTTTACCCACTCCCCCTCATGCAGCTATTCATCATCTATCGCTTTGGCCCTCTTCCGCACCCCACTCCAGGTTTCATCCCCTCTTCCAATCATCCAACTTTTAGACAAGTTCGCTTAATCCTCTCAAAATGCATACACACTCAAAATGGACACAGGGAAATTGGCACACAGAAGCGATTTACCCGCATTTTAAGGACTCCCACGCACACGGACGCTGCGGATGGGGGGCGTAATTTTTTCATTAAAAATAAAGGCTTTGGATTGTGGTGGCAGCCACTAAGCCTCGTCTGTGATGAGTGCCTTTTATCGAGAGCCACAATTTATTTCGTGTGTAATGGGAGTCGAAAGGGGGCAAGAGGGGGGCATCGTTCCCAATCCATTGAACGATGGAGGCAAGCGTTTGCTTTAGGCCCCCAAAGTTTTTCCTTATCAATTTTCCATTATCGCAAAAAGCATTGGAACACTTTGAATATATATATATATATATATATATATATATATATATATATATATATATATATATATATATATATATATATATATATATATAATTGGGATGAAGTTATACCAGACCACTTTAGTACTGAAGATTCACTGTAAAATAATGAGAAAAAAAATTAAATGAGAATAACCTTTTCTAGGGATATTTGGCGTAAATCACGAAAATAACATCCGTCTCTTTCTGCCACCCTCCACTTTGTCGTAAATTACCATCTTACGTTGAATACACCGATGGTTCCGTAGGGATTGAATGCAAACAGGATTGGGCCGAAACTGACAACTCTAAAAGTTATAAACGGATTTTGTCAACCTAACCTATGAAATTTAGGAAAGTATATTCAAATCCGTGGTAACTCTTACGTAACGCTTGATAATTTTGTAACTTACTACAAGTAAAAATGCTTCATATTTTTACTTTTTTATTTAATATTTGTTGCTGTTACTATTTATATTATTTTTCGAACACTACAGTGTTTTTTCTGCACAGGAGACAGAGCTAAACTGCCTAGAGAATGCAAAAAAATCCCCATACAGTTTCTTTTATCTATGTGGATCAGTTACATCAAGACAATTCAAGAGAAAGTTGACTAAACATGTGAAAAAACTTTTTGAGCTGTACTTTGGATGTAAAGTAGGTGACCAGGACAAACGCTGGGCACCTCACATATGTTGTGTCAGGTGTACAAGTTCCCTTTCTGCCTGGGTGAAAGGCAAAGGGACTGGCTTCATGTTTGGCGTACCAATTGTCTGGAGGGAGCCAAAGGACTATTCAACGGATTGCTACTTCTGCTTAACATATATTAAAGGTGAGTATTTAATGTGTTCTCTTTCCTGGTCTTTAAGATATTTTCAAAAGATGTATTGATTAAGAAGATCAAAATCCATACTATGTTGTATTTCCATTATTTCTGCAAGTGATCACAGCCAGTAATATCCATTTTTAGTCTAATTTTATTTGATTTCTCTGCAGGTCGCAACAGAAAAGGCAAGAAATCTATCATGTACATGGATCTTTAGTCTGCTATTCGCCCAGTTCGACATTCAAGTGATATTCCTGTAGCACAGCCTCCCTCTGAACTACCAAGCGATGACACGAGCAACTCAGACGATTTAGAATCTCAAGATACACTTGCTAAGCAACAGAGTGAACTCTTGGCCTCACGTCTGCAACAATGAAACCTGTTGGATGAACAAGCTCGAATTACAGTATTTAGGAAGCCTTCTGCAGATCTACAGCAATTCTTCACTTTTGAAAACAATTTGACTTATTGTAATGAAATCAGACACCTATTGAATGCCCTTGAGCTGACCTATGAACCAAATGAATGGAAGTTATTCATAGATGCATCCCTTTACAGCATAAAAGCGGTTATGTTGCACATTGGTAACAGCATGCCTTCAGTTCCAGTTGCTTACTCAGTCATTTTAAGAGACTTATGAGAACCTTGCTTTTATTCTTGACAGCATAAGTTACAAGGAGCATGAGTAGTTAATTTATACGGACTTAAAAGTAGTAGCCCTACTTAATGGGCTACAAACTGGATACACCAAGTTTATGTGCTTCCTTTGCAAGTGGGGCAGTAGGGCCAGATCAGAACATTATGTACGCTCAGAATAGTCACTTCGGGAAACTATGACGCCTGGATGCCATAATGTAATTCATGAGCCACTAGTTAAAGATAAATCATTTTGCCACCACTGCATATAAAACTAGGCCTAATGAAGCAATTTATCAAAGCACTGCAACATAACAAGCCATGTTTTCAGTACCTTAAAGCGATCTTCCCTAAAATAAGTGATGCCAAGCTTAAAGAAGGCATATTCGTAGGCCCTCAGATTCGTCAACTTATAGCTGATGACGACTACGAGGCAACAATGGATGAAACTGAGCTACCGGCCTGGCATACATTCAAAGATCTTCTGGGAAAGCACCAAGGGGCCCAGCGATAGCGTATAATGGAGAGCCTAATCAAATGCTACCAAGATCTCGGATGCACACTCGGAGACACACTTGCTTCAATCTCATCTGTCCTTCTTCCCAGAGAATGCAGATGTTAGTGATGAACATCTGCTGGAAACAGGAATAAGGGAAAATGGAGCCCTGCTATGCTGGCTGACTTCTACTGAAACCTGAAGTGTGACACTCCTGAAACGTCTTACAAACGAAGAAATAAATACTAAAATGCAGGTTAATACATCATATAATACTAACAAACATGTTGATTCATTATATATTCATGAATTAATTACAATGGACACTTTTAATCTGACTTCGGGAGCGAAATACATTTATGGTATCGTGGAAATCGCTATCAATTGCATAATTATTAAATTCGCAATTTACAAGAAAATGTTACGTGATTGGAAATTTTTGTTAGCAAATTCGAATTCCGTACACTCAACTTCATAATAGAATGCACACGAGATAAATGTTTTTTCTTGACACTAAAATTTGTTGTTCAGTGTTATTATTCCAGGATGTTCGTGGCTTGTTCTGAGTTAGTCGTCTCTCTCAAACACGGGGGATTCTTTTTTTAGACTTTAGCTTTTAGTGGTTAATTATAAAAATATTTTTTTTTATCTATTAACTGTTTAAAATCACAATAAAACATAACGATGGGAATGTGACTCAACGCTCAGGGTTTCTGAACAGGCTAAGAAGTATGGTTCATATACATAAAACTAAAATAAAGGCGGTGCGAATTGTTTTATAAGATCAACCGATCATAAATCAACCATAATAAGGTTACCATGGGAACAAAAGATGAATAGGTTACTTTAGTAAAGGTGGCACAGGGTTTCGTTACAAAAGGTCGTTAACATCTGTTATAAACAGCAATTGGCTACAATAGAAGTCTGACCATTTAAAATTTATAATTTTATCGTTCCCGATTAATATATTTATGGGAGAGAGTTGACCGTCAATTATTCAATTAATCCTCTCAACAAACGTAAACATACACATACCGGGTATTGCAAAAGTCCTGTTAAACTCGCTACGACGCTCTCAACAAAGGACACAATGATAGTTTTGGTGCAGTTAGACATGTTTTTTATTGTGTTAACATGTAAATATGTGTTTATACTGTAGTATTAATCAATGTGGCCGCCGTTAGTGGCGAGCACGCACTCGAGGCAAGACCTGAAGGCCACGCAGACGTTGTGGACGAAGTCCTTCCTCATGCTGGCGCACACGCGGTTGACGGAGGACTTCAACTTGTCGACGTTGCTGTGGCGGACCTTGAAGGACTTGCTCTCGACGTGCGCCCACACGCTGTAGTCAAGAGGATTGAGGTCGGGGACTGCGGCGGTCAAAGTTCTTTCGACCAGAAGTTCATGTTCGATGTCAACCATTCTTGCGCGGTCTTACCGTGTGTACCAGGACACCGTGCGGCTGAAAGACGATGTACGCCTTCTTACTGATCCTTCTCACCCGGAGCAGGACTTTCGTGGCTAAGATGCCCCTGTAATCGGCCGCGGTGAGCCTGTAATAGCCAGCATTTTCTCACCATCCGAGGCCACGACGCCGAGCATCATCACGGAGGTCAGTTGCTTGGTCGTGGACACGGAGTGGATCTCGGAAACGTCCTGGCGGAAGCCTACCACGAGGTGGTTTTGCTTATTGATGATACAATCGACCATGAAAGTCTTTTCATCAGAAAAAATAAGGATTCGATTGTTATGACACTTGGCAATGATGCCCCGGGACACTGTGGCCGCCGAGATGTTGTTCGCGAGCGCTGTCATTTTAAGCTTCGGAGCACCTCGAATGCCTTTCTCAAAGCCAAACGCTTAACAACTTGAGGTCTGCCTGAACGAGCGCGATCTTTGAGGTCTTCTCCTTTCTTGAACCATCTCCGCGACTCTGTGCCCTTTAGCGAGGTCGGCCTATACACACACATATACACACACACACACACATATATATATATATATATATATATATATATATATATATATATATATATATATATATATATATATATATATATAGAGAGAGAGAGAGAGAGAGAGAGAGAGAGAGAGAGAGAAAGGTCAATTTGTGGTCTTAGTCATGGCGTCGTGCCCCGATCGGTCGTCGTCAGACTTGGTCCGAATTTTAGAGCGTTTGCCCACGCCACAAGTAAAGACCTAAGGCCGCTGCCACACTGCAATGCCTTGAAAGGGATGAATGGACGAAAGCTGGTCGTTGACTAACCTTCGAAATTAGCCGTCGGGCAAGAAAATACACGAGTTGTAAAGTGGCATAAAAGGGGTAAATTTGAAATGCCTAGAATGAATAAAGCCCAGGTAAACTCAATCTAGTTTGAGACTCTCTGGGTAGCCCGATTCCAGGACCCTCCCAAGGGACTTATCCTTGTTGGGTAGAGGAAAGTTTAGAAAGGCGCATACTCCCAGTCCTTGGCTCCAAATATGGAACTACGTACCTTCCATACACTTTCACTTCCCATCATTCAGCAAACTCCTGGCAGTCTTTATAGAGAGCGATGCCCTCCTTGTTTTTTAAACGCAACTTTTCCTCCCTCGGTCATTATGTGGCGTCTTCGTTATGAACAGGAAACGCGGCAGCTCAAGCTCTAAAAGAAGTCGAGGTGCCAATGCATCGCACTTTGGGGGGGCTAACAGCCCTGAAGGGCGCATTATAAATACCTATTATATTATTATTATTATTATTTTGAAACATATTATAATCGAATTCTTTAGTAATGTGTGCGAGTTTGACCGCCACCACCCCCTCAACCCATACACACACACACAAATCGACACAATTTGATTTGGTCCTTGTGACAACATACAATCAAAACAGGAGTTGAGAGAAATCATCCCCCCCCAAAAAAAAAAAATAAATAAATAATCAAACATGCACATTATAGTAACGGAAACTCAACGAAACCATTTTTTTTTCCTCTCTATTCCGTCATTCTATTTGGAGCTCCAATCGTGTGTGATTCGGGGCAATGAAACAGTCCTAACACGAATCATTTCCATCTTGTCAAAATATGTAAGAAGGTTTACGCTTTGTAATTTGTGAAGCTTTTTAGTGAGGAAATGAACCAACTAATGAGATATTTGTTGTTTCCCGTCACTATCTCCACCCATAACATAATATGTTTTTCCAATTATTTTTTATTGTTTCTTCAATGGCAAATCCTCTATTTTCTTGCAGTTTCATTCAGTTGTAAATACTATTTCGTCATTTTAGAAAGGAACAACCAAAAGGAAGGTAAGGGAAAAGAAGGAGAGAAAACCAAGGAAGAATTTGAATTTAGATCAATCCAAGCTTCATTTTGGGATCAAAGGGAGAATCCCAGGAGAGGATTCAATCCGGCCATCATATATTTAGGCTTAAGGATTACAGGTGTGCTGAGGGAGACGGGCAAAATACTCTCCCGGCTCTCGAGTCCACCAAATAAACGGGATCATTTTTTTTTATTTAAAGTTGGTCCTTTTCCAGAATTCCTTTCTGTTTTCTCCCGAACGAGGATAATGACTCAACTGTTGGTGAGAACCGGAAGAGGGGGAACTCTCCTGCATCGACAAGTGAGGTACAGATGAGGGGCATCGTGGCACGGAATCTCCATTTGTTCACTTGGGAGTAATTACGTCCGATAAGGGTCCTATACACATCGGCTTCCCTTGGGCCGCCCTCGACGAACCGAACGAGAGAAGACAGCTTAATTCTCAGTGCCGCTGAGTCTTCACAGCAGTGATAAAATGTTCCTCTCCTTGACGAGGAGGTGCCAAGAGGTGACATTCGATCCCAGTGAGTGCCGATGGTGGGCGAATTATGAGTGAGTTGGGAAAACGTCAGTTGGTGTAAAGGAAACATTCGGAATCGCCACACCAAGATGGCACATGGAGTCACCAGATTAATATGACAAAACAGTCGCCCAAATCAAGATGGTACCTGGAGTCACCAGATCAAGATATCAAACAGTCGCCAAAACCAAGATGACAAACGGAGTCGCCAGACCAAGGTGGCACTTGGATGTGGGAAGGAAACCGGAGTGAGAGATAAAACGAATAATTAGACATGTGATAGAGCGACCCAGAATTAGATGGAATACTCTAGGAAGAGCAATATCCAAGAGTCTGGGAGGGTTTAGGTGCACGTAGTGAGTGAAACGATGAGGGAGATACACATATGATACCGTAAGGTCACGCAGATCTCCCCCCCTCCCCAGCCCCACCTATCCACCCAATCCGTTACGCCACGAAGGCCTTCTAGTTCTGACAAGGGAAAACCCACAGCGGACGAACAACACAAAATCGAAACGGGGGGGTCTAGTTAATACGGCTATCGATGCGCGCCGATCGTACTTTTCTGTAGGAGGGTGATAATGATGATGACCCCAGATTCTTTTTAAGCCACCTTCCATCATCATTGAATTCAAATGCAATAGTCAGTGGCATCTTGAAGTAAATAGCTACTACACCTTCCTGTAGCGTGAAATGGGCATAGGCGCTAGATTAAAAGCCTTATATTTCATGATGATCTCATGAGACAGTTCACCGGCCCGCACATTTTAGTAGCCTATTATTTCCATCTCACTTTTTCCCAAACTACATTTATCTCCTACTCTGGCCTTGAAGAACTTGTGACTAGACTTTGCAATATGCCGCCATGTCCCGGCACTCAGGGTGGATGAATATTAACAATCGCCATTTCATGGACAGTCCACCTTCCTTCCTTGTGCCTTTCCATCTTCCCCCCCCCCTTGAATATTTACTTCTTTTGGCCTCTTCGGTTGGAGTTTTTTCTGCGATCCTTCGCCGCTGGCCCTGTCCTTCTTTATCTAAGGAGCTTTTTTTGTCCACGTACGAGTAGCTGCCAACGGCGGTGCTTAAAATGAGTCTTCGTTTCGCACACCGGAATAGCTTGGAATGGACCCCCGGACGCCGCATTTGGCAAACGGACTTCTTGACACGAGACACAAATATGAATCCAACAAGACCACTTTTACTATAACCGTTTGAGCACAAATAATGATGATGATGATGTAACAAGTGGGAAAATGTATTGTAGGTATAGATAGTGGTGAAGAATATTTATAGTTTGCAATGGTGTAGAGGGCATCTCAAGCTTCTTACTTTTTCTACTTCCTTTTTTTTCTTCCTCTTTCGATGGTGTCAGTGTTTTAGCTGACTCTTTTGTTGCTGTTTTACCTTGCTTTTACTTGTTTACTTATATATTATCATCTCCTTTTTTATCTCTTTCTTTTTTAAATATATATATATATATATATATATATATATATATATATATATATATATATATATATATATATATATATATATATATATATATATATATATATATATATATATATATATATATATATATATATATAAAGGGTCTTTCAACAAGGACGCTCGAGCTTTGTCAGGCGATAGTGACCATGTTGTTAAAGCGACATCTGGCAACCTTACTGTAGACTGTTCAGTAGTACTTGGTAAGTCACGATGCAAGGTTATAGCGTTGAACGGCGTGTGCAAATCATCAAATGTTATTATCAAAATCAGTGCTCCGTTCGACAAACGTTTCGCGCATTACGTGATTTCTATCCTTGCCACAATCGTCCTGCCGAGTCCACTGTTCGACGCTTGGTGGCCAAATTCGAGGCAAAAGGGTGGATCAACAATCAGCCAATGCCCTTATGTCGCCGAAACGCAAAGTCTGTTGAAAACATCGCTGCCGTAAATGAGAGTGTACGGGAAAATCCGAGGCAGTCGATTTCTCGTCGTTCACAAGAACTTGGCCTTTCTGCGACTTCAGTTTGGCGAATTATGCGTAGGGACTTGGGTCTGCACCCGTACAAAATCCAACTTACCCAGGAACTTAAGGTAAACGACCATAGACAACGCCGTGTGTGTGCTGATTGGGCTCTAGAGCAGTTGGAAGTTGCCCCAAATTTTCCCCCCAAAATTATCTTCAGCGACGCGGCCCATTTTTGTAAGAATGGATTTGTGAACAAGCAAAATTGTCGGATTTGAGACGAAAATAATCCACATGAGATACATACACCAGCACCAATTGCATCCAAAGGAAGTCACTGTTTGGTGCGGATTTACGTCTAACGGAATCATCGGTCCGTATTTTTTCGAGAACGAAGATGGGATTGCCATAACC
This sequence comes from Ceratothoa steindachneri, assembly GCA_963969495.1. Taxonomy (NCBI): domain Eukaryota; kingdom Metazoa; phylum Arthropoda; class Malacostraca; order Isopoda; family Cymothoidae; genus Ceratothoa; species Ceratothoa steindachneri. The sequence continues at coordinate 89,441,838 of OZ018329.1, forward strand.
GTCAACGGCGAGACCTACAGATCGATGATAAGCAACTTCTTGTGGCCTCAACTGGATTATATGCCTGATATGGATACTGACGACATGTGGTTCCAATAGGACGGCGCTATGTGCCACACTGCGTACGCCACGATTTCAGGGCAGGGTCATCTCGCGCGGCGGCGACGTTAACTGGCCACAGAGATCATGCGATTTAACGCCATTAGACTACTTTCTTTGCGGCTAACTTAAATCGCAGGTCTATGCCAATAATCTGCAAACAGTTGATGTCCTCAAAGTCAACATAACGAACACCATCCAGCAAATTCAGCCAGATTTATGTGACAAAGTCATCGAAAATTGGGCCTCCCGAATACGTTCCACCAAGCGAAGCCGCGGCGGACATTTGAACCACGTCATATTCCACACTTAATGCCATAAAATGTACTTTCAAATTTAAAATAAATTCACTGCATATATAACACACAACTTGTTTTATTTACATTTAAAAATCGAGCGACCTTATTGAAAGACCCTTTATATATATATATATATATATAATCTATATCCTCCGGCTTTAGGCATCCAAGCCTTTCAATTATGTTTCTGCTATCTCGTTAGCTTTCATTTTTATTGTTTATTACGTTTAGTTTTCTTTCTTCTTTCGCCTGTTGTGGGCACTTTGCCTCTTTTTGTTATATAATTTTTGCTTAATATTCGATTTAATTAGTTTACTTATTTTGTCTTGATTATGTTGGGCACTTCGCCTCTTTTTAATTATTTCTTGTTTTCATTTAGAGTTAATTTGTTATTTTGAAGGCCTTTCGCCTCTAAAAATCTATTTTTTTCATTTGGGCATTTTGCCTCCTTTGGTTTTTCCTTTCTCTTTTTGATGTTGGTTGTCTCGTATCATGGAGTCTTTTCGGCAAGTCTTTTTGGTGAGTGGAAGAGTTTTGTCCAGGTTATGTGAACATAACGGCTTGGTCTTCCTGGGAGCACAGTCTTCCGCTTGGGAATAGGGCTCTCCAATTATGGGTTGTGGTATGTCTAGGTTTGCCTCTATATGTGAGAGTATTTCATTTTCAACCTTTTCTCGGGTCTTTCTCCATAGCCTTTGGAGGACCATATTCAGTGGCTTACGTCCCGATCTTGCGTGCAGTTCCGTCGACCGAATACGGTCCATTCTGCACGCCCCAGCTATCAGCAGGTTAGCTCTGTTCTGGACTCTGCATTTGTCTGTGAGAGGTCGAACTAGCTGCCTTCATTACCACTGATGGGTACCTCAGTGTTGAGCGCACCAGGGCAGTATACAGTTTTTTTTATGTTGTTGGCGCTGAGGTTTCTGAACCTGTACAGTTTTCCAAGTTCTCTTTTGGCTAGGGAGATTCGGTTGTGGATGTGCGTCTTATACCCTGTTGAGGTGATGCGCAGACCCAGGACTTTACCCTCGTTGGAGTACGGGTAAATTTCGTCTTCGACTATGACGTCATCTCGTTTCCGGCGGTTGACTGGAAGGATCTGGAACTTTCGGCGGTTGGTCTTGATTTTCCACCTTTTTTCGAAACGATTGATATTTTCGATTTCGGCAGTTATCTCCCTAGCTTGTATTCCAGCGTTCCTATAGGAACTGGGGATGATCTGAGTGACGTCATCTGCAAACTGCAGGTACATAACATCCTCTCCGACTGGAGCAGGTAAGTCCAACGTGTACACAAGGTATAACAGCGGACTCAGACAGCTACCTTGTGGAACACAGAGGACCCTGTTCAGGATTGGGTTTAGCTGGAGGCCCAAGATCTTGATTGTAGACCTTTCAGCCAAACTTTATCGAAGGCCTGCTGAACATCTCGCATCACCACGTCTACATATTTCCCCGCAGCTTTACAGTGGGCAAGCTTTTCGGTGAGAAGGGCAAGGGCTGTATCAGTCCCCCTTCTCTTGCGGAACCCGTGCTGATGCTGTGAGCTTCCAGCTCGGACAGCTGGTCTTAAAGCCTGTTAGCTAGAAGCTTCTCTTAGACTTTGCCTACAAACTCAAGGAGGGATATTGCCTGTAGTCCACCAATTGATCCCCCTTTAGGTATAAAAATGACTTTGGGCATTTTAAAACCATCGGGGAAGTAGCCCGTATTCAGGGAAGCGTTGTAGATGTTAGTGATTCCCTGAATGATCTGCCGGGGGGGGGGCGGGCATGCAACAAATTGTTTTTTGTGATGCCCGTCCAGCCTGGCGCCTTTTGATTAAAGGTTTTTACGACTGTCATGACCTCTTCAATTGTAATTGGTCGGCTATGGTCCGCCATCTCCCTCTCTTCGTCGACGTAGGCTCGTGGGTATGTTCGATGTATGATCTGATTAAGTTCTTCAATCAGATGGTCTTCAAATTCCTGGTCGAATTCCGCATCGTCCTCAAGTGTTATTGAGATTTCCTTCCAGAACGTGCAGAACCTTTCCTCCAAGTAGTCATCGCCTTCCTTAATGCGGGTCTTTCTTCTACTTGGTAGGCCTTTTAATTTCTTTATTAGTCGCCAGAATTTATCGAAGGTCACCTCGCTCTCTACCCTGCCTATTAGGCTCTCCCAGATTTCAGCCTATTGTTGGTTAATAGCAAATTTCGTAGCAGCGAGCTTCGTTCCCGATTCGTACCCGCTCTTCTGATTTCTTCATACACCTCCCTGTGATCACTAGCGATATCTTTTATCTCCTCAGTCCATCTGGGTTGTGAAGGAGTCTTGTACCCTGTCATAGGACACACTCGTGGTCAGCCTCGGTGATGAGGGCTGTTATCCTCTCCAGCTCCCCGTAAACTCCTCTAGAGTTACTTCGCTCAGGTCAGCTGGTTCGAATCCGCCTAGGATTTATCCGTAGCGTTCCCTGTTGGCCGAAGCATAGCTTTGCAGAGAGGGACCGGAAGCTGGATCGGAGCGAGTGAGATGGTGGTCAAGATTGCTCTATGGTCGCTGGGAATTGATGGTCCTGGCTCGCTATGGTAGTTGAATGGGAAGCCGTCACGTGTCATGATTATGTCCGGATTTGTTGCTGCCCAAGAGGTGATATAGGTCGGGAAATCCGGTCCTATCCTCTGGATGTTTTTCGTTCGCATAATCATTTCCAGGTTATGGCCTCTGTTGTTCGTGTTACCATAACCAGCAGTTCGGCATCTGGCGTTGAGGTCGCCCCCAAGGAACGCCATCCTGCCATCGCCGAACAGGGTGTAGAAGTTGAGGGGAAGATACGCTCTTCGAGGAGGTTGATATGCCGCCGCGATCACGAGGTTGCCCACTAATGTGGGCAGCTCTATCGCCACGAATAACTCGTCCAGTTCTGGAAGGTACCTGAACGAGAGGTTCTTTTTGATTGCAACGGCATCACCGTCAAACCTCTCTCCAGAATGATTCTTTGTGAAAAGATGTTGTGTCTATAACGTGCTCCGTAATTAAGATGATGTCGGGGTGGAGCAGTTGCTTTTGCCTCCCATCCATTTACGTTGAGCGTCACAATTTTCAATCTGTTGTTCGGGTTCTCCATCTTTTTTCTGGCTCTTAGTGTTTCCTGGTGGTGGGCCGCTTTCCCCCGTTCCCTTTCTTCTTGTACTCTGCCGTGGTAAGCTCTTCAAATGTTTCTCTGTAGAGTTTAACATTATGATTGAAGAGGGCCTCCTCGACTATTTCCTCTTCGCACTGGGCATCGTACTCCCACTTCTAGTACTTCCTTTTGATACCGACGAATATTTTTTTGGCATCTCTGTCCTTTGGGAAGGGGAACTGCTCTGATGCGTAAATTGAGAGTTTAATCTCGTCCGCATCTAGAGGTCGTTTGAGCCCAAACATTTAGCGACTTTTTAATTTATAAGCCTCTTTTCGCGCCGCAAGTAGGCTCAAAACTTGCGCATCTGATATTTTCGAGTGTTAATTGTCGCTAGCTAACTTCAGTCATGTAAAATTTAACTTTATTGTTGCTTGAAACGGCTAAACACATCTGATATCAGCAACAAGCGCTTTAACATAGGAATACAAAGGGCATAAAGGAATTTGAAATCGTTTCCTAAACGAGCGAGAAAGTTGCTGCTTTTTTTTTTACAAAACAAAACAGCAAAGATTGATAACTGTGATTCTGAAAGGCTGATCCCAATCAATTATTCTGATTCGGACCGTAATAAATTGATTTCGTTTCGGATTTTTTAAAGCAATATAGTTAAGGTTGATTTGTAACTTTCAATAAATTTGGATAGAAAAGAAATTTGTGTAATAAAAAAACGGCGAAGAAATAAAAAAGCAAGCCACGTCAACCTTAAGAAGCATGGTGTTTCGAACCCCTAAGATTAATACTGTATGGAACTACAAATTCAAATCCCATAGCCATGACGTGGGAGGCGGGTAGACTCATAAAAATCCTGAGAGGAGCCAAACAACGATGGAGCCCCCAGCTCCCAATGTACAAATTACGAGCCATCAAGGGGCTCTTTTGGGGTTTAACCCTCTTGAAAAACTATTAATAAGTATTTTAATAATAAAAAAGTAATCATTAAACAACAAACAAATCCAAGACAAGGACTGAAAACCATACGTGCATAACTTGGGCGTACTATGAAAATAAGCCAGCTCGCTTCGCAACGCTCCAATGAAATAAACGAATTTCAATACTTGATTTATAGCTAAAATTAATTTATTTTGCACCTCGTCAAAAGATCGTATTACTTTTAATTAGCAATAAAACTTTGGGTTTTAATTGCAGAGTTAATGAATACAATAAAAGTTAAGCAGTATAATAATACAAATTGAATGAAAATAAAACGTTTTAATACTCAAAATAATACAAGCTCACCCCACGCATTTATAATAATCCTGATAAGTATTTATAATCGAATTGCAGCTCGCTATATAGCTAGAATCCACTACTTTCATGGTCTGTTTGTTAGTGGTTTAAATTCTTTTCTCACTTTGTGACTAAAAAGCTACATCCTTCTCGAGTTAGTGATTTCTAAATAGCTAAGATCTAGATAAAAGCAAATCAACAAGCAGAATTTATTCTAAGGACTATACACCTAGGTCAAATGTGTCGCATAAATCGCCTTTAAAAACCTGCCAATTAAACAAACACATCCAAACTAACCAAAATTATCCCCCCCCCCTCTCATTAACAAAGAGGATACTGGCAATGAAAAGGACCAAGAACTTTACGTCACTTCAATGGTGAATGAGAAAGTTTTCGCTTTGCCATATGTCAGCCACAGCTCTAGAGAGAGCTGTGGAAATGACTGTCGTACGCGAGAGTTCGAAGGCACTGACCTTTCAAATGAAAAGTATGTACGTTGAAGAGAAACCGCGATACCTACTTCCCTACGTTTGGTCGCATACCATAAGGTGGCATAATCCGTGTTTTTCAATTTGGGGTTTTCTACCCGTTCTCAAAAGGCCTTCGAATCTAAAACCTGGCAGTCTCTCCCCTCCTAAGATCAATCACCGTAGTAGACATTTCCCCTTTCGCTGATATTTCATTGATCGCTTTTGCCTGGGTCCTTAGGATAAAGACCGTCAGCATCAGTTCGCGGCACCCTTAATGAAACCCTATTTGACTTCTCCTTCCACTAACTACCCCCTCTTTTACATACCGTCAGTTGATGCAATGAATGAGAAATGTCTATTACGAAACTCGTTAAAACACAATCGCCGAGGCCTACCGGAACAGGGTACAGTTAGGCCACCTGAGAGCGAGCCTTGGCCAAGGATGGAGCCCCGGCAACGATCGATTACCACTCTTGTGATGTCACACCACCGTATTCTCAGCCGGGAGGAGGACGGGGGCCATCAGTCGACCCATAAATCTCTGCTGAGCCGCTAGGCGTGGAAGGCTTATTTAGGCGAAGCATTAAAAAGAGAATTTTGCCCTAATGGGGTCTCGCGGGAATCGAAGGGGGAAGAAAAACATTAATTTCCGCCCTTACCTGTTATTCAATCTGCTTCGAACGACGAAACAAGGCGGACCGAATACAAGGGACGAGAAAGAAGAATTTCGTGCTTAATTTATTACGTACAATCCAATAATTGTTGTTCTTCGGCTCTGCTGCGTCTAAGACATTGTTATCGGACTTGCTCCTCTGGTCCGTTGACGCGCCTTTAGGCAAATTAGGTAGCAATCAATATTCCTTCGAGTATCTTTAGCCAAGTGTTATAATAGGCCTAAACCAGAGGATCGAAAACTATGAGCACATATGTCAAGTCAGTGATTCCACGAACCACACTTACTACCTTAACCATGAATGGTCTCTCCAGAGAATGAAATGATATGGTTTAACATATAAAAGGGGAATCCAAAAAGTTCCCGGAAAAGAGCTCCTATTTGATCTCTGTTAAAATTGAAGCAAGAACAAATATATTGAATTCCTAGCGGAGTTGTGGTGAAAGATGGGTGTAATCATCGATTGTTTAGGGAGAATTTATGAGGCTAATCCACCATAGCACCTTCAATTCCACTATTCTTCCATTAGAACTCTACCACGAATTTGATGTTTGTTGCTCAAATGTGTGTTCTTTTTAATACCTCAAATCAGTTTCTCTTTATAAACCCACCCTAAAATGTGGTCGTAGGAGTTATCGGCCGAGGACAAGATTAAAATTCAATGCTTTTTGTTGATTCGTTTTTCATGAGAATTTTTGAATTACTTTTTTTATCCAACAACACAAACATTAGGTTAGGTTAACCTTACTCATTCGACTATCTGCCTCTGTACGCTGCTGTTGTTATTCCTCCTGAGCAGCTTATTTCTCTCTGTGTAAGTCCCAACTGACAGAAATGGGTTTGGAAGAAAGTGGAATTAGAGTTTTGATTCGCTCCTGTTACAACTCTTGTGGAAAAATAGAGTTGCTGTAAAGGAACTTTGCGATACAGAAGAAGGAACAGTCAGTTAGGCGGTCTCGAGGTGGTACAAGCGTCTCAACTTCGGAGATCTTCCACTTGACGATCAACCACGTTCCAGCTGATCATCAACATGGTATCTGGGACAGATTCGGATGCTGGGCTGGTCGCTGGAAGAAGATCCGAGAGAATGATGGACTTTATTTTGAAGAATAAATGTTGGTGTTGCTCCATTAAATTTAAATTTTGTTGTTTTCTTTCCGATTCCTAAGTGAGTCAAGGATTTTCTGGCCAACCTAATATATATATATATATATATATATATATATATATATATATATATATATATATATATATATATATATATATATGATGAAAATTAATGCAATATCGCAAGAAAAGATGAGGAATTAAACCACATTCTCCGAAGACAATTTAATTCAGAACAGTTTCGGTGTATCTCACACCCTTTTTCAACTGACACTGGGCAGAAAAATGAGAAAAGCATAACACAAGATCCCCTCTTTTTCCCCCCAATCCCCTACTTGTGGCTAATCTGGAGGGGAGTTAGGCCTAAACATATTGAAGGGCTGACATTTTACTATTTTATTTATTTGCGATCTTATTACAGGATTAAAAGAAAATTGACCCTCAGATAGATTTAAATTAGGAACTGACGATATCAAGCTCGATTCTACGATTCTTCTCTTAACATAGTTAGCCGATTTAAATACCATTTTACTTCCATTGAAATCGATCGTATGATTCTTGTCTCTAACATGGCAAAAAATTCCACTACTTTCGCTGCCCAATCTAATATCTCTTTTGTGTTCGTACAATCTCTTGTCTAGATTTCTCCCCGTTTTCCCTATATAAACTTTATGGCAATCGTTGCATGGTACTGCATATACTCCTATGTTATGATGTTCTTTGGGTTTCCTGGCCATCATCAATTGGTTTAAGGAATTATTATATTTAAAGGCTAGATTAATACCCGCTTTTCCAAATATATCCTTTAAACTATTTAATTTATTATTAAATGGCAATGTTATACATTTGTTGAAGTCGTTAGTGCGGGAAGGCTTATTACCATAGAATGTTTTCCTAGCTGCAAAATGGGCAGACGATATAAACCAATCGGGGTAATACAAATTAGAAAAAATGGTCCTGATAATGACAATTTCTTCATCTAAATAGGAAGGATGACATATTTTGTATGCTCTAAGGAAAAGGTTAGAAATTACCGATTTTTTAACAGTATTATCGTGAAATAGTTTATCTCCGATATTGGCATGTCTCTTCATGGAATATTTTGAGAATGAACTCCTTCACACAATTTCTCCCCCTAACTTTATATGGTTAAGGTACATTGACGATGTATTTTCTGTATGGCCTAATGGCCATGATTTTGATACCTTTTTTAATAATTTGAATAATTTGCATGTCTCCATTAAATTTAAATATGAATGGGAATATGATAATAGATTACCCTTTTTAGATGTCCTCATTAATAAAGATCACCATGAATTAAAACTTGACGTGTATAGGAAACCAACCCACTCGAATGCCTATATACATTATTTTTCGTTTCACGATAATACTGTTAAAAAATCGGTAATTTCTAACCTTTTCCTTAGAGCATACAAAATATGTCATCGTTCCTATTTAGATGAAGAAATTGTCATTATCAGGACCATTTTTTCTAATTTGTATTACCCCGATTGGTTCATATCGTCTGCCCATTTTGCAGCTAGGAAAACATTCTATGGTAATAAGCCTTCCCGCACTAACGACTTCAACAAATGTATAATATTGCCATTCAATAATAAATTAAATAGTTTAAAGGATATATTTGGAAAAGCGGGTATTAATCTAGCTTTTAAATATAATAATTACTTAAACCAATTTATGATGGCCAGGAAACCCAAAGAACATCATAACATAGGAGTATATGCAGTACCATGCAACGATTGCCATAAAGTTTATATAGGGAAAACGGGGAGAAATCTAGACAAGAGATTGTACGAACACAAAAGAGATATTAGATTGGGCAGCGAAAGTAGTGGAATTTTTTGCCATGTTAGAGACAAGAATCATACGATCGATTTCAATGGAAGTAAAATGTTATTTAAATCAGCCAACTATGTTAAGAGAAGAATCGTAGAATCGAGCTTGATATCGTCAGTTCCTAATTTAAATCTATCTGAGGGTCAATTTTCTTTTAATCCTGTAATAAGATCGCAAATAAATAAAATAGTAAAATGTCAGCCCTTCAATATGTTTAGGCCTACCCCCCCCCCCAGATTAGCCACAAGTAGGGGATTGGGGGGGAAAAGAGGGGATCTTGTGTTATGCTTTTCTCATTTTTCTGCCCAGTGTCAGTTGAAAAAGGGTGTGAGATACACCGAAACTGTTCTGAATTAAATTGTCTTCGGAGAATGTGGTTTAATTCCTCATATATATATATATATATATATATATATATATATATATATATATATATATATATATATATATATATATATATATATATATATGAGGGAACAAGCACCTGATGGGAGAAATAACGTCGCTTTTAAGCATTGCCTCCACGTGATGGGCTTCGTTGTAGCTTACAAGCAATTTTCGAAGCTCAAAAGCGTGAGAAAGTATGGGTGGATTTAAAAGTTTTTTTTCAGATCTTTTAAAGTCCCCTCTAATTAATTTTTGTGTTAAGTGAAAAGGCTAAAGATGTGCTCAAAGGTTTAAGAAGAATAATTTGCCATTTAAATTTTAAAGTTCCCGTATTTAAATTGTGTGTACGTGTGTACCTAGATCTCAACAGAGTCAAGCGTAGAATTTCCTAGGCGGATTAGGTAAAGTGACCATTTATTTACTTTTTTTTCACGTGCATTAAGATTGTCCCAGAGATCGGAACTCGAATAGTTCGTTAGTGTAGGTAAAAGTTTGCGCACATACTGTAGGTCCACATTTGGCGTGATTTTTTTTTAGCACAAACAGAGCTAAGAAAATTTTTTAAAAAAATATTGCTTCATTTGAAGAGATTTGGTAGAATATATTCAAAATGAAGAAAGACATATTAGGGAAGAAAGAAGAAGTAAAGAGAAACTAAAACAAGAAAAAGAATAAAGGCAACAAATACGCCAGCACGAAGCGGAAATGATGCGAGCTCAAGTAGAAACACAATCTGTGAGTGGCAGATCGGAAGACCCGTAAGGTGTCCCCCTTAAACTCCCCATATTTAAGGAGGGCGAAGAATTTTCCTCATTCCTAACGCATTTTGAGAAAATTCTCGAAATCAATCACATTGATTTGGAAAGGAAGGAGTAGCGAAATTGCTCCCCTTGCTCACCTCGAAATTGAGAGATATCTTCATCTCATTGCCCCAAGAAATGCACAATTACTTATTCTACCCTCAAGGCTGAATTACTCGCAGCCCATAATATGACCCCTGATTACTACCGCCATAAGTTTCGTGGCACCAGGATCCTACCCAGTCAAACGTTCCGACCATTTGGGTATACCCTCCAAAGAAACCTTAAGTTTTGGCTAGAGTCGTCAAAGATTTTCCCCGATTATGAGTCATTATTAGATTTTGTTTTAAGGAACCAGTTACTGGCTTCGCTGCCCCCGAGATCAGCGCAGCCGTGAAGGACCGGAGTTGTCGATCCTTCAAGGAATGCGTTGAAGAAGCAGACGTCTTCGCGGCAAGTCATAACTTGTACCCTAAGGACTCCAAGAAGCCCCCCCCCCCCGTCTCCTAAATCGAAAACCGGAAATCCCCGATTTAATCAAAATTCCCAGTCGAAGTTCGTGAAAATTCCAGGCCCCTTCAAACCAAGAAGTTTTCCCTCCACTGAACTTCGAGACGTGAAGCCCCCTTTCCAGTCTTTCCATCCACATCCTATACGTGCGGAGTAGTGAACCACATAAGTTCAAACTGTCCCCCGAACTCTAAATTTCGGAACAACCCCCCTCAACAGGTTCACCAAGTAAGAGCCGCCGCCGCTTCCCCTCTTCTTCCCGTTGAACCCCCCATTCCTTCATCTCCCCAAGGCCCGCCGGATGCCCAAATGAATTTTATTTTTAATAAGAGCTCACCAGGAGCCTTAAAATTCGAGAATAGCAGTATAAACGGCTCTTGTACGTCCACTATCGTCCGTGATACAGGGTGTACTTGCATCATTGTGTCTGAGAAGCTTCTCCCCCCTGTGCCCCCTGACCATGATAAATTTGCAGTAGTCCACGACTACTTAGGACGTTCCAATCGCTTCCCAATTGCAAGGTGCTACATCGACTGTCAGTACTTTAAGGGCTGGGCCGAAGCAGTTTCGGCCCCAATTAAATTCTGTTCGCTATTAATTGGACAGAGTCCCAAAATAGCCCCTAACCCAGTCGCCCAGCCAGTCACCACTCGCGCAGGAGCGAGAAAAGAATCCCAGGATCCTGCCCTCCTCGAAGTTCCCGCTAACTCAGAATTTAAGGGAATTCTAAACCGAGAATTTGCCAAGGCCCAGAAGGAGTGGAATTCTCCTCCCCTTGTGGAAAAAGTCGCAAAATAAAGAGAGAGACTCAGTTCGTGGGAACAAGACCGTGTCCTACGTCGAAAAGGATGGCCTCCTTTACAGAGAGACTACGGATGGCGTTAGCCCAGTAAACCTCTCCCTTTACATTCCCCAATCTTATGTCCCCATGGTGCCCAAGGTCACGCATGAGAGTGTCTTTTCTGGCCACTTCAGTCATAACAAGACAGGTCAGAGAATTTTCAAGCATTTCCTTTGGCCCGGCGCAGCAGCTGACATCTCAAAACATTGCCAGTCGTGTGACATTTGTCAGAAGACCTCTGCTAAAGGTCGCGTAAAACCCACCCCCCTTCAGAGAGGCCCCATCATTTCTGAACCCTTCTCCCGTGTGGCCATCGACCTTGTCGGCCCTTCACCCCCCCATCTAGTGAAGGGCCCAGCTATATATTCACTCTAGTGGATTTTGCCACGCGTTTCCCCGAGGCTGTCCCACTAAAGAGGATAGATAGCATCACCTGTACCGAAGCCCTCATATCCCTTTTTCCGAGAGTAGACGTTCCGAAGGAGGTATTGTCCGACAGAGGAAGACAGTTTACTTCCGAATTAATGGATCATATGGGAAAAATACTTATGATAAAGCCCCTGTTTACCACTCCTTTTCATCCAGAGACCAATGGAATGTGTGAGAAATTAAATGGTACTCTCAAGTCCATCCTCCGTAAGATATGTGCCGAACAACCACGTGAATGCACCGCTATCTTCCTGTGGCACTCTTCGCCTACAGGGAAAACAGCATCGTACGCTTGGCTTTGCTCCGTTCGAATTGTTGTACGGTCGTAACGTAAGAGGCCCACTTAACTTAGTATTTTAAAGGAGTTATTCTCACAACCTCAACTCGATCAGGAAGTACAATCTTCCTATACGTATGTGCTGGAACTCCGCGAGAGGTTATCACAATGCGCAGGATCGTGTCCCAGAACGCCGAAGTAAATTTAGAAAAATACAAGACATACTTCGACGTTAAATATAAAGACCGTCGTCTCGAAGAAGGAGACGAAGTTCTCTTATTGCTGCCCACAAAGAACAATAAACTCCTAAGCCAACAAAAGTTCCCCTTTCCGGTTTTGGAGCACGAGGACCTGTGGACTATCTAATCCGAACACTTTCCGGAGAAAAAATATTCCACATTAATATGCTAAAGAGGTACCACCGCCGTGCCCACGTTAATAATATTGTGGCCCTCAATGAAAGATCCGCCATGGAATCGGATTATCCCGCCGAATCCCTTGATATTGTACAAACGGTATGTGCTGAGTAGGACGAAGACTATCCTTTACCGTCCCTACCAGGAGAGACCAACTTATCCCTTGATGGTCTGAAAATAGACGAGCGGCTGACACCACAACAACGAAATTAGCTCCAGCTCCTCCTTAGGCGGTTTAGTGACGTTATTTCCGATAAACCTGGATGCGCCACTCAGTTCGAGCACGACATCAAGTTAACGACACATGAACCGGTTAGATCTAAGCCATTCACTTGAGACAAGCCTTTAATTTAGAGGTGGAGAATTTGCTCGCTGATAGTTATGGTTAAGAAACCCGATGGCTCTTATGGGATGTGTGTCGACTTTCGGAAACTAAATTCCGTCACCGTTTTCGACGCCGAACCCCTCCCTCTGATAGATCAAAACATCCATCTGTTTGATGAAGCGAAATTCATTACTGAACTCGACCTGTGTAAAGCCTATTAACAAGTCTCGCTCAAGAAAGAAGTGAGGAAATTTACGGCGTTTGCCACTGACAAAGGGCTTATGCAGTTTCGGAGGCTTCCCTTCGAGCTCATAACCGCTTGTAGCAATTATAATCGGTCAATGGAGAGAATTTTAGATGGTTAGCCAAATACCTCTTTCTATTTTGACAATATTTATATTGCTACTCGCGACTGGGACCAACATTTACTATCCCTTCGAGATTTGCTGACCCGGTTGCGAGAAAACTGTCTTACTATTGGACCCGGTAAGTGCCACTTCGCCTTTAAAACCATTAAATATTTAGGGTTTAATATTGGGAAAAACCAATTTAGTCCCCAAGAGGAGAAGATAAAGGCCATCGTCGATATGCCTCTTCCCTGCAATAAGAAGCAGATCCGGTCTTCCATGGGATCCGCTTCATTCTACCAACGCTCTGTCCCAAATTTTGTGTCCCTGGCCGCCCCCCCTCTGCGACATTTTGAAAAAGAACTCCCTCGACTCAATAATCTGGAACCCGAAGGCCACCGTAAATTTTAACTCCTTTAAAGGGAAGCATTAGGAATAATCTGGGCAATTCAGAAATTCAAAATGTACTTAGTAGGGAAAGAGTTTCGTGTGGAAACGGACCACTGCCCCCTTGCGTATCTCCGGAACGTGAAACACACGAACGGCAGATTAATGCGCTGGAGTCTCCTCCTCCAGGAGTACCAGTTGAAAATCAATTACATTAAAGGGACAGATAATCAGATGGCCGATTCCCTTAGCAAAATGCGTTACCCGCTAATCCCGATTAGTCCGTGGTAAATGGCCCTAAACAAATGTTTGGTAGTTGTATATATTTATATCCGTAAGAATTTAAGATATTGTTAAATTATTTTTTCTTTAGGATAATTGATTATTTTGTGTACGCCCATTTCTTTGTAGTTTTTATGTATTTATGAAGTGAGAATAACTGTCCTCGCGATATGATTTGGGAATGTTCCCGTTATCTTTATGTTTTCTTTTTGGTTTAAACTCCCCAAGTGGAAACCATATGTCGTGTGATTTTAGATTTTTTTCATATACCTGTCTTTTATTAAGTATTCTTTTTTCTCGGTAGTATGTATAGTATTCTGTGTGGTCACATGACAATTTTTGAATAAGCTGATCAATTTTCTGTTTGTAGTGTATAGCTTGGTAACAGCGAATGTATATTGTGTATAATTCCTTTATGTTTCGGTAGAAAACGAGTGGAACTGAGTTGCCCCCTTCCCACACACACACTTAAAAGAGTATCGGGTTGTCCCTTTTCTCCCCTTATTTATTTTTTTTTTAATGAGAAAAGGCCCAGCTTTCGAAAAGGGAGGCGTGTGAGGGAACAAGCACGTGATGGGAGAATTAACGCGCTCTTAAGCATTGCCTCCACGTCGTGATGGGCCTCGTTTTAGCTTGCAAGCAATCTTCGAAGCTCAAAAGCGTGAGAAAGTATAGGAGCGGGCTCATGGATTGCAGCCTTTATCAATCCGAGTATTTAAACAAGACAAGAAGTCTCTCCCCCCCCCCTTCCAGCCACGCTGGGAGCGGCTGAGACAAACGCCACCCGGGCCGCGCTCGCCATTACTCACGCGACGGGCAATAGTCCCCTCCCCCTTCTATGGGGTAAGCTCCCTCACTGGCAGGCGTCCATATGTACCCGTGTGAGGAGGAATGGGTGAGATTTTTGTGCGAGACGAGAAAAGCTCACGAGAGCCTTCGATTGTCATACGCCGAAGGCAAGGAAACGTTGTGGGATAAAACCGAGTATCCCTCCTTGGATAAAACAAATATCCACCCTAGAACTAGTTAAGAACTCTTCTCCCCGTAAGAATACCCGTCCGACTCCGCTCAACGACGCCATCTCCAGACAAGCACAAAGTCTTATCCCAAAAGGCTTCAGTGAAGATTAATCTTAGCGTAATACCCCCTTGATTACGCATAGTCGACCAAACAAACCGTTTGACGTCTCGGAGTAACTCACCCTCCGTTTTCTTCAAAGGAATTTACACCGGAATAAGTCCCAGCCTCCCTTCTCGAAGGCTCTGCTTCCCCCCCTCCCCCCGTCATCTCAAAAGAATATTTCAACTGCAAGCAGGTTGACACTGGACCCCGTCGAAGTGACCCAGCCATCATCTCACCGCTTCGCCGGAAACGACCATCGTCTCCCCCGACCCCTCTATTTTTGTACAAGGTATTGTAACGAACATTTTAGCTTCCCCAAATTTATAATTGCTGTCTACCGTTCCCCGATTATCATTTGTGGGCTTATCATGTCCCCGTGTAAAGCTCAAATTTTAATTTCATCCAGCCTACCCAATTTTATTGCATTTTAGAATACCTAGTCTTCTTAATAGCCGTTGGCCACTGTAATTATTTGTCTTATATGTCTGTTTATTATTGTACCATTTAACTTTAATTATTAATATTTATTAAAGTCTATTTTTGAAGACTCCTTTACTTTCCGACCCTTGAGCTCATCATAGCCGTGTAACATCCTGTAACTAAGTGAGATTTGGAACTCTCAGCCAATACAAAGATTTAAAGTAGCATCTATTGGACTAACCCTCCCTTACAAGGATCTGACCTCGAGACCGGACCTCGGCCTACCCAAAGTTATTAAAAGGAAACCCCCGCGCACTATAAAATCAAATATAATAGATGTATGTATGGTATATAGAGCTATACCACGACAATATATATATATATATATATATATATATATATATATATATATATATATATATATATATATATATATATATATAGCTGGGATTGACGTAGAACAGGGGACACCAAGTTCCGAGAATCTAACTTAGCCAATTAGGACATCTTAACAAGTGGAAAGAACGTTTCGAAAACTAAAAGAAACGGTCTTATTCAAAGATAGACGAAACCACACCTAAGACATGTACTATCAGTAAATGACCCTGGAAGATAGACAAAACACACCTATGAAAGGTACCATCACAATATCTCCTCTCAGTTTACCTTTTAACAAGCGTGAGAACATCTAATCTTGTCAAGAAATTAATGTTTTTTTTTCATCAAAGTAAAATAATTTTTAATATGAAAAAAATCCGTCTATTCAGCAATGTGTTCTCCATTATTATTGACAGAGCTCGCCAATTGCTTAACTAAGCAGTGGTTACTTTTCTTGAAGAATTCATTTGGTTGGAATCAAATATATAATTTGATATCTTTTTCAACTACTTCCCTCTTTCCTTATTCTTCGGTCTACCCTACCAAGTTTCATCTCGAGTGGCCACAGCTGTTGACTACTGTTTATAGCCTTATTTTCCAAACTTTGTTAGACAGACGCACTAAGGTTTATGGCTCCTTGGACGTGTGGATGGGCGCTGGGGTCTCCGCCCTTCCTCTTGACTCGACATTTGGCATGAGAGGGTAGTTTTCTCATACTAGCTCGATACCACCGATATGGTTCGCAGCTGATCTCAGGCTCACTAGGGCCGATTATAGGGACATCTTGGCAAGAATACTCCTGCCCTGGGTTAGAAAGATCACGAAGGCGGAGTACGTCTTCCAGCATGACGGTGCCCCGGCTCACACGACCAGACCATGCAAGAGTGGTTGGGGTTGAACATGAACTTCTGGTCGAAGGAAGGACTTTTGGGCGCCGCACTCGCCCGACCTTAATCCCATTAACTACAGTGTGTGGGCGTATGTCGAGAGCAAGGCCTGCCATGTCCGCCACAGCAACATAGACGAACTGAAGTCCTCCGTTAACCGCGTGTGGGGCAGGATGAAGAAGGACTTCGTCTGCAACGTATGTGCGGCCTTCATATCTCGTCTTGAGCGCGTGTTCGCCGCCAAGGGCAGCCACATTGCTTAGTATTACAATTTAAACACATATTTAGATGTTAAAATAATAAATATGTGTCTAACTCAACAAAACCATCATTGTGTCCTTTGTTGAGTATGTCGTAACGAGTGTAAAAAGAATTTTGCAATACCCTGTAAACCTCTTCTGCACCTTTGTGCGTATATACTCGTATTTCGTGTATTTTATCGCATTCTAAGTTTTCTTTGCATACATAATCTTGCAATCTGTATTTTATTTTGGGTTTTATTTTTTTTACGATAAGTGTAACTCCTTTAGTTCTATAATACATAAAAAGATAAAAGATGATTTATGTAATATTATTTGCTTTTGCTGCTTTTTTCCCCCTCATTTATTCATTCATTCATCCACATTCATACTAGTGAGTGTTCTTTTAGGTGAACCACGGTGTGAATATTTCCTCAAAGCAGGGAAACTGCCTTCTTCTGGCGATTTCCCCTCTTCTGTACGCTGGGATATCTAGTCCCTGAGCCATTTCAGGTGCAATCTCGTTCAAGATCTTCTTCCATGTCCTTTTTATTAGTCGCATTGATTGGCGACAAGGTGACTCTGCGCTGGAGTTCTGTTTGCGGGATCCTATCACGTCTCCTTACTGTACAGAGTCGCCTCCTCTCGGACCCGCTGCAGGCGCATCAAGCGACATACGCTTAAAGTTTGAGTCACCACTGCGGGGTAGATAAGTGAGCTTCGAACGTGCATGAGATAGGGTCTCTTGATACTATTCGAGCTCAAGTTTCTAAATCTGTGAAGCTTGAAGAGTTCTTGCTTTTCTCGCTGGGCGGAGTGGTGACTGTACCCGCTGGCGGTAATGTGGAGCCAAGGGAGTGGAGGGAAAATGATTTTCCTTCGACTGGGGATCGGGTCATTCACAATGTTTGTCGTACCTTCTTCCAGAGTTTCACGGTTGGGTCAATCCTTCTGGGTCCAATGCAGAGATAGCCTAGGAAGATAGTGAAACCTTTCTGTTGGACAAGGAGAAAAGTTGACCTTTTTTAGGTTCACACAAAAGAACCAGTTGTGCTCTTGATATTTATGTAAATCAATGGCCATTTTTATAAAGTAATGGGTTTCTCGCAAATGGACCGAGTGACCAGGTGGAGTGGTCTAAGGGGCGGTTCAATTGAGATGAAAGCGGTTGCTCGCTGCCTCAGTGTGCTTGGTTCGAATCCCCCCCCACTCCCCTGTATCTAATTTTTCGAATTAGGAAATAACTTTTTCCGAAGAAATATTATCCTGTTTTTCTGTTTCTTGCTGTTTGTTGGATATATATATATATATATATATATATATATATATATATATATATATATATATATATATATATATATATATATACCACAGTAAATGACGCATTAATATAAAGGAATTAGATTCGGAATGTTTAGTTTATTAAAAAGAGAAGAAGAATTTGAGTTCGGAATATGCGAATTCCCCTGCCTTTTCCCCTCTTTAAAAGGAAAAAGTTTGGGAGGCGATTCTTTTCCCCTTTCCTTAGATGATCTTTCCTCACGTTTTCCTTACGATTTCAAATAACTGTAGCTTTCATTGCGCCCTACGAACATCCCTTCATTTAATCGTCGCGGTAATCTCATTTCGTCTTTAGATATATATATATATATATATATATATATATATATATATATATATATATATATATATATATATATTATGTTGAGCAAAATAATGAAAACATGTTGAATAAAAACAATATTATTGAATAAATAGTTGTGCCTCCTTTTGGCGGCACTAATTGTTTAAATGCGTCGAGGAATAGAGCCAAATAAGCTTTGAACAATGGCTCTGAGAATTTTAATTCATCTGTTCCAGCTCCTTCAGAGATAACAACAAGGGAAAGGTGTTTCTTATATGCTGCTCCAAACACTACAGAGATGTTTGATTAGGTTAAGATCTGGTGATTTGCGGACCAAACCAAGTGTTCTACATCACTGTTGTGCTCTTCTGTCAGTTTCTTAACAATTTTAGCTGTATGAATCGTGCATTATCTTCCTTTTTTTAAAGGAGGCCATCTAGCGAGTGCTTACTTGGGCATAAGTGCATTATCTTTCTGGAAAATGACGCCATCATTGGGAAAATGTCGCCCAAAAATGAAAAATACTCCTTAGAACCGCCTCCATGTTTCATGGTTAAGGTCAGGCAAGCGCAGTCAAAGGTTTTGTTGGGCGTCCTCCATACATAAATTCGTCCTCAACAAGGAAAGGGCGTGAAGTGAAAGATGGATGATTCGTCAGAGAAGATGACATTCTTCCACTGGTCTTTCGACCATTTGGGCGTTTATAACAATGAGAGAGCAAAGAAAAGGGTTGGCAATGGCAGCCCTTCCTTCTATGGCATCCAGATGCATTGAGCGCTCGATGAATTGTTTTGGTTGAAACTGGGTTGGCAAGAAGTTGGTTTAACTCTACAGTCATTTTAATAGTTGACGTTCTCTGATTTATCGAAAAATCTGTTTTAATGGTCAGCGGTCTCCCTCCTGAGCTACGCTTCTCAGCCATAAATTTTCATGGTTTATGGTATGCCAGCATGAATTTAGACACAGTTCCTCTCGAAACCTTAAACAACTCGGCAGGTTTTGTTACCGAACCTCGGCCATTCGCGTTCCAACAATTTAACCTCGTTGGAACTCAGAAAGGTTACATATTTTGACATATACTAATGTACAGAACTAAACAAAAAAGAGAAACTCTTGGTAGTGCATATAAATAAGATTCATTTACCAATGGGATTATTATTTAGGTTCGAACGTTGGCGAAAATATAAGGTTCGAAAGACGTTATAAAACCTCTCCTCTCTCGACCCATGGAAATAGAAATCTTGGAAGAAAAAGACTTGTTTGAGATGTTTGCCAGTAGTACCTCACCACCAACCAATTTTGACCTAAGGTACGAAAGTAGACAAGGGGTACTTCATTCCTCTCTATTAGAAGACAACGCATCTCATCCTACTACACTGGAACAAAGGCAGAGAGAGGAGACATCTCAATCAGCTCTGACCCTAAATCGGAACATTGAAAATCGCCTCAACGACTCTCTTTCGAGCAGTCAAAAACGACAAATAAAAGTAGATATCCACACGTACTGCTGGAGAGTAGAGAGATGCGTGGAGGAAGAAGCAGTATAAAGGGAGGCTCAAGCGGACTTAAAGGAACAAGCGAGACCGCTTCAGCTTATGACCTCCCATCGGGGGCTAGACCCAGATCGGATTAGTGTTTGAAGAGAACCATGCTCATCACTCAGCAGTTCTCGAGAATAAACACCCGAGGGAAAATGCGGTAAATAATAAAAAAAAAAATCTAAAAAAGAGGAGACATCACGAGTGAATAAAAAGACAAATGAATGGTAAATCGAGGGAGCAACTCCAAAGGCTCCTGAAGCCTACAAAACGACGAGAAACATATCGTAGTCTAACAAAAAAACGAAGCGTGGGGTTCATGCATTGCGTCCTGTTGTTATTATTAAAAGCCCATTTTTAATGCTTTGGTAAATAAGGTTGTGTCCTGGAAGCTGTGAGTATTCTTTTATCCTCTTATATTTTTTAATGGAAAAGTACCATTATATACGCGTGCATCAACTGACTTCAGGTATATTGCTACCCTAGATTTGAAACTATTTTTTTTTTCAAAGGTCGTGAATATACGACCCTAGGTAGCATTTGGGCAATAAGCCTGTCAAACGAGGGTATTTTTATTGGCTAAAATCTTGACGCATTTTTTTACCATATAAGTTCCGGTAATCTACCAGATTATGTGGCTAATTTTTTTTAGCTGTACGAAAACACTTTCCCAATTTCCATATTTTGGGTATATAACCATCTCGAAATAATAATAAATCACTTAAAACACCTGATGGAAATGAAACTTCGCAGATACGTCAGCTTTCTTTCGTTCATGCCTAACTAAATCGGTTAGGACACTGTTGGTCGGCTACCAGCAACCAAGCAGGTTTACAGTCTCCATAAATGCATGAATTTTAACGCCTACAAAAAATTACCTTTGCATACATAGCTTCTGTTAAAATTTGATCAGATCATAAAACATGCACTATAATCGAGTACATATGGTAGTCCCAAATTTAAATTAGAGTTAGATTTAAAAGGATGAAGACTGAATCGATCCCAGCAAGTGGGCGAGGATTTCAAGTTAGGTATGTAAGAGTCATCTCTAGCGGAATACACCGCACATGGATTGAAAAGCTTAATTAAAAGATAAATCGAAAATAACTTTAAATCCGCCTTGCGCTAGTGCCCCAAATACATATGGCAAGAAGGACATTTTGCTTATAAGACAGAGTAAGACTTTTGTCTGAAAAATGTCACTGACCAGCCAAGTTAGATTCAATTTTTCGCCATTTCTCCCGAATCAAATGTTTCGGGACTTTTTTCTAAAAAAGTCTCATCAGCACCTCTATTTTCTTGTCTGTCAAAACCTCTGCTGTCGGGTTTGATCAATGGACAGCTTGCGTGAGCGGAAATTACGAAATAACATTATAATTACAGCAATGTGAGGTCCCCCTGAAAACTTCATGAACTCGCTCACAAGAACGCGGACGACGAGCAAGAAATTCATCAGCTGTTTTGAGAACCTCGAAAAGTACATGAAACATTTTATCATTAGGAAAGTTGGCCGACTTCTTAGCAGACACAGGATTGATAGAAATAGCAGACGAATGATAATAGCAATGTGTATCATTTTTCATAATCATATTTCACAGAGACGGGGACTTAAAAAATTATGAGTATGACATATATCATAATTAATTGGAGTCTGGTATTGTTTTTTTTTACGCGAATTTAGCGCGTAGCGAAGATATACTTTTAAACAAAGAATGTATTAGTAAAAACAAAACAAAAACATTTTGCTTGTTTAGTATTCTCATGCCAACTCTACGTTTTGAAATAAAAATTTGAAGATTTTTCATTTGGGAGGTAAAATATTGATTTTTCCCTTGAGCTTGTGAATAATGCCAAAATGAATGTGTGTCTATATAATAACACAAACATCGATAGAAAAAGCCATCAGAACAAAAATGTTAAATTAGTAATTAAAGTCCATAGAACAATATGAAGGTTGTCCAAGAATTGACGCAGCGAACGAATTGATAATAAATGTGTATAAGTGGCAATCGTAGAGTGCGAAGAATCCTTTAATTCAGAAAAAAAACCAGACTCCATTCTAAGAGCACTACAGAAACAGTCACCCAACATCACATTTTGGCTTCACTTGTCACTAGAAATAAATGAATGAAAAAAGGAGACCAAAAAAATCATCAGCTTGAAGAGATTTCTAGGAGTTTGAATTGGGAACAAAACTGAATATCTTTAGGATTTTGTTCTAACGTACAAAAGTGAAACTTGGAACTCTCAATAAAAAGAACATTCAGAAACTCAAAGAAACAAAGACGATAAAAACAACCTGCAGGTAATATTTGAGTTTGTTTATGCGTTGAACGTCCACTTATGCTTCGCCGAGATAAACCTCGATGGTAGTTCTTCTTTCGCATTGTGAACGAGATCCCCCGACCGGATAATGAAATGCGCATAAAGATCAGAATGACAATCACCGGTGAGCAAGAAGGACGCTAGTAGTTCAACGGCAAGGTTCCGGAACAGAGGAGTGAGTGTGTATGTTGTGCTGTGAAGGTGTGAATTGAAATGATAGCGGTGTTTTGATTGGTCATGTGCATGGGATGAATATCGGTCTATCCGAAGTTTACAGTTCTTCATTTACAATTCGAATTCTTGACTAAATTTTTGGCCTCTAATTGGCTACCTCAAATCGCTTCTTCAGAAATAAATTGGCTCATTTCTTGATAAAAACCTACTTTGGCCTTACAAACCGTTAATAAATAAAAGGTTTTCTTTTCCTTTTCATACTTTGGTTCCCAATCCGCAAAACATTAACATTAAGTGTTAAAACCGTTGACATTGGTCTATCCTCAATTATTCATCCGCCGGTATTGTTTCTCAATAAAGACTTAAGACTGAGATCATTTAGTAAGTTCCGAGATCAACCATCCACCAGAATGCGGTCCAAATATCTCTCGTGCAATGTGATTTTAGGCTCACACTCCGGAACTTGTAATTTCTGAGAGCTTTAACTTATTAGTCTACACTAAAAAAAATCAACCCTCTTTGAATAATAACTCCCTATCTGTTCTATTAAATATAGTCACCCATTAAGTATTATGTTAAATTGTTAGTTAATTTCACGCTCTTTTCTACAAAATTTGATTATTAATTTTTCCCCATTTCAGATCCCTTTTCTCGCTGGTTTTCTCTCTGTAACACTATTTAATGCGTTTCAAATTTTAGCGTTTTTTCAGGTGTTAGAAAACTTTTATGTGCATATTTTAAGTTTTTGATGTTACTTTCTTAGTCCTGATGATGGAACTTGTTATAATCTTGAAACGTGTGCAATAAAAATGTTATGAAACGACTTCGTGTCTGTACTAGTTTTCCTCTTCATATATATATATATATATATATATATATATATATATATATATATATATATATATATATATATATATATATATATATATATATATATATATGAACAGAAGGGAAGGGAGCGAAGGAGATGAAATATCAGACATGAAAACGAAACAAAAAATTTTATCTGTTGAACTCGAAGTGTCGTGATTGGAATAAAACTTTGACCAACAACATTTGGTAGTATACAAATTCTCTACATTTTCCTCAAACATACTGGGTTTCGCAAAAGTTCATTAACACTTGGGGGCGTTTTTATCTTTAGAAAGGTATACGTGTGTGATAGAAAAAGTTCCGTTAAACAAACTTAAACTTCTACTTTTCCAGCACGTGTCATTACAACGTCTTTTCCATGTGTGCAGGTGTGTCGAGATCGAAGTGAAAAGAATCGATATCTCTGCTCTCCTGCAGGCGGGCCTAAAGTTCGACATCGGAAAAAATGGCTCAGCGTCAGTCAGATAGATGACCTTCCACAGAGTCAGGGAGAGGCTTAAGAACGGAGAAGACCTCAACGATCGACTTCGTTCAGGCAGAGCTCAAGTTGTCAACCGTTTGGCTGTAAAAGAGGCCTTCGAAAATGCCCCGAAGGTCAAAAAGACAGGGCTCGCGCAGAAGAAAATGTCGGTGGCCACGGTATCCAGAGTTTGAGATAAGTGGAAAGGCCTCTGTTCAGCGACCATATGCGAGAACAACGTCGGGAGCGCTGTCGTCGCCCTCTCAACCACTTGAAGAGTCATGGCAATCGAATTATCATTTCTTTTCTGATGAAAAACATTGACGGTCGATCCAGTCATCAACAAGCAGAACGAGCGCGTGATAAGCTCCAGCCATATCGTTTCCACGACCTACGCGATGATGCTCGGCGTCATGGATTCGAATGGCGTTAAGATGCCGGTGTGCTTTATGGCCGGTTATTGGCCCACCGAGGCCGATTACAGGGACATCTTGGCCACGAAAATCCTGCCATGGGTGAGAAAATCACGAAGACGACCTCCGTTTTTCTGCAGGACAGTACCCGGCCCACACGGCCAAGAACATGCAAGATTGGTTGGGGTCGCCCGACCTCAATCCCATCGACTACAACGTGTCAGCACATGTCGAAGGCAAGGCTTGCAAGGTATGACACTGCAACGTCGACGAGTGAGGTCCTCCGTCAACCGCGTGTGGGCCAGGATGAGGAAAGACTTAGCCTGGAGCGCATGCTCGTCGCCGAGGGTGGCCACATTAATTAAAATTACAATTTAAACATATTTATAAGTTAAGACAACAAAAGTGTCTAACTGCATCAAAACTATCATTGTGTCCTTTGTTGAGAGCGTCGTAACGAGTGTAGCAGGACTCTTACAATACCTGGTACATGTGGAAGAGGTGAAAATGCATCTGGGCCAAGGCGTCTCTTTCCGGTAGATTAACGTTGCATTCGTAGACAGAGCCTTTGAGACCCGTAATCTCTCAGCCATACAAAGATGCGTACGTAATGCGCCGATGCATACACAAATCCCTTTATGTCTGAGTTCGGCGTTGGGAAAAAAAGCAGAGTTGGCACTACCCATCTACGGCATTTAATTTTCACACAAATGTGAAAACCAACCAGGGCATTTCCATGATTTTTGATAAGATGCTTCTTAAAAAGAGCGGAAAAAAATAGAAAGAATAAATCCTTAAATCTAAAAAACAGAATTATGTGAATCGCTAGGAACTAAGATGAAGCGCAACTCTCCAGAAGATCGTCCTAATTCGAAAGGAAGGCTAATTCTCTTTGTGTCCAGATTGGACAAATTTCCTGTAGCCTCTAGCGACAGGACCGCGCACCTGGCTAAGTCACCGACCTCCTCAAGCCTTGGCGAAAGCTTCGTAATAAAAGAAGACCCAAGCGCTGGAAAAGTCCCTCAATTGTTCTACCAATTTTGATTCGGGGGGTATTTTGCGGCAAGAATACCAAATCTATTTGACGCCTTAAGTTCAAAGATCGTTAAAAGAAAGACTTAACTTTTGCCAAGAAGATTTCAAACAACTTTTCTTCTTCCTAAGCCATCCGCTCACCAACCCAACGCTTCCCCTGTTGTGACATAGGGAGTAAGTGATTTCTTGGGTTCTCTTTCTCCTTACAAACGCACACAATGGCTAGCTCGTGTGCACGTAAAACGGAATCCATTACAAAGCCGTGTAGAAACTTGACTTTTTCATATCTTTAAAGAAAGTTGATTTCTTCAGCAATGCGAAAAAGTTGTTTCTACGCTGCTGTGTAGACACTTAGCGTGATTTGAGGCCAATTCAATGAATAAAGATTTCCAGCTAAAATACTCTGTACAGAGTTGGCCCAACTTTAAATCTCTTTGGCAAACAAGGAAATCTTCGTTCTATCCGGGATTAGGGGCCAGCCAAGATCTGTAAGTCCCACCACCACCACCCAGTTGGCCAAAAGCGCATCAGAAGAAAGAAACTTTGTCGAGAGTCCAGACACAAGTTTGCTAAGTACCTGCCGCCCACACATGCGTTTAAGTATCTCCTCTCACACATACGCACACACACACAAACGATATATATATATATATATATATATATATATATATATATATATATATATATATATATATATATATATATATATATATATGTATATATATATATATATATATATATATATATATATATATATATATATATATATATATATATATATATATATATATATATATATATATATATATATATTCATCGCGTTCCATATTTTATTGATTCACTTATTATATATATATATATATATATATATATATATATATATATATATGCAGGTTTTATTGAAGTCCACAGCTGTGGCAGCGTTATTAATTTTAACTTGTATATTCTTAATATTTCTTACAAGTTTTTTAAAGGGGGCTTCGAGGCGAGAAAAACATCCGCAAACGACATTCTTTATTCCTAGACGTTTCTCAACCATGTTAGGTCATCTTCAAGGAATGAAAAGAAATGGAATTATTCAAAAATTGCTACATTATATATAGTATTTCTACGCGAACATAAGTATTACAAAAATTCGCGTAGAAATACTATATATAATGTAGCAATTTTTGAATAATTCCATTTTTGTTAATTCCCTGAAGATGACCTAACATGGTTGAAAGACGTCTAGGAATAAAGAATGTTGTTTGCGGGTGTTTTTTATCGCCTCGAAGACCCCGTTAAAAAACTTGTAAGAAATATTAAGAATATACAAGTTAAAATTAATAACGCTGCCACAGCTGTGGACTTCAATAGAACCTGCATACAACATGGCCTTTTACCTAATTATATATATATATATATATATATATATATATATATATATATATATATATCCAACACACCGCAAGAAAGAGAAAAGGGATTTTTTTTTCTTCGGAAATAGTTATTTTTTACTTCGAAAAAATCCGCGTTGAGTTAAGATTTATTGCCAATTCATGAAATGTATGCGAATCAGGCTTGCCAGGGAGAAAGTTGTTTTCTTCTTCAGTATTTTCCTTTCCCATAAAATAAACAATTACAGAGGTGCCACGAGTGAAGAGTGATGTACGGAAGCATTTCACTGCAGTCAATAAAAAAGTAAAAACTATTTATCTCTGTAAGTATTGTTCAGCGCAGTATACTAAAAATGCTACGAAGCAATCAGCACATTTAGAGAAATGTTTAAAAAAGAAACAAGGAAGCCAACCTGATTCCCATCAGCAGCCCAGCAACCAACAGTAAGCTTACCAGTAGCAAAGGCTGATCAATCCAGCACTTCAGCATTTGGTAATTATCAAGGAAATGTGAAAGGATTCTTTGACAGAATGCTAAAAGAAAATGTCACCGGAGAAAGTTTTTCAAAGAAATACACCTATCATTCAAGCTTCCTTCAAGACATGCTTTAAGTACTCATCTTCTAGATTTAGAATACAAGCGTGTTCAAGATGGAGTAATAGCAGCGATTTGGGATGCGGACTGTCTTTCTGTAGTATCAGATCACTGGTCAAATGTGCGAGAAAAATCGATAATTAATTGCATAATATCAACTCCTCAACCAGTTTTCCTCAGAAGCACTGACACCAAAGTGTACATTGCTAGTGAAATCATTGCTGTTACTGAACAAGTCGGCAGTCAAAAGATATTTGCCGTAGTTACAGATAATGCAGCCAACATGAAACCTGCTTGGAATCTTATCAATGAAGATTTTACTCACATAACAAGAATTGGTTGTACTGCACACACCCTCAACCTTCCCATTTCTGATGTAATGAAGCTGAAAACTATGGACAACTTAGATAAACAGGCCAAAAGGATCATCAAGTATGAATGTCAAGCACAAACAAACAGTACTGGCCACTTTCTCCTATATTGTTGCAACTTGTATTCTGCTTACATATTGAATAACGCCACAGCTACACATTTTGAAATAAGGTTATCTAAAACTTAGGAAGTTATATTTGGATTGAAATAAGAAATTTTCTTTACAAATGACTTTTAATTCTCCTCAGGAATAAGGGGCTACCCCTTTTCTTTTATATTTTTGTAAAGCGTTCACAACCTTCTGAAAGTTCCCGAATATTCCCTAAATTTCCAATAAATTCCCCTTGAAGGTTTCAAAGTTCAAACAAAATTCGCGGGAATTTTACAACCCTACTCCCTAGTAAATAGTGTCAACATTTTTTTAAAAGAATCCGGACGGAGATTGGAACTGCCGTTGGATTACACCGATTTATTTTAGATTCTTCACAACCATCATCTTATCTTACACATGGTCCCTTTGGACTAAGAAATTTCGCACCAACATTACTGATGGGTTAAAGCTAAGTTGAAATAGGAAAATATTAAGAGAACCCTCCAATCGGGGCAGGGACGGGCAAATCTAGTGAGGGAGAGTGAAACAAAACTGTGGATAAGAATAAATTCGGAGGACGATGCTGAGATCTCTAATGAAAGAACGGATATTTCCGTTCCTAAACCCTCGTTTAATTGTGTGATTTAAAAACGCGTTTTTAAAATTTTTGTAAAAGCTTCGTTCACACTTGGTCGATTCTAAGCAACAGTACGAAAGGCAAAATAACAAACAGGACAAAAGTGTAAACAAATTCAGAACTAAAGATAATAATTCCTACAGAAAAGCTCATTCTTAAATGGTAATGAATAAATTCAGTCCTAAAAAGTAAAATTTATGCACCAAAACTCATTCCTAAATAGCAGTGGAAAAACTAGTGCTAAAAATACAATTTCTACAACAAAACTCATTTTGAACTGGCAGTGAGAAAAAAATCAGTCTTAAAATTAAAGTTTCTACAGCAAATCTCATTCCTAAATAGTACTGAAATAGTGCTAAAAAGAAAAATTATACAGCAAAAACTCATTTTAAATGGTAATGAACAATTTCAGTGGTAAAAATAAAATTTCTAAAGCAAAACTCATTCCTAAATGGCAGTGAACAAATTCATTACTAAAAATAAAATTTCTACAGCGAAACTTATTCCTAAATGTTAGTGAATAATTTCAGTTGTAAAATAAAATTTCTACAGCAAAATTTGTTCTTAAATGGTAATGAACAAATTCAGTCGTAAAAATAAAATTTTTACAGCAAAACTCATTCCTAAATGTCAGTGAATAAAGTCATTAGTGAAAAATAAAATTTCTACAATGAAACCTATTCCTAAATTTTAGTGAATAATTTCAGTTCTAAAAAGAAAATTTCTACCGAAAAATTTATTCCTGAATGCTAATGAACAAATTCAAAGGTAAAAATAAAATTTCTACAGCAAAACACATTCCTAAATGAAATTTCAAAAGCGAAACTTATTCCTCAATGGTAGTGAACAATTTCAGTTTTAAAAATATAATTTCTACCACAAAATTTGTTCTTAAATGGTAATGAACAAATTTAGTGGTAAAAATAAAATTTCTACAGCGAAAATCATTCCTAAATGGTAGTGAAAAAAATCAGTAGTAAAAATAAGATTTAAACAGTAAACTCATTACTAATTGGTATTGAACAAATTCAGTAATAAAAATAAAAATTCTACAGGAAAATTTATTCCTAAATGGTAGTGAACAAATTCAGTTCTAAAATTAAAATTTCTACCCAGTGAAATTCATTCCTAAATGGTAGCGAACAAATTCAGTCCTAAAAATAAAATTTCTGCATAACTATTTCAAATTTGGCGATCGCAGCTTCTCGATTTTTTTAAAAAAATCGAAATAGTTCTCTTTATTTTTTTTAATGAACTTTATGCGCATAAATCCAAGACCTGTTACCTTTCTTTCATGAAGCCAAAAGATTTCCCCTCCTAAGATAATTTGGGCAAAACCGATCCGAATATGAAATAAGTGAATTCTTGATTTTGGGATTCATCAGGCATAAATTTGCATTTTTTTTACCATAACCTCCGATTAACTTTGCTTCTATTCGATGTTTCATCCTGTCCTAGTTACTTCGCCGTCTGCAAATTTCGACATCCTACTCAACAAATCAGTAACGATAAAATTGTACATAGACCAGGCAATGGCTTCGCCGGGAGAATTTTTTTGAGTATTTGAATAATAATTTCATCTTAGTTTGTTTATCACTTATGGTTTTTTATCAAAGTTATTTCTAATAATTTTTTTATAATATCAAAAAACAAAATGGTGAAGTTCAGAAATAAATATAAGTATCGAAATTTTGTGAAATTTTTAAACCCAAAGAATAACAAATGGTGAAGTTCAGAAAATTTATTTTTATTTATCTTCTTCTAAAACTATATTTTAGCAACGTGATATTTTGAAAGGGGGGAAATTTAGTTTAGAGTTCCTTTTTAATATGATTATAATTGGCGAAGTTCAGAAAATCTATAAAAATTTAACCATGGCTGCTTTTTTTTTAGATTTGAAATTTTAATCTTAGTAGCGAAGCCATTGCCTGGTGATATTATAAAAGAATTATTCGAAATAACTTTGATAAAAAAACATAAGTGATAAACAAACTAAGATGAAATTATTATTCAAATACTCCCAAAAAATCCCTTCTTAAATTATAGAGTTACAAGCCGCTGTTCTCTTCCTTAACAAGAAGAGCTTGGTTACACAGGCAACCCTGCGGGGGTGTGGCCTATGGCATTATTTGCTAATTTTAACCGCTTTTTTAAATCCCCTTTATAGACTTTATTTTAACACCCTGAACACCCTTTTATTCTTCTTCTTCTTCATCTTCTTTATCATCTTCATCTTCATCATCATCTTCCTCTTCATCATCTTCACTTCATCATCTTCTTCATGATCATTTTAACTATTTCAATCCTTTGAATTTCCAAAACACCCGAAGGCATTTGTCAACTAAGCAAAAAAAAAACATTTATAAATTTTCAAAAAATCCCCATCTTAAATTATAGAGTTATGGATTAATTTAATAAGTAATATAATTTCGACGTTCTAACACTCACCAGCCTCCATCTTTCTCCTAATTTTTCAATACTATGTTTGTAAAAATCGTTTGACTGGGATTTTAAGCAGTTTTTAAAGTTGTTTCGACTTCTTCATTCTCTTTTTTATTCGCTAAATTCCTTAAAAGAGTAATCCAATGGAGTAAATTATGGAGGATGACTCAATAGTTCCCAATCTCGGAGCTTTTAAAGAATAGTGGTCCCATTGGACCCTTTTAACAATATGCGTCCTCAGTATTGCGCATTTGAAGAATATCAATTTGGATTTTCTAAACATAAATAATCCCAAGATTTTAAACTCTCAGAGCATAACGTTGAGAATGTATTCTTTTGATACTTTAATAATATTCATCATTTAATTATAAGGCACATTAAATTAACAATAATAATTAGAAATTAATAGTCCAGAAAATGACGACTAAGGTATGTCGAAACGTAAGAAGCCTTGGGTATGCCTTGATTTAGTAGTCTAGGCTAGAATAAAAACAAACCTGATTTCGATTATTTCTATCCATAAATAATATTAAATATGAAAAAAATGTTACATTACTTTTGAGTTGACCGTATATTGTTTTTCAGCAACAACTACGTCACTCAAGGAAGACTGTTTGAAGGATTGGAGAACTTCCGTCGTATGTAAGTGAGAAATATGAACAGCCGCAGTTATGATAATAACTGAGTCGATATGAAAGGGTACCTTTTAGAACACCTGAGACAGGAACTGTTTTATTAAGCATTTACCCCCACCTTAATTTTATGACTCTTTAACATGTGCTTGGCTAATTCAGTCTTAAAATTACACCTTAGTGTATTTATGTATTTACATCCTCTCACATTAAATATTACTTCAACTCTGATAACAATAGATACAGCGAAAAAAATAATAGCAAAATAAACAATAGGCCCAAAGTGTTCAGGTCTGCAATCGAAACAGTCTTAAGGTTATCTTCCTAATTGATCTATCTCTCACAGTTAAGGGTTTACATTTGCACCTTTGATAAGATTGATAACATAAGGAAATACAAGTTTGTATATACCAGTAGTTAAATAACTAGAGGCATCTATGAATCATCATATGGATTGCAATCCTGCCAGACACGCCTCAGCTATCGCATTACACCAGAACGCCGAACAGCACGTAAAGTGGGAGGATCCCAAGGTGACGGGAGAATAAACCAACAAGAATAGCAGTTCTTAGAGGCCTGGTTCTATGATAATACTCGTAGCTGCATCATCAGGCACATAGATATTTCCGACTACTGCAACAGTCTTGAAGAATTATAGTTTCTTCCATTTTATTATTCACAACTTATGTATTTAAGCCGAGTGTGTTTAACACTTCTCAGTAAATGGTGTATTCCGCTTTTGCAATTCCTCCCAATTATCTCACGTTTTATCACAACCTCCATGACCCTTGCCACCCTTAAGCATCCCTCTATGAGATAAAGTGTATGGCAAGGGTACTACTCTACCATCTGCAATGATCAACGATTGGTAGAAGGATAGAATAAGATGGGGGATGAATAGTGAAGAGAGGGGAGGGAGAGATAGTCAGGGAAGAAAAAGAGTAGTAGTAATAAAGGGCGCACAGTGATCGGGCTTTCTCCCTTGTTTTAGGTTTGTCGTTGATCTTAGTGTCCTACTACGGGATCTTTTATATTATTTTGTATTGTTCTATGTTTTTTTGTGTGTCCCATTTTGGGATCTTTTGTTTATTTATTTTCCTTAACTTGATTCTTTTTCTCCTTTTTAAGCTTGGTTCGGGTTCCTGCGTTCTGGCGTTTGGGAGGTAGCTTTTGCATCTACTTCCGTCTGCTTCTGGGTCAAGAGCTGCCAGTCTCCCTGGGGAGGATTTCTTCTAGCTTGGTCCAGATGCCCTGTCTTTTGTGAAGAAAAACGTTGACTGCTTCAATTCCAGTCTCCTCGTGGAGACTTCTTGAGATCTGGTAATCTTGCCACCTTGTATTGGTGATAAACTGGAGTCCTCGATTTTGTGCCCTCTGGTCTGGTCATGTTTGTTTTTGATACCGCAATGAGCGGTATAGAAGGGTACACCACTTAAGATCTAACTAACCAGGTGTATAGTTTCTTCTTGTTTGTTTGGCTTAGACAATCCTTGCGTGAATGTGTTTGCTCAATATCGGCTTCGTCTATGTTGAAGAGACGGTGCGATGTCTCTCGATTGCAACTGCCGTGAATTTCGTTACGTTTTGGGGGATCTCCCAGCGTTTTTCAGCAGTCGTGGATCTGGTCATCATCCTAACAGAGTTAGTCCTTTGAACCACGACCTGAGTGACATCGTGCGCGTATTGAACATTTAGGGTTCTTTGGTCGTGTGGCTTTGGAATATCTCTCATAAAGATGGTAAAGAGAGTGGGGCTAAAGCATTCTCCCTGAGGGACACCATATAGTAGCTCGTAGGACTTCTTTATATTTTTTTCGAAGCCGATGACAACTTACCTGTTTGTCAATTAGCTACAGAGGATTCTTTTCGTAGTAGGGCGCGAGTCTCAGTCGCGAGATTTTGTATTTCAGGCCGTCGATCCAAACGTTGTCAACTTTAGGCTTTCTTTACGTTTCTACAGACGTCAACCAAGCACCCGTTAACCCACCCTGATGCGGCGTGTTGAAACATGAGGATGCTGTCTAAGGTTCAGAATTTGGTATTTTTTTACCGGTAATTACCGTTACCTTAAATTACTATTACCGGTATTACCGACTCTTAAAACGCAATTTTAATTCATTAGAGTCTGCTATAAATGAAGCTTTTTGAAGATACTGGAGAGAGATTTGAAAACTCTATCAAAGTTTAAATACTATCAGAGCGACCAGTGTTGAATCAGAGAGAGCTTTTACCTGTGCGGGAAACTTTGTTTCAAATATAAGATCACGCTTATCTCCCAAAACCTTGGATAGTTTATGCTTTTTGAAATCTTATTTCACTAGAAGTTAAGTGAATAAATTATGAATTACAGTGCTATTTTATTTCTATTATATTAAAGCACGTTATATTTTACAAAATAATTTTTATTTTTTTGTTCATTAAAGGATTTTTTTTCTATATATATATATATTTTTTGTTAAATAAAGCATTTTTTACATCTTTTTTTTTAATATCCTAATTAAGAATAAATTTACTGTCGTAATTACCAGTAAGCACAAATTTCTCTTCGGTAATTATCGGTAAGCACAAATTTCTTTTCGTTAATTACCGGTAAGCAAAAATTTATCTTCGGTATTTACCAGTAATTAAAATATCGGTAAATTTCGAACCTTAATGCTGTCTCCGTGCCACGATGTTTCCTGAATCCATGTTGTTCCTCGTTCAGTAGAGTGTGATCGGACAGGTGGGTCATTATTCTGCTGACTTTCTCAAAAACCTTCCCAATGATTTTTGCAATGAGATAGGTCTATAATTCATCACCTGATTTGCCGTCATTCCTGGCTTCGGGATGAAAATTATCTTCGAATTCTTTAGGCCGTCAGGGAAGTATCCCATTGTCAGGGGCACATTGAGCAGATTCTGCAGTCTAAACGGAAGTCTTTCTGTCGCCTCTTTCAGGTGTCTGGTGATTATTAGACTGAGGCTTGGGTCTTTGGGTCGGAACAATGAAATCGCCTCCCACAATTCCGTACTGGTGACGTTGTTGCCCCCCTGTGAGGTGCCATTGAATCGAATGAGGTTCGTGGTTCAGTAAGGATTGATAGCAATAAGTTCATTGTCGAGATCATCTTCGGATGCGCCGTCCACATGTCAGGTCCAATGGAAATACCCTCATATATGCACCTGTTTGCCTTCGGGAAATCTTTCTTGGGTGCAATGGGAATAAGCATAGAAGCAGCTGCTACGGTGATCAGCATTGGACGGTGGTGACTAGGTGTCAGAGGACCTGGTGTGACTAGTTGGTGGAATGGAAAGTTGGGGTTCATGAAAAAGACATCCGACTTAGTGGCTGTCTCTGGATACAGGAATGTAAGGGAGGTCAGGCCAGATGCATTCCACGATATCTCTTTTTGACAAGAGATCCAAATTCCTGCCTCTAGCATTCGCCCTTGCATATCCTGCTATCCTCTTCTTCACGTTCAGATCCCCGGTGAATAATACTGGGTGCTCCTTCTCAAATAGGCTAAACAGGTCATGGATGGGCAAATAAGGCGGGCGGAGAGGTTGGTATCCCGCGGCCATCTCAATGTCACATAGAAAGCACTTCAAAATTATCGACATGAACGATTTGTCTATTGGATTCCCTGATCTGTACGGCAAATCTTTCTTGACTGCTATCATAGTTCTGTCATATATCTCTCCTGTGACAGCAGAAGAATTTGGGGTTCAATTCGTTATTTATATTGCATACCTTATGCTTGTGCAACTGCTATCCCTGCAGATTATGTTCTAGAATAGTAGTCTATTGCAAGTATCCATCTTGTCTCTACTTTCGGCTTGTGGGCTTTTAGTAGTGCAGGGGGCTGTAGGGCCTGCCCGGACGAAGGTTTTATAGAGTGATTGTTCGTAGAACTTGAGACAGTCGTCGTAAAGCTTGAACTTCCCCATCAAAACTGTCTTGACCGAATCTTCGTATACTGATGGGTGGAGTGGAAGCACCACTTGAAATGGCCTTTGCGGAATCCTGTAGCCACGTCCTCTAGATAGATTGCTTTTTGATGCTTGTTTGCGCATTTAGTGGTGGTGAGGTTGATCTTACCTGTACTGTCTTGGTGCGGCTGACCGGGATGACACGCTAGTGTCTTCCTCTTGACGTCTCTTCGGTTCGTCTCCAATGATTTTTAGCAGCCTGGTCTCTTGGGGTTCTTCAGGTCTCTCTTCTTGTTACACTGGTTTTGGCGCTGGTAGTGTCGGTTCAGCTGGTAGTTCCTGGGTCTTGGTTGCTGAGAGAACTTGTTCCTCTCTGCGCTGAACGTACCAGCACAGTGAGCACGAATAATAAAGGCCAGCATCTTGGGGGCGTAGAGTCAGTTAGTTGTACGTTAATTGGGGGGTTTGACGGGCTTTGGGATGGGTTACTGAACCGGTGTGGACTTGGCGCAACGCGTAGGAGGACCATGGTATGTCTGCTGCAGCCCTCTTCTTATTGAGCTGCTCTTTTATGACCGGCACTGCATGCTTAGGTATCGATGTGGACCTGCAAAGTTGATACACATGTTTAACGCATTTACATAGTGCATCCACTCGTAACCAGTCTGGGCTCACTCTGAACACACACATCTTTGGTACATTTTTACTTGAAGGCACTAGTCGGGTGATCCTCGACTTTGTAGGAGTTGAATCAGGTCAAGAGCTGAAGGAATCTTTCCCTTTCGATCTGATCGGGAGACATCTTCATGAAAAATATCTTAGGTCCAGCTTCTTTGGGTTTTGCTGCCATTTCCATCTACTCAAACACGACTTTGAAGACGTGAATGAGACTGCGGAAATTTGGCAACCTCTCCTACCTTTGCCTAATGTTGGTTTCTCTCTATTTCCACTTTGATACCTTCTGTAGCCCTTTCGCCAACCCAAGGGTCAACCTGCACACAAATTATGGCCTTTCTGGCATTAAGGGCTAGTGAAGACTTAGCTTCAAGCCCAATTATGGCCAGTTCTTGGATGGCCGCTGGTGATGTTAATTTGATTAAGTCCGGGTGTGTGTGGCAGATGGCTGTGTAGCCATCATCCTTTTGGGTGCGATCTTTAGCTTGCCCAAGATCGTCTCAAAGACTTAGGATTTGTGTGGAGCCTCAGTGGGACCCGAAATTCCAGCGACTCCCCTGCGTCGTTCATGGCTGGGGAGGCTCATCGAGTGGGAGTATCACCAGCTCCACCTTCTCTTGTAGCTTTCATCTTCCCCACAAGCGAGAGAAACAGGAGGAATATCCAATCAATCTACCTCCGCCGGTTTAGTCACTGTCAGGGTCTTCAGACACAGGAGATATTTCCGAGAACTTTTTCAGCAGGTCCCGTCGAGTAGAGCTAACTGAGACTTCGGCCTCCGGTCATGACTTCTTCCCCAAGCCAGGAAGCAACAGGATGAATCTCCAATCAGTCCGCATCTGTTTGTTAATGTCTCTATTACGAGCGAAAGAAAAAGGAGAAATCTCCCAATCAGTCCGCAGCAAACTAACAGAGGGTGGTGGCAGAAATGGCGCCAAGGTCTTCACGGTCTCCTTCCGCGAGCTTTCAGGTCCGTGTGGTGCCGGAGTCTGGATTATGATTTATTCGGCGTCGGCGGGGTGTAGCCGTGTTCCGGTCTTGCTGGGAAGGGGGGTCCTGGTGGGTGGCGTCAGCCAGGAGCTTGGCAGGGAAGGCCTGTGACAGCGATTCCGGGTACACAGCGAAGCCGGGTGAGAAAAATTCGTGAACCACAATATGGGCGAAGCAGGTGACCCTAGGAAAAGGGGGGCTTGAACAGGAGCTCGTGGGTCTAGCTATTCCGCTGAGTTTCGTAATGCCGTTTGTAGGCGTCGAAGTCCTTTCACAGTGAAAGGACCTTTCTACTCTGTTTAGGCTCTAGTCCTACTAGCTGCACCTCGACTATTAAATTTACAAACTGCATTTCCTAGCCACAGATCATTCTCAGTTTAGACCTCAGACAAAAGACATGTGAGGAAGGACCTTAGTTTAGAATAAAGGCCGTTCAGCTCTCTCCCCCTCTTGCTCCGAAAGAAGGGGGAAGCGGCGGGGAG
This sequence comes from Ceratothoa steindachneri, assembly GCA_963969495.1. Lineage (NCBI taxonomy): Eukaryota > Metazoa > Arthropoda > Malacostraca > Isopoda > Cymothoidae > Ceratothoa > Ceratothoa steindachneri. Next base: position 89,479,426 of record OZ018329.1, read on the forward strand.
GGGGTGCTCGGACGCTCTAGTCTTTTACTCTCTCGCACCTTTTCTTATCCTATTTTTCTTTACCTACAAGGGGTCCAGGGTGGGTGGTTTGTTAAAACACAACCTAGTCAGAAGACCGGCCCCTGGGGGATTTCGGGCTCACCAATTGTCATTCTGATCTTTATCTTAATTTAATCATCTGGTCAGGGGAATCTCGTTCGCGAACAAGGGGCCGATAGGGCGCAATATAGATGTAAATAGACACCCAGTTCTATGATTAAATGATTTTATTCGGATTTTTTTGCCAATATTATTAGCAGTATTTGTTTTCATCTTTTCAGTTTAAATATTGCAATTATTAAAAATGCCTAGAAATCAAAATTACAAGGAAATTTGAGATTTTCAAAGAGAATAAGATCGCGGGTCAATCTGAGGGTGGACTGTCCTAAGGACAACTTGATAGGAATCTGGGAATGCCCCTTTCTTCATTTAATTAAAATGAAGCCGGAGTCACGACCTTGGTCATCCTAGGCATTTTGAAAGATGTCTAGTGCTGTTTGAAGATCCATTGAGAAAACCACTCGATTAAAAGCTTCTGAAGTGGCAGAAAGATCCCGAATCAGACCGAGAACAACAGTAAATTACCTGCCCTCTCTTCCATATTATGGACGTGCGGCCAGGACCAAACCTCTTTTAATTATGATCGATATTAATAAGAGGTCTGAGTGTGATATAGAAATGAGTGACAAGTATTTGGAATGAGGAACAGCCTAATTTTCTCTGACGAATAAAGGTTTGTTAATTTTCTGACAATGGAAGGGATTGACATTAACAAAGCTGCATCAAACGACTTCCTTGGCCGAATTAGTCTGCTGAGATGAACCAAATAGAACAAATGTGGGGAATATTAGACAAGACTACGGAAAAGTATAAAAAAAATCAGGGATAAGATCAGAATTGCTGAATGTCATAGGCCAAACATGGTCCAAAATACCCCAAGCTGTAGTCTCAGATCTTATTAATCCTATGCCAAGGGAGTTCCAGCTCTAAAAGACGCTAAAGGAAGTTCACAAAGTATTAATAGTACGTTCATTGTTCAAAATATATTATTTCATTCTTTAAATTTACGAATACAGGTATTTCATTAATTAACTGGGAGTTCCATTTACTTATTGCATGTCTGTATTTCTAGTATTTTCTCAGTTACATTTCTAAATACAAATATATTGCGCCAAGATTTATATAAAAGTGATACAATTAATTAAAACAAGAACATTAATATCAAGCGTTGGTCTCTCTAGCGTTGGCCTAATTGCTGCTATTATTCCGTTTGTCACTTTGCTCAGCAATTTCTTGAATCGAGAAAGTAGGGGGGGGGGGATTGTTCCATCCATGCTGAATTTACCGTCTCTTCGTTTAGTCGGAGCAGTTCCTTTGTGGTGCCCGATCATTACCTACACATTAAGGAGTGTTTGTCTGGTGTGGGAGGGGAACAGATGTACACATAGTGGATTAATATGAGGTCCGTGGGTTAATCCAGGATAGCAGACATTGAATGAGTTTATCCTACAATCGAATTTTCTCCGTGATGGAGTTTCGCACCATACTGACATACCACCTTTGAAATTCATGGTAGACATCATACATTCAAGGTAGAAGGGTCTCATTTACATCGTGTGAATCTATAAGTGACAAAGTAAGCAGTGTTCCCATAATACCCATAATCACCCTTGTATTCAAAATCAAAATCACAATGTAGCTTTCTGTACAAATCTATCAAAATATGGAATGGCTTCGACGACAATATCAAATCCCAAACCAATTTAGCTCAATTCAAAAAAGCTCTTAAAAACAATATAATTTCGGCTTACTAAATTTCTATTCAGTTTTTGTTACTGTGTATTTATTTGTTACCGTACACTATTATACTGTGTACCATTACTTTGATTTATACATTATATGTTATTATTTATATAAGACTGTTGACTATGTAATTTATCTCTAAATTTAAATAATATAATTATTCGTTATTTGCAATCTTTACAATGGTTAGGTTCTCAAATGCATACTAAGTTGTTTATATTTTTATAAAAAAAGGCGTTCTCTGTTCGTAAACATGAAGGGATTTTATTCTTGATAATGTTATGCTTAGTCTTAAGTTTTAAGTTTCTGCCCTAAAAGTCACTGACTTATTTTGGGCCCATAACTAATCTTTGTATGTACATACATATATAAGAGTATGTATAAAGTACTTATTGTAACTTGTCATTAAGATTTAAAATGTAATATGTTTATACTGTACATTGGATTAATATGGAATAAATAAATAAAAAATAAATAAATAAATAAACCTCACTTATACGGACAATTCGATCCGTTCACCTCAGTTACTTCTTTTCATCCGAGCGAAACGGGACACTATCGTGAGAGTTGCGCTCCACCGTGTACATAGCGACCCAATGAGTTCCACTTATTTCAATTCCCCCAACTTCACCACTTTCGTGTGGCCGTCGAAACGCATACCACGTTCAGATTTCGTTTCTTATAGTCCATCGGGGGTTCACCTGGATTCGAATCAAGGTGAAATATGAACCTTTAAGGCTGATTAGTAATAGTAACTTAAAAGCGAAGACCAATGAGGGCATCTTCGAAAAAGGGTTAGGGAGGAGAGATTTGTAAAGGGGTGAAGAGTACTTCGAGATTGGAGGGGAGGGGCTCCCCAGAGCCTGCACAAATTCTAAAATTAAAGCATAATCCTTCCTAAAGATTTCTACTATGGTAATTTCATGGCGAAATATGCGAGGGACCTCCCCAAAATTCCCACAAAATGGAAGTGAGGACAAACATCGAATTCTGGTGGAATTGTGATCCTCTGGTGCATTAGTCCCATAAATTATCCTAAACCATCGATGATTCTACCCAGCCTTTTACCACAACTCAGCGAAGAATTCAATATACGTTTGTCCTTTCTTCTTTACTACTCCATCAATTTACTTCTTTCTACACATCGTGACCTGATCATAGTTGATGGTGCCAGGACGAGAATTGAAATTCTAGGGTTAGTCTTCCGTTGATCTGTTCAGGGGTCGATTTAAATTCCCCTCGTGATGCTGCTCGGTGCCCTTCTACCCACGAATCAAACCTGACTGACTAAGTGAGATACTACAGCACACATACATCGCCCCTTCGCTATCGAATGGTAGCTTTGTGGTTAATAGGTAGAGCTGGGCGTTGCGGCAACGAGTTGCGACTATCAATTTCGAAGTGGCAAACGTTTTGAAAAAGTCGGACTAAGCAAAGTCGCACCGCCAATTTTCCGCGACTTTGAACAGGATGACTTTTTAAAAAGAAATTGCCGCGGCTGTTTTAAGCTGTGTTTTAACTAAAAAAATAATAAATATTTGTTTTTTTTCTGCCGAATAAAAGCGTTTCTGTTATCGCGCTAGTTTACTTTGTAATTTAGCGGAGTCGCACCAGAAAAAAAAGTTGCAGTCACAAAGTCGCAAGTCACAATGCGAGGGGATGGGGGGCAAAAATAGAGTCGCAAAGTCGCAGTTGCACCAGATCCGGTGGCAAAGTCAAACTCGCACCTGAAAAAATTAAAGTCGCGCCCAGCTATGCTAATAGGGCCTAAAGAGATGCGGATTAGGGGGTAATTGTAGTGGCGATGGTATCCACCGATCCCACGTTGTGGAATTTGGAAAACGTTTAACCTTGTTTTTAATAATGATCCATTAGCAATTCAAATCTTTTTTTAATCAGGAAATCACGTCCACGCTAATACATAGCTATCGAAGGAGATTCGTTGCTTCGAGGAGTAAATGATGAGTTTTGGCGGTCGGTGTGCGGCTCTGAGTCCAGCGAAGGATGAAATTGGTGGTAAATCGAAAGATGTAGGATCACGAGAATGGAGACAGCTGTAAGAGGATTTGTGTTATTATTTAGTTGAACCAGTGAGTGTAGGGAAGAAACGAAAAGAGTGAGACAATTTCTTCGAATAGTGATAGTTGTCTGTGGGAATGAGGATGGTCGAGGGAAAAGAACACCTACACACAAAATCAGCTTTCGAATCTCGTTGGCTTTGTGTGTGTGATGTACTTTGGGGGTCGCCCCATTTAAAAATTTTGATGGTCGTAACTGTAATATTGTTTCCATGTAAAACTTTGACTTAAACAATTTTAAAGAGATAAAGATTATCCTTTGGAAATAAGGGGATGAGATACGAGTCTTTATCTGGGGGGTGCTGTCACCCCGAACCCCGCGCCCCAAAAGGGATGTCAATAACTTTGGTTCTAATTAAGATATTGAAAAAACGGATTTCACACTCGGTGGTTTCAGCCGAAAATCTACTCATACGCAAATCTTGATCAAAATATGCGAGTGTGGTTCTATATTTCAAAATCTGTGCCTGATTTGTCAGAGAATAGGCCCATACGGGGTCAGTGGGGATAAGCAGCAGAGGATATACGAAAACAAGGAGAAACTGATGAAATAGAAAAGGAACTAAAATTCCTCGTGGGGTCACATGCTGGGCAAAGTCCAATGACACCACACCAGATAAACCAGCAGACATGGAAACAAAGCAAGTATTTTAGTACAGAGCTGAGTCAACTGAGACAGCTCACGTTTAAATCAAACCAGACTTGCTTCAGCCACCGTTCTTCCAGAATACGACCATTAATCTCTCTGCCCCTTCAGTTTCAAGACTGATTTGACCTTTTGTTTTTATCTTTCCCTGACTTTATGGGTCTATGACTCTTCCTCTATTTTCTATGAATTAAATAAAAAACAATTACTTAACAACAGCTCGTTAATACTACACCTCTCGACCATTAAAAGTCTAAAATGAGTTAGAATAAGACAAATGAGCCGGAAAAATACAAATATGGGTTCCGTATGCATACATCTGCAACAGGAAATATAACAGTCTCTTTTTATGGTCTGTATGATGTTCCCTTTCGCAAGTTTTGCGTTACGGCCTGAGCTTCGTTTCCTTTGAGCCAGCCCCATCCAAAGAGATCTCCAATCCGCCAATCCCTTGGGGCCTTTTCCCGTGGGGAAACGTGGGAAAAGACAAACTTTATAAACATTTAAGAGGCCTCACCATCCAAAATTAAAGAGCGCGAAATTAACAAACATGATAGATCGGGTCTCTCTCTCTCTCTCTCTCTCTCCTGCGGCCGGACTAAAACATTTCTCGAAGTTTGGATGCGGGGATGTGACACGAGACGTAAAGTTATACTCGTAAATTACTTCTTTTTTCACCTCAAGTGTGACGCATATCAGATCGGAGACCTACACTATTTATTCCTCCAATTTAAAGCCCAATGTCAACGAGGGGGTACCATGCATAAATTTGTAAAGGTGGATCTGTACAGAAAGTGGTGACGCGAGAGGTGTGGAAAAACCGCAGATCCTCCTGAGGGAGTCGGGGCTGGGGTAAACTGCGGGCGTTGGGGTTATTAAAATAGACAATTCTCTAGATCTCATCTGCAGCAAGGTTGCCCCCTGGCAGGTCAACCATAACAAGGGAAAATACTTTTGATATCTATGCCCTGTTATGTAGTTGCTATGCCTATGCGTGAACTGTTTGTGCAGATAAGTCCTGTTTGTTTGTTTGTTTGTTGTTGTTGTTGTTGTTTGGGGGGGGGGGGTAATACACTCATGTTTCAATAGGTTTCCTATGACAAGACCCAGCCATGATCATCATCATTATTTCTGTCATTCCCTATCTTTTTCTTTCTATTCCAAGCCTTTACCTTTAATGGGGGGGGGTCAAGTTGGGGAGTATATTAGACGGGAGTTTTATTATTAATAATAAGAAAATTCTACGGGGAAAATGCAAGTACATTTATTATAGAGTTAAGTTGGCTCCCGCAAATAAAAAAAAGTGAATAATGCTTGGATAAGAATGCGAAAACGAATAATAGATATAGTGAAAATGGGGGAAACTGTCTGAAATAGAGATGGGTGGGACACTGCAAAGGTAGAATGATGGATAAAAGTGGGAAAATGAAATTCAATCTATAAATAACAAGAATGACAGGCGATTTATTTGCATTTATCTATATATAAAAGGTTCGTAAAGAAAGCGGTGAAATTAAAAAATGAAAATAGTTGGGAAAAGAGGATTGGAGGAACTCTGGAGCGGCAGAGAGGCGGGAATCTCACCGTTCGATCGACCAAAATGACAATAAACAAAAACGAAGAAGATATAAATACAAAAGTACAAATAATACGTAGGACACTGTGAAATAATTGTTCTAAACTTACATGCTGAACCAGGTCAGTGAATCTCTCCCGATTTAAGCATGTACAATATTCTCCAATTTAAAAGCATTCCCAGGACTCTAATTTGAAACGTGAATGTTTTCGAGGGCGAAAGTTGGGTTTAAGAAACAGTTTCCCCAAAGATTCAAACCTCTGACTTAAATGTGAAGTTTATTGGTCTTAAACAGAAGAGGATGCCAGTAAATACAATAGGTCCCTTATAATCCCTTCAAGAAAACGCCATGTATTTCCAAAGTACAGGAACGGGAAATTTCTCTATGAAAATTTTCCACTAATAAAACTTAATTTCCTTACGAAAAATCGGAATCAACAAAAGATTCTTCGCGTCAACGGATAAAAGAAGCAATTATCCCCCCCCGCGAAGGGGAATCATGACGGTTTTCTTTCCTGTCTCCCCGCGCCTGTATCACGGGAGGCACGAGCGAGTGTGCCATCGCCATCGAGGGCTACATCGATTCTCTATGCATCGTAAGGGAAGGGGGGGGGGGGTAATAAATCGATGAGTATGCATGGGAACCTTCTTCCAAAAGGGAAACTTGAAAGCGAACCGGGAGAAATAATGGGTTCAGGGAGGGGAATCTGTGAGTGTGGTAAGGCGAGGCAACGCCTGTGTCAGCCGCGATATAATGCACAACGAGTTCAGGTTAGGTGTGGCTTGGCCTACTAAGATGAAGTCACATTAACGCAACGTGGCGCATCGGGTGGTTAGATGCCGCCTTTAAGCCGATGCTAGGCTAGTACATAAGTATGACGGTTCACTACAAGATTATGCAAGAAGCGATTCCGAGGTATAAGTAACAAATTTCCATCGATTAAAAATGACCGGACAAACCATCCAGAACGAGAAAGGTTGAAGAATGGACAAACTACGTCCGAAATTATAAGAGCCAAATTACTGTAAGACGGGGTGTAATAGCCTAATTACTTTCTCGACTACTCTATAGAGCCCAATTATGAGACAATGTCCGCAAAAACTTCCACGAAATACTTGAATGGAGTATAATATGTAGCCCCAGAGACTTCGGGACAGGTAAAATCACTTAATTTGTTTAAATTTAAAGCATGTAATTTAGCAAAAATAGATATGCTGCTTTTAACAATCTTTTGAGAGAGGTGAGAACAACTTGAAAAGTGTTTCTCTCACCATTAATTGAAATAAACAATCATAATGAAGAGCCGATTAACGACTTCCGTTGATCCGAAGCAAAATAAGAGCAGGAATCGTCGGGAAACAAATAAAAAGCAATCTAAAAGTAAGGGTTTCCATGTTTTTACTCATCCTATGGCACACAAGAGGGATTAACTTCATTTAATCTGATTTATATATCCGAGCGGTCACTAATAATAGCAGCTTCAAGTTTGTTACCAAATGATTTAAAACTGCCACTGCACAAATTTTTCTCATAGAAAATTACTCAGATATGGAATAATTTGCTCTCGCCGCAAGTAGTTGAAAGCACCTTAGTAAAAATATTTAGGAATCAAATTTATAAACATTATTTGAATGCATGAACACAGTCACATAGAGCAATAAGGGCGTATAAATGAAACTCCATTTACATCCCATTTCCTTTCCTCCTTCCGTCTACTATGATCTTTTCTTCCATTATTGGGCTAACGAGCTTGAGTTGATCTTCCTTAGTTAAGGTCTTTCTGGTCTGGTCCGGAATTTTGCATTTCTGCAGGGGTGGGAGAGTAACTTTAGCGCAGGGAGTTTCCAACTTCAGGAGTGATAAGTTACAAGGAAATTAGGAGTGATAACAAACCTGAAAATTAGAGGAGTGATAAAGTTTAAGGAGAGTAGAGGAGTGATAAAGTTTAAGGAGAGTAGACGAGTGATAACAAACATTGAAATTAGGAGTGCTAACAAACATGAAAATTAGGAGTGATAACGTACAAGGAAATTAGAGATGTAATAACGTACAAAGAAATTAAACTCGACCTCGTTTACTACCATCGTGGGAATAAACTTGACGGAAATAGTGCCTCACCTCTTGATTTATTTGATTTACGAAGACGTCGTGCGCATAGCTTGTATTTTGAGCTTAAATGTGATTTGATCATCATCTGCTAGGAGGAAATATCTATGGCGGAATTTCTTTTAGAAATGGAAACCTGTGTAATCTAACTCGGTCAGGAGAAAGGGTGTAGGAGGACAGGCAAAAGGAAAATGAAGAGCAATAACAGACAAGCTAAAAAAAAGTCGATAAAGATTGACACAACAAAATCTTGCCATTCCTAAATATCAGCTAGAACTGATATGATATTCATAATTCTCCCAAACTAACATGAGAAACTATCGTGAGAAATTTGAGATAACATAAAGATAAACGATCCGAAATCTACACCTAAAGATAAACCAACACAAGAGAATGGACACATGCGAAATCCTGTCTTAAATATCGAAGAATAAACAAATATATTTTAATAACTTACTAAGCAATTACTTCAGTTACAACAAAAATATTTGTAGTAAAAAGTAAAAAAAAATGTAGCAATCAGTCGTGATTTTCTCAAGATATTTAAATGCGTTATCAGCAAACCAAAGAGTAGGCTCGTCATACTGAATATATAGTATAAGACCCCTACCATGCAAAGTACTAATAAATATTTGGTTATGACACACATATAAGCCTGCAAAATCATACTTGAATTACACACATATTTAATTTCCAGTTTAAAAGTTCCTTTTGTTTAAGCCAATTATCCTCTGGTCGAGTCATCACTTAATGGCTTCATTATATTTTCGTAAACTGTTCGATACATAGGAATGTTACATAAGACGTTAAATGATACTCGTATTTGTTTATGTTGTTTACACTTAAATAAATCAGGTCTGTTGCTGGTCGAAAAAGAGCCATTAGTAATTAGGTTCACACCTTACATCTACCTCCTTCTCTCTCCCCTCATTTGCCAATTGTCACAAAGGATCTGGACGTTAAAATAGATCACCTAATGAATATGGACTTGAGGCACAATTGATGAATATGGACTTGAGGCACAATTGATGAATATGGACTTGAGGCACAATTGATGAATATGGACTTGAGGCACAATTGATGAATATGGACTTGAAACGCAACTGATGAATATAGGCTTGAGGCACAATTGATGAATATGGACTTGAGGCGCAACTGATGAATATGGACTTGAGGCGCAACTGATGAATATGGACTTGAGGCATAATTGATATGGACTTGAGGCACAAGTGATGAATATGGACTTGAGGCGCAACTGATGAATATAGACTTGAGGCACAATTGATGAATATGGACTTGAGGCACAATTGATGAATATGGACTTGAGGCACAATTGATGAATAGGGACTTGAGGCGCAACCGATGAATATGGACTTGAGGCACAATTGATGAATATGGACTTGAGGCACAATTGATGAATATGGAGTTGAGGCACAATTGATGAATATAGACTTGAGGCACAATTGATGAATAGGGACTTGAGGCGCAACCGATGAATATGGATGTGATAGAACGGGTTGAGGCAGCGTTAGTTTCAACCCATATCACATATTATTTAAAACCACGATGCTCCCACGTGCATCTTCGCTTCGAAGCTTGGCGCCTTATCGCAGCCACCGGATGTCAATGTTTAAACAAGGAGGTTATCGTCCCCCCGTTCGCCCCCATACGCCGACCTCGCCAGATTGAGTTAGGCTTATGGGCAGATAAGGCATTGTTTCCAGGCTCGGCTGTACATTCCCTCGAAGCTCCCACTCCATTGTCCCCCACGCCAAGGGAGTGTCTCAACTATTTAGATGGAAACTTTACCACTAAGATCAGATTGGAGATCCAGATTTTCGTCGCGAAACATCACCACGACCCTCTCTCCCTTTGTGCGCCAAATGACCTCGACCTCGAGATTCACCATCACTTGTCCAGAAGGAGGACAATATCCCTTGAGTGCCAAAGGTTCGAGCCTTTCGTGACGCCAAGTCCTCAAGGCTTCCCCCTCGTTGTTCAGGAAGAGAACAACGTAGAACAGCCATTGTTCTTTTGAGCCCTTCGCCAAGAAACGGTTCTCACCCTTCCCCCTTGTTGTTCAGAGGAGAACAACATTAGAACAGCCATTGTTCTTGAGCCCGTAGACAAGAGACGATTCTCACCCCCCCCCCTGATTGTTCAGAAAGAGAACAACGTTAGAACAGCCATTGTTCGTTCGAGCCCCGTTGACAAGAAACGGTTCTCACCCCCCCTGTTGTTCAGAAGAGAACACCGTAGAACAGTCATTGTTCTTTTGAGTCCGTTCGCCAAGAAGCGGTTCACACTCTAAACCCCTTGTTGTTCAGAGGAGAACAACATTAGAACAGCCATTGTTCTTGAGCCCGTAGACAAGAGACGGTTATCACCCCCCCTGTTGTTCGGAAGAGAACAACGTAGAACAGCCATTGTTCTTCAAGCCGTTCGTCGAGAAACGGTTCTCATTCCCAAGACGCCACGTCAGGATCATCTTATTCCCCACCTTCGGCTGGAACTCGCCAGTGGACCGAAAATTCCTTCACGTCGCCTTCCACTGCACCACTAGCATAAAGTTACGTAAGCCAAACGTCACCTTTGAGTACTTAACCCTTTTGTCAATTCTATCCTGTGCTTTAAATGGTTTAGCGAACCATCCCATCTCTTTAACTCTATATTTGTTTTACCTTTTTAAATCCTTTAATCCTCAGATTAGCCCGAGCCCTCACGACCCTTTCCATTCTCTGTTTATGTCAATATTTTCCGTCTTGTGTTTGTTGATAGTTATTATTAATAAAACTCTATTTTATTAATGATAGCAATATTATTATCCTTGAGCTCAGTTCCACTTCTTAAGCATATCGAAGATACATAATATCGGCCCGCCAGACATTAACGCAGTCTAAAGATAATTAAAGAAGTTCCCTCAACGAATAGTTATATATGGTATATCGTCGAGAGTCCATTCTACGACAATGGACTTGAGGCACAATTCTTCTTGCAACACAAAAATGTTTCAGGCGGGGCTCGGATCAGGAAGGTAGCAACTTTACTGAACCTACTAGAACTTTCGCAATGAAAACAAACTACGTGGATTAGTTACTTGGGCTAGGAGGGATGGGGCTAATAATCTCCAGGGACAAGTTCGTAACATCAAGCAGACACTTGAAAGTATGAACTTGAGTATACACACGCTAGACAGGGACTAAAGATTAGATTTATTGGTGCACGACATTTACGAACTTCCTTGAATTTAAAGCGCTCTCGTGTTATTCCCCCACACAATAAATTTCTCCCGGTTGGATTACGCTATTTTGGGTTCGAATCTCGATTATGAGCGAAGAAATAACATGATTTGCTTCGTTACAGTTCGTCGGCCGATGAACAGACACACAAAAGATGGCTTGGGATTATCTTTCTTGTTTACGTCAGTGTCGAGGAGGCGCTGGATAAACGGCTTAACTCCCATTGCTATTTTAAACTATAACCGATGGTGTACGAGCATTATTATATTTATTTTTACTACATGGGCAAGTAGTGGGCCGTGTGGTCTTGGGCTACATAGAACCCATTCCTAGATATCACGAATCCTTGATCGGGGGCATTAAAAAACCGGCCTCAGTTTAACAAGAGAGACTTTGTGACAAAGCTGAGTTCTTACATAAGAACATAAGGAAAGGAGTCGGCAAAAGGCTAATAATAGCCTATACGTGGAATCCCTTGGGTTTGGGAATGAAATTTGCTGTCTTCGGCGAATATGCAGTCATCCATCTTGGCTGCCCATTTCGACACATCATCAAAGGCGTTTCGGGGGGGGGGGGCATCGTTCACCAATCATTGTGCTGCACCCCACAACAACTAATCGAAGCGACCATTTTGGCACAATCTTATTGTGCCAAATCGATTTTTATTCTTCCAGCGGATAAAGATTAAGACCACATTTATTGCCTCTTATTTACAACCTCAGAAATTACATGTATGTTGTTCACACATTATAATTCATTTCACACATGTAATTCGCAAGAAATAAAAGTCTTAAATATGTACAAATTTTCCGGCTTCTGACCACAAATTCACATAATAATACGTAATGTCGCCCACATGATGATACAAACCCATCCTTTTCGTATTCAATAACCCCCCTCCCCCTCCTTCAAACACACACACACTTTTCGTCAGACGCGGCATCAACATATCGAGCAGTACTCATTATCACGTATACATACGAAACAGTACACGTGGGAGAAATTCGTATTACCAAAATAAATTTTCAAAACAATAATTTCGATATGCCCATAGCGTATGTGTTATTCCCTCTTTGTGGCATATCCCCTCCCCCTTCCCTCCCACCTCTCCATTAAGCGAACAACCCACGGCTTGTATAAATAAATTCTTATATCAGTCGGATAAAAAGATACACCACTATGTATTTATGAACGTTTTGTGCGCGTGAGCGCGTGTGGTTCACGATATACATGACGTCCATTACACACACAGTAATTGCGAACACTTCCTCCTCTGGCTGGATGACTCATGGTGTGTGAGAACCCTCTCTCATTCTGCGTGTGCGCGTTCGTGTGTACTTGGTTGCACGTCACAACGCGGCGACGAGGACGCCCGGAGCTTAGCAACCTTGAAACGAGGGATCGCGTCGTTGTCGTGTCCGGGCGTCCGAAAGATCCATTGTCACGACCGGTTTCGGCGAGCGATTCATTAAAAAAGGATGAATCATTTTGAGGCGGTATTTTTTAATTCGGGAGACGCCTTGTCTCTCGCGAACGTAAACCTAAGCCACGTGTGCCCCTACAACACATGCAGTCGGGACTACTTTTGCCATCTAAGCCAGCGTAAAGCTACCTCCCGCCCTTCGCTCCAGGCATTTTTGAAGATCGGGAAATCGACTTCGATGGTTTCTGTAGCGAATCCACGCAGATATGAGTCATCGTTTGGTGAACGTTTTTGCAACGCGGGTAAACATCCAGGCAAAGACTACTTACTGTTGTTCGGCGTCATGCAGTTCATTGCCCCGTGCAATTGAATTCCGATGGTTACACAAATGAAACGGGCTCGGAAGTAGACGGAAACAGAAAGCTGGGAGACAGTGCACCACCAAGCACATACATACATGACTCACCATCGGGAGCACCGCCCTCTCGCCTAATAATTGCATGGATAAAGAGGGTCGCAAGCGGACAAAGACCTTTAGAGAATAAATGTTGATAAAGGGAGATGAGGGAGGGGGGGCATATATTCGGGGGTAGGTTGTATCCAAAAATGAAGAGTTAAGGAAAAGTGAATTCGCCCCACCACAAAAAAACGCTCCGCTGTTTTATGAAAGCTATTGTCACGTAAATTGACAGGGGAGAAATTGTGATTTTTAAAGATGGAAAAATTAGGGAGGGGGGGGGGAGATAATAGATAATAGTCACCAGAAGATAGGAAGCAGTGAAAATGTGTGACAGACCCGAAGTGTTAGCGGGGAGTGAGTGCAATTCTTCTGAACGTTCTCGCTGTTTCACAACTACGCTGTATCGCAAGGGAGGCTCCCCGGATCCAGTGCCCCTGCTAGTCGGAAACTGGATTGAAACTACCTGGACTTTTTCATTCTCGATATCCCCATTTCTCTCTTGTTTTTTTTTCGACACTTTCTTTACATGTCTCTTTTGGTTGGCGGATTGCGTGCCCTACCAGCCCAAACGCCAGCAGATGACTCTCATACCTTCCCAATGATGAGGGGAATTTGTCGTGATATATTTCGCACACATTCCCGATCTTCGCGAAGCTCTTTATAGATCTCTCTCTAAAATCTTTCTTAGGGCGATGCCCTCGTTAGTTTTCACCTTCAAATCTGAAGTTAAAAAACGACGATGGGTTATTTGCTGTTTGATCGAGATAATCAAGCAGCTTGAGAAATTGCTGTAAACTAAAGGGGTGGACGGGGGCGGATTCAGACAACGTAGATTGGAGACAATTAACCAATCAACACAACTTGGTCTAGAATTGCCCGAAGGATGTCGGGATCTTGACAACGCACACCGGGATCTAGAGGAATCACGATCTTACGTTGTAGAAAACTTTTCTAGGAATGACGAGATATCGCCCTCCCCCCTCCCCCCTGAGGTTTGCTATTTTATACTTTAAAAATGGCTCGAAAACCACAACACTGATAATTTATAACTAAAACATATCAAAGTGAGTTAGTTCCAAATAAACATTCCTACTCCATTTCCAAACATCTAAAGCAAAAGACTAGACCCCCCCCCCCCATCCTATAAATTACCTTTAATCAAGCCTTCAACCAGATTGCAATAATTTACCTTCTTTAACTAAAGACTGAACATATCAGAAAAGGCAACATAATTACTGAATGCAACAGCTTAATATGAACTCTTGTCTCTTCCACCGACCCAAACGACCTCAAAATTGTCAGTCACAGATAATAATAGTAATAATAATAATAATAATAGGTATTTATAATGCGCCCTTCATGGCTGTTAGCCCTCCCAGAGCGCAGGTTGTGTAGCGAGTGTAAAGAAAGTTTACAGGAAAGGAAAGGCAATTCTGAAGAGATGAGTCTTCAGGAGACGTTTAAAAGTAGCAAGGGAGGGAGAGGATCGGACTACGGCAGGAAGATCATTCCAGAGTCTAGGAGCACAAACTGAGGGGGAACGGTCACCCATCGAGGAGTGTTCAGGAGGGAAGCGACGTTAGATCGGAGTGCCCGAGGAGTTTGACGACGAGAGAGGGCAGACGAGAGATAAGGTGGAGCCTCGAGGTTTCGGACCTTGTAGGTGATGAGAAGAATTTTATAGTGGGTATGGAAGCGAATAGGTAACCAGTGTAGCTCCTGTAACAGAGGCATCGAAGGAGAGAACCGTGGGCGGCGAAGGAGGAGCCGGACAGCATAGTTTTGAACTAGTTGTAGGGGGCGAAGTGACGAAGAAGGGAGATTCACTAGAAGAGAATTGCAGTAGTCTAAGCGTGAGGTGACGAAGGCATGAATAGCAGCCTCAAGGCTTCGTCGATCAAAATGGGATCAAACACGTGAAAAATTGCGGAGGAAACAGAGGGAAGACTTACAGATACGATGGATGTGCGGTTTAAACGAGAGTTGCTCGTCGAAAATAACACCAAGATTACTGACGGTAACAGAGAAGGCAACATTGGTTTCCCCAAGCTTAAGGGAGGAGAAGAGAGCTTTAGATTTCTCCACCATCGAAGAGGTACCAACAAGAAGAACTTCAGTTTTATCTGCACAAAAACATAATTAGCCACGAAATCATTTGCTCAAAGGTTTTGAACTTAGTCGAGTTTTTTTCATATCTCGAGGAATTACTCAACAACATTGGAATTGGATTAAATCTTACAATTACAATAAAAATCACGAATTTCATCTAAGAATAAGCCAAACAAAGAGGCACGAAAAATGTACAAGGAATATAGCTTTCATTCACGCACGCAAAGAGAAGTGGAAGGCACGCATAGGTTTCTCTTGGTTTCGGCAAATATCTTGACTTGCTCTCGAGCACTGAGATTTCTGGATCCGCGTTTTTATTATTTAAGAAACTACTTGCATATTCCCCTCATTTCGTGAGTAAGGGGGTTTGTCCAGCTTAAACTCTCTCTCTCTCTAGGTCGAGGGAGAGGTGACGCCCCCTTGTCGCGGGAAGAGAGCTTGTGTGTACCTTTCACTTTTCGAGCTATGTCGGCGGGGATACCTCTCTTCTGAGTACCCCTGGTAGGGCTTCCCTTGTCGATTTGGTCGGAAACGAGGTTCCAGACTAAGTGCGTCCTTCCTGCCTTCTTTTTCTATTCTATCCTTCTCCTTTTTCACTTTTATCTTATCTCTTCCACTTATTATACAAAAAGAAAAAAACAACTAAAAGAAACCCCTACTACTATCATGTCACTCTTCCTTTTTATCCCCTCTATCTACTTATAAGGACCTGACAGCTACCTCATGCGTCAGAAGAGAGGCTTTGGAACCTCTATAAACAACGCCAATCGACGCTCACTGGTTGCGAGAGACTAGGACTAGAGGTGTCCTAGGCGTTGGGGCACGATGAATGGGATGAGGGTAGTGCCCCGTTAACCACTTCCCTAGCGCGTAATTATTGACCATTCCCAGTGACCGTTGATGGGTGCCTCTGGTAGCATCGGTCCGAGATGACGGCCCTTTGTTCCCAGGTTGGTTGCCATGCCAATTAAAGCCTTGGGTCAAGTCTCTTGGTGTGGCGAGATATCCATTGAACGCTACTCCGAGATCCTGGCCGTCGTGAAGGGAACTAGTAGGAGTTTAGTACGGGGCGTGCTTCGTTGTTCACCTGGTGAGAAATCGATGGCCCCTTCGGGGATAATCAGTGCTGCTTGGTTGGGAGCCACGGCACGCCGAGGTTTGACGACTCGGTCGGGCGAACAGCAGCACATGGAGCGTGCCTTCTGAAAGATCCGAAACGTCTCCGATCGATAGGCGGGAGCAACTCACGCGGGGCGAACTCACCACCCGCCTTCTTTTTTTATTGAGTGGTCACAAATTATTCCGAGATATAAAGTGTTCAGCATGACTGGAAAGAAAGGACCTGGTGCGCTAAAATATACGTGCTCCACATGCCAAAAAGAAAAGTGGTGCGTAGATTTCCCGGAGGGGTGTTTCTCAAAATGACACCCTGGAAGTACCTGCACGGACTGCGTCTTAAGGGCAGAATTGCAGGAGCTTAAAGAAATGTTCAAAGCTTCTGAGGAAAAATCACGACCACTGGAAGAAAAAGTGAAGATCCGCGAATCTGAGCATGAGAGTCAAATCCGTCGTCTCCAAGCCAGCATTGCAGAGATGACAGCCACCAAGATAGAGCAACAGGAAACTCGCAACGATGCGGGCGGATCCTCTGTTGAGCCCTCAAGCACCGCGTCGAAAGAGACAGGCCACCCATCCGACGTCACAGAGCCAGCTGCTGCTGGGGTTATTCAGGTCGTCAAAAAGAAGAAAAAGAAGAGTAAGAAAGGAAAGACAGCAGAAACAGTAGATAAAACAGAAGAGAAAGTAAAAACGGAAGAAAAAACTAAGAAAAAAGAATAAAAATAAAAAGTGAGGAAGAAAGACGAATCAAAAGAGCCTCTACTGAAAGAGAAGCCTCTGTCCTCTGAACCCAAATGCGCGAGGTTCATCGTGATCGGTGACTCCCAAGCGCGGGATCTACAACCCTTGCTAGCGGCCCGCCTTCGAACCAGAGTGAAGGTAAGCTGCCTTCCAGGAAGGAGGAACGGAGAAATAAGGCTAGAGGCTGAGAAAGCTCAGTAGTTGTCCTGATGACAAGCGGCAACGATCTCTACCTAAGAGGTAAAGTCGGAGCCAGCGGGAAGATTCTGACCACGGTTATGGGAGCAGTTGACTACTGTGGGCTAAAAACCTGCAAACGTGTCGTGGTCGGGATACTCCCAAGACGAGGTCCATCCCGCAATGCTCACGCGAGGAACGTCTCCATAAACCAACGCCTGGGAGATGTTTGTACGGCGGAAGGAGTCTTTTTTTGTAGACCCTTACCGCACCTTTTACGGGAGAAACGACCTGTACAAAATGGACGGAGTGCATCTTTCCTTTAAAGGGAAAGCTGTACTCGCAAACATGATCCAGGATGTTGTGGAGAGGACCCAAAGAAGTGTCGGGCCCCAAGTAAAGGAGGACATACGCCAGTACACTCGTGTTACTCCAGGAACGACCTTTTCTAAGGTCACAGAGAGGGGATGATCCCGCCAGAGAAACAAAGTGGGAAACGGAAGAGCGTAGGGAGTCCTACAGTCAGGGACTCCCTCAAGGTTCTTCTGTTTAATGCGAGGTCTATCAGAAACAAGTTTCTTAAACTTCGTGGCCTCGTAGCAACAGAGGAACCTGAGATGGAGGCCATGACGGAGTCGTGGATAAAAACCTCAAGCCGAGATTTTGAAGGTGAATTCACGATTTCCGGTTACCATCTCTTCCTGAAAGATCGGCCAGACAGAGAGGGTAGCGGTGTGATGTTTGTATGTCAAAGATACTCTCAACTAGACGGATTGCAACATCGTATCCGACCATGAACTACTAAGTGTTGACCTAGAGATAGGTCCTGCCAGATACAGGACCCTAGTGCTTTACAGATACCATGCCCCACTCTTATAACAGGGCAGGAGTCTGTACCAGCTGTTGAGCGAACACACAAGTTGACTGGAAAACCAGAGAACCCTGTGGCGAGAACGCACTACTCCTGGAGTTCGCGAACAACGAGTTCCTGACTCATTGGGTGAGAGAACCAACGAGAGGAGAAAATATCCTCGACTTGGCTTTCACCTCTGAAGATGATATCGTTGAGGACCTCTCTGTTGGCGAAGAGCTCGGTGGCAGTGACCACCGAGTAATTAGATTTGTAGTCAAAGTCCCGAAGGCAGGGCCTGCAACTAGTAAATTGAGGAAACCTGATTTGAGAAGAGCAGACTTTGCAGGTCTTCGTGCTGGACTGACTGACGCAAGGCTAGAAGTGTGCGAGGCTGTTGAAGACTCGTGGAATAGTTTCAAAACCACATTCATGAGTCTTTAATCGCGCTTCATCCCTCTGAAATGCCCCCGTCTGTCTACTGTTCAACCTAAGTGGTTTAATCGAGAAATCGGACAACTGCTTAGGGAGAAGAGAACTGTGTACCGGCAATCGAAGATCTCGGGTGACTTTGACGAATACCGGAGGCTAGCCAGGAGAGTGAAGTCCAGCATAAGGGTGGCTAAGAGGTCTGAGGAACTCCGAGTGGCGAGACTCTGTAAAGAGAATCCCAAGGAGTTCTTTGGATATGTAAACAGCCGTAAACCAATCCGTCGAACGATTGGCCCTTTGAGGAACGAGGAGGAGACATTAAAGCATTCAGATGCAGAAAATGCTAACCTCCTCAACGACTACTTCTCTTCAGTGTTTACTGAAGAATGTGGTCCCATCCCCCAGCCGACGGATTCCTACTCGGGGGAAAAGTTGGAGGATATGGACTTCACCGAAGTTGAAATCAAAAAGAAGATCAGTGACCTAATGACGAATAAGTCACCTGGCCCGGATGGGTTTCTACCTATAGTGTTGAAAGAAGTGCGCGATCAAGTATCACGACACCTGAGCGCAATCTTCAACATGTCAATCCGGACCGAATGCGTTCCTAGAGACTGGCGTGAGGCGGAGGTGACTCCAATCTTCAAGAAAGGAGATCATAACCAACCGTCGAACTACCGACCTATCAGTCTGACTTCTATAGTCGGTAAACTCATGGAAAGCATCATGGTGGACAAAGTGACGTCGTATTTAGAGTCAAACCTGCTACTGAGGAGTTCCCAGCACGGCTTCCGAAGGCAACGGTCATGCCTGACGAACCTTGTAGAATTCTTCCACTTCGTTTTCAGTGAGCACGATCGGGACAAGGCGGTGGATGTGGTCTACCTAGACTTTCAGAAAGCCTTTGATAAGGTACCACACCACCACCTTTCCGGAAAGTACGAGCGCTTGGCATAGACGGAAAGGTAGCCGGCTGGATCGAGAACTGGCTATGTGGCAGACGGCAACGGGTGGTGGTGAATAGACAGTCTTCTGAGTGGGTGCCCGTTACTAGCGGGGTGCCTCAAGGTTCTGTCCTGGGACCACTACTATTAATCATCTACGTCAACGACATGGACGGTGACATGGTTTCCAAGATTTCTAAATTTTCCGACGATACCAAGCTTGGTATCAACGTTGCAAAGGATGGAAATACTGCTCGCCTGCAGGAAGATCTTGGGAAGATTGGGGAGTGGTCGGACACGTGGCAAATGCCTTTTAACGTGGGGAAATGCAAAGTGATGCATATCGGCCACAGAAACCCCCAATCTCAGTATATCCTTAAGGGCACTGCTATTGAATCCACCGACACTGAGAAGGACTTGGGTGTAACAATCACTAGTGACCTCAAGTTCTCGAAACAGTGCATTGAGGCAGAGAAAAAGGCCCAAAGGATGCTAGGCTATATTAAACGCCAGTTTGGTTATCGGAACCACGAGATTGTACTGTGCCTGTACAACTTACTTGACCGACCGCACCTGGAGTATGCCGTACAATTTTGGAGTCCTTCATTGCGAAAGGACATCGCGAGATTGGAACGCGTACAAGCTAGGGCAACCAAGCTGATTCCCTCTATCCGACATAAAAGTTATGAGGATAGACTAGGGGAATTAGATCTGTTCTCGCTGGAAACCGTAGACTGCATGGGTTCGACAATGTTGACTACCGGGATATTTTCACACTGAGTGAGAACAGAACGCGCAATCACGGCTTCAAACTTGAACTGAAGCGTTACAACCGCAATCTGTGTGGAAATTTTTTCACTTACAGTATCTGCGGTATGTGGAACGCACTTCCAGTGGAAGTTGTCAACAGTGAATCTGTTGACCAGTTCAAGTCAAGACTAGACAAGGTCTTGAAAAGTGGCCTTTTAGGGACGCAAAACAATTGAGCAGCCATGTGCCCGCTTGATTGCTAGTCCAAAGGTACCCTCTTTGAATGGACCGTAAGGTCTCCTAGGGTACCTTCTTTCCTTGTTGTTACTCCTTGTTGTTACTTCTCTTCAGTCTTTACTGAAGAGTGTGGTCCCATCCCCCATCCAACGAGTTCCAACTCGTTGGAAAAGCTGGAGGATATGGACTTCACCGAAGGAGAAATAGGAAAGAAGATCACTGACTAATGACGAATAAGTCCCCTGGCCCGGATGGGTTTCTATCTAGAGGTGTTGAAAGAAGTGCGCGATGAAGTGTCACGACACCTGAGCGCAATCTTCAATATATCAATCCGGACCGAATGCGTTTCTAGAGACTGGCGTGAAGCGGAGGTGACTCCTATCTTCAAGAAAGGAGACCGTAGACAACCGTCGAACTACCGACCTATTAGTCTGACTTCGATAGTCGGTAAACTCATATAGCGCATGATGGTGGACAAAATGACGTCGCATTTAGAGTCAAACCTGCTACTGAGGAGTTCCCAGCACGGCTTACGAAGGCAACGGTCATGCCCGACGAACTTTGTGGAATTCTTCCACTACGTCTTCAGTAAGCACGATCGGGACAAGGCATTGGATGTGGTCTACTTAGACTTTCAGAAAGCCTTTGATAAGGTACCACACCGCCCCCTTTTCCGGAAAGTACGAGCGCTGGGCATAGACGGAAAAGTAGCCGGGTGGATAGAGAACTGGCTAAGTGGCAGACGGCAACGGGTGGCGGTGAATGGACAGGTTTCTGAGTGGGTGCCCGTTACTAGCGGTGTTCCTCAAGGTTCTGTCTTGGGACCACTACTATTCATCATCTACGTCAACGACATGGACGGTGACATGGTTTCCAAGATTTCCAAATTTGCATACGAACCAAGCTTGGTAGGAACGTTGCAAAGGATGGAAATAATGCCCGCCTGCAGGAAGATCTTGGGAAGATTGGGGAGTGGTCGGACACGTGTCAAATGCCTTATAACGTGAACAAATGCAAAGCGATGCATATTGGCCACCGAAGCCCCTAATCTCAGTATATCCTTAAGGACATTACTATTGAATCCACCGACACTGAGATGGACTTGGGTGTAACAATCACTAGTGACCTCAAGTTCTCGAAACCGTGCATTGAGGCGGAGAAAAAGGCCCAAAGGATGCTAGGCTACATAAAGCGCCAGTTTGGATATCGGAACAAGGAGATTGTACTGTGTTTGTACAACTCACTTGTCCGACCGCACCTGGAGTATGCCGTACAATTTTGGAGTCTTTCATTCAGAAAGGACATCGCGAGATTGGAACGCGTGCAAGCCAGGGCAACTAAACTGATTTCCTCTATTAGACATAAAAGTTATGAAGATAGATTAAGGGAATTAGATCTGTTCTCGTTGGAAATGCGTATACTGCGTGGTCAGCTCATCGAAGTTTTCAAAATACTGGGAAGGTTCGACGATGTTGACAACAGGGATATTTTCACACTTGTTGAGAGCAGAACAAGAAATCACGGCTTTAAACTTGAACTGAAGCGTTACAATCGCGAATTTGTTGACCAGTTCAAGTCAAGACTAGACAGGGTCTTGAAAAATGGCCGTTTAAGGACGTAAAGCATTTGAGCAGAGATGTGCCCGCTCGACTGCTAGTCCAAAGGTACCCTCATTGAATAGACCGTAAGGTCTTCTAGGGTACTTTCTTTTCTTGTTACTCCTTGTAACCCATTATTACGTACCCTATTCTGTTCACTAATAAATAAGAACCTTACCTATGTCTCCCCTATTATAACCTTTTACACACTTGAAAACTTCAATCAAGTCCCCCTCGAACTCTTCTCCTTTCTAACGTATGTAGAATTAGACGCCTAAGTCTTTCACCATAAGGTGAGACCCTCAACCCACGAATCATCTGACTCATCCAATATCTATCCTATAATATGGTGACCAAAATTGCCTGGCATAGTCAAAATGAGGCCTAAATAATGCCAGGTACCCTATTAGCTATTAGCACTTATGCACTGCTTTCTATGCCGGAGGTCAGAACTTACCAGGACACCTAAGTCTCTTTCACATTCTGACCTTCTTAAAACTGTTCCATTCAGTTTATATAAATTCAGTGGATTACACCTACCTATACTAAGTACACTACACTTGCCAATGTTAAATTCCACCTGCCATTTCTCTTCCCATTGGTATAGTATGGTCAATTCATCTTGTAATACTTCAGCATTAGAGTCACACCTTATAATCTTACCTTAGTATCATCGGCAAACTTGCTCAGGTCGTTACTTATATCTAAGTAAAGATGCTTAATAAAAAAAATAAAAAACAACGACGCTAACACTGACCCCTGAAGAACCCTACTGGTAAAATTCTACCACTCAGATTTAATCCCATCTATACTAACTACACTGTGCCACTAAGCCATGACCGAATCCACCTAAAAATACTTCCATGATCCCATGAGCTTTAACTTTATTACTAAGTGTGGCAACTGTCGAAGACCTTACTAAAATCCCTGTAAACAATATCGCAATTCTCATCTCTATCAGCAGCATCGTACACCTTTCTATAAAAAGACAGTCAAACACGATTTACCCCAAGCAAAGCCGTGTTGAGATTAATTAATCAACTTTATGTTTATCTAAATGATCACTAATAGATTTCACTATTATAGATTCCATCATTTTCCCCACCACTGATGTCAAACTCACTGGTCGTTAATTAGACATAAATGTTTTATCTCCCTTCTTAAATATAGGTATCACACTAGCTTTCTTCCAAGCCGTTGGTACAATGCTAGTCTCTAACGATTTTCTAAATAGCCATGCTAGAGGTTTACTTAAAACATCTTTAGATTCCTTCAAAATCCTAGGAAAAACCTCATCAAGGCCCGCTGAATTACTAATTTTGACACTTTCTCCTTTGTAATTAAAATATCCTGTAGAGATGGGACGATTCTAAAAAAATTTGCGGATTTCGATTCCTTTACAAAATAGAATATAAAATTCATAATTCCTTCCGTATAATAATAATAATACTTGATACTTCAATATTAATTAATAAAGTTAGTTGTTACATAAAAAAATAGAATATAGCAAACAATAAATGTAAGATGAACATTGTGCCAAGTTTACATAGTATCTGCTAACAACTAATCTTCTGATATAGTGCCTTATGCTGGAAGTTTGTTATCGTCAGTGGTCTCAACCAAGTGAATTTGTGCAAGAGACAAGCGGGATCCCGAGGAGGAAAGACGGGTTTTTAAACTCTCGCCAACCCGGAGGAGGGCAGGAGAAAAGCAGTTGTAGAGTGGTCAGTCATTTGCAGGTGGACATGACACCACCACCGCACCTGGATGCAATGCTGTAGTAGGACCACCACACTTGGATGTATGCCATGTGAAGGAAAGTTGCAATAGAACTTCCAATTCATAGTTGTTGCATGGACCGCTAGCACAGGGGTGAGGGGTGGTATAAAATTCCCATAGCATGCAACAGCCTCCCTCCAATCCTACCTGGTCTCTCAGGACAGTCTCACAGAACGTTGGCGGGGTCCTACGATGCTACAGCACAAGGTGTAGGATCAAAGCTTTCTCCCTTAATCTCCCAAACGGTCAAAGGGAGCAGAAATATCATCTGTTCCGGTGGGGGGAGCTATAAACAATATCCATCGAGACAAGTGGTAGCAACCCCGCTCCTCTCGGTACCAGAACAGTTAACACACGCGCAGGAGATAACCTGAAGCTGCCGGGGCAATAGGGAATAGTGCCACGGAAACAGACGCATCGTGATTGCCAGCAATTTTAAGTTTTGTTCAACCGACACCCATCTTCTTTGCCAAGCAGACGGAGAGCTATCCTGATTCCTGCCATGTTGTCAGTGTGAGGAAGAGCAAAATGCTAATTTGTCGCCCACTCCTCACGAGAGTTTTGGCGCACTCATTTCTCGCAAACCCTACATGTCCAAGGACCTAGTAGAAGATAATCTCGACATCCATTCGTTTCAAGGGAGCCGTGGCGTCATAACGGATGTCAGGAACCAGGGGGGAAACGGAGATTCCAATGTCCCAAAAGCAGTCAGAGCGCTTTGTGAGTCGTTATAAATCACAATTCGGTATCTGAACGGGGCACGATGCGTTATCTATCCCGCACCGAGCAGTACAATGCTACCAACTCAGCCGTGAGGACAGACGCAGCACCTGGTAGAGCCCCGCTCTCTTCAAACAGAAGGGATACGGTGTGGAAGCCGACCTCCTCCTGGCACTTGGAGTCATTCGCGTACACTGGCACGGATCTAGTGAGACACGAAGTGTGCTCGAAAAAGTTGACAGCTAAATATTTAGCAATAACACGGGGCGGGAGACTTGGCAAGAGAGATACAAGGCTACTGCATTGAAATTAGTGAAAAAGAGGATTGCAATTAATTTTGCTGGATGAATTCAGATGAGATTTATTTTATCCCATGTCTTGTAAAAGTGGCTCGCTTAAGGATTAATTTGATTCAGTGTATTGCACCGAGCGATAAAACTTTACGATATCGAAATCTTTGGTTGCAAATCTATTGTTTATTTATATTTAAATTCAAGAATTAAATTTTAAGATATTCTTAATATTTCAGTCATATTTTGTAAATCTATTTCATTTTAATTTCATTGAAAGAATTTTAAAGAATTGCGCTTCCTAATGTCACTTTGAGATCATGCAACGTTTGGGGCGTAATGGTAACGTGCGAGGTTATGGCAATTGAAACAGAAGAAACATAAATTAACTTTGAAGCTCTTTGGTTAACAGCAGGAGACCACAACCACGCCCCCTAATAAACATCATTCATGCATACACAATATATCACTCACTTGTCCTCAGTCAGTTCCGTATCTCTCAAACACAAATTTAACCCATCTTTTCTGCAGTCTTCCATCACTTCGTCCCCATAAAATGGTGTTAAGTGTAGCATAGGCAACCATGGTGCAACTAACATCTGAATAACTGCGTGCCTTCCCAGCTCTAACGTAACGGGTAGATTGAGGGCTATATCTCCCATACAATTTCACCTCTCCCACCTTGCCCACTTTCTTTCTCAAGTTTGGGCGGATGCGCCCTCGTTGATTTTCGCTTCTTAGTTTTGCATAAGCAAAAATAGACAACCAACATTTCGCATACCAGCACATTCACAAGTGTAATGCTTTAAGTATCGAGAGTATATCGTAAATAAGAGTAGTATGGAAGAGGTATAGATTCCGACCACATGGTTTTGAATGGTATAGAAATTACAATGGGGATCAGAGCGTTGGTGATATCTAACACTTTCGCCTAACCTTGATGTATGAGAGTGAGGCTATGATGGTGTGGAAAGGGAAGAAACGATCGAGAGCAAAAGCAGACCAAATTGGCAATTTGAGAGGTGTGTTGAGGGTGAGAAATAGCGTGAAGAAATATGGGAATGTGTAGGTTACCGAGACTGTTTTGGAGGGGATGGAGCATGAACAAGGTCTGCTGACCAAAAAGTTACGTGCTCTCAGTTATTCTGATTTATGATCTTACGACCTTCAAAACTTTTAATAATTCAAAGAAGAACCTTAGGATAAACTTGTAAGTTGCATCATTCGAGAGAAAATTCGGCCGAATAGTTATGATGTTATTGCCAAAACAAATAATTCATGGGGGGACTTTGGCAATTATATCATTCTGAAGAAGAGGATGTAAAACAACATAAGGGTTTCAAATATGGTTAGAATCGGCCGAAGAGTTAAAATGTTATTACAAAAAAAAAGCATAACGGACACCGACCGACATAGTGAGATATATGTGTAGAGTCGCCCGCGACTAAAAATGTAATGGGCAAAGTAAATAATTAATATACAAGCTATTTAACTTATGACACTTTTTAATTAATTAGAATTTAACCATTTTTTATATATTTATATAAAATGTGCAATTTAAAAATATTTAGAACAAATATTTTTTCATAAAATATATATTTTGCACTGGGCGAATGGTTGTCATGTACACCTTCCAGAACACAAGAATGCTTACTAAGTTCTGTTTTACCTAGTTATTACCTCTAGATGTAATCGGAAGCAAATAAATTAAAAAAAAAACACGGTGTACACCTAGCGAAACGCAGTGTCGGCTTTCCTCTCCTTCGTTTCTAGGCGTTCTTCTGTGCCAGGCCGAAGGCGGAAAATCATATGAAAACCACCAACTCAAGCGTTTAGTTTGAAATTTCAGACGTGCCAAAAAAACGCGCCCGAATCCCTTCTTCCCAGCAGTCGGTTGTGAGAACCGAAAAACTGGGACGGGCTATAACATGGCTATAATACATCACCATCTCACTTCATCGGCCATCTGCCAAGGGGACAGAAAGCTCATTAGACCAGCGGTTGCACTCGCCCCATCCTGAAGCAAAGTTGGGTATCTCTCGAAGACATCTCTAACGAATTTTCTTTATTTACACTTCTGCGGCTTCATTCGTCTCCTTTGTCAATTAATTATTTTTATGTTCTGCCCTCATTTGTGCAACGAGCTCGGTAGGTACAAGTAGTTTTGATGCGGGTTCTCACCGGTAACGAATTGGAAGTGGAAAGCTCATTTCTGCAATCCTTTCGTCAACCTTTCGTTAATTCTCTTCCCTCTTCTACTGTTCTTATTTGTATTTCAAAAGTGACTACTAGCATTCCAATGAATAAAAAACACTTGTGAATAAAAAGTAAATACAGCCAAATTTGTTACCAAGGGAGTATGGTGATTAAATTTGTTACCGAGTGTATGTGAGGTGGTTAAATTTGTTACTAAGGTTGTATGGTGGTTAAACATTTTTTACCAAAGATGTGTGGTGGTTAAATTTGGGTAGGAATTTCGCAGTATACATGCGCTTTAGCACAATTGGGTAGCAAAAATTACGACGACTCACAGACTCCATTGATAAAGATTAATTTCTCGAGTTTTTATTAGCTGTCAAGTTACAGAATTGGAAAATATATCATAAAATTCATTCATGACTTTAAATTACTTTCGAAAGAGAGTTTTGGATTTAGGATAAGAAAAAGGGCTCGCCTTAAATCCCATTTGCATTTTCAAGCCAAAAGAAATTTTTAATTAATATTTTTTTTTTGGGGGAGGAAGAGATTTGATCGACATCCGTTAATAAAAACCTGCCTTCGGCGGCCATGATTGATTCTATTTCATATGTGCGCCAAAATTTGAGCCCCCATTTAGGAATTAAGGTTTCGCCTTATATGGATTAAAATCTTTCATCGAGCCCTACTTCCCCACAGAGTTGAGGCGCATCAATGGTGTTAACCCCCACCCCATCCAAGGGCCGAAATGGCTCTTCATAATGATGAGGGGGGAGGAGGTTATGTGCTGGGGCATCTTGTCCAGTCATGATTCTTCTCAGGGCAGAAAGCCCCATCACAAACCCACTCCATGCACACTATATAAACGCATTTACTATCACTCCACTCTTTCCCTCATCACATATACACCTCGCATTCTATCTAACAACTCAGTTCACATATTGACGTGGATTAAACGGAATGAGATAAATAAATACTAAATATTCTAATTACAAAAATGACATCAAACAAAAATAAAAGCATTGCAAAGGTGAGGGACGTTTGTGTTGGCAGAATCACCCTCCAAAAAATACGACACCTTGTCTGAAGCATAAACCTCAGTGGGATCCGAAGTGGGGATGGCGTCAGCATATGTGAACCGCCACAAAATCCAGCCAACTCAGTGCTCCCATCCGACAACTAACCATACGCAATGTGATAACTTGAATCGGCGTGAGCAAGGATGTCTTCGGCCTTGATCAGTAGCGACCAAAATGCCAAAGGAGTTAGTAGTCTACTGAGAATTTGGAAGCAATTAATGTTATTGTTGACCCCAAGTCAACAAAAGCGTTCTATAAATACAATGTTATGAAGAAGCGTTTATAAAACCTTAACGAAGAACTTAATATACTATCTTTATAAATTAATATTCCCTTTTAATTCTACCTCCATTTTCTATTTGGTGCTTGTGATCATGGATTTGATGAGATGCAGACAAAATGTGTCGGAATGGCTAGAAATCCCCATCGAAACATTCACTCAGCCAGAAATCTCATATTTAAGTATTCCACAGCGACTTTAACGCGCGAAAAACAACGACAACACAATAATCAAATTTCATATATGAAAAACTAGGTTCTCCAAAAATAATACCCACTTCAAGAACTATTATTGGGCCTATTTTATCTATCTATACATGTGGTTCGTAGCATGGGTTAGAGAAGGTTGTCTTATAGGTACGAGGGGCGGTCAATAAGTTTTGAAATTCGGATATAAGGAAACGAGATATGAGGAAGTCTTTTATTATTTTTCAATATAACTACCCTCGACTTCAATGCACTTGCGCCACTTGTCCCTGAGGCTTCGAATTCCCCACTGCTGCTCAATCCACTCCTGGACGGCGAGCTGAACATCTTCATCGTCCTCAAACCGGCGTCCACGCAGTGCAGCCTTAAACTGGCGGAATAAAAAGTAGTCGCTAGGAGTCAGATCTGTACTTTAGGGGGGGTGGTTGAGCTCCTCGAATCCGCACTCACGCAGGGCAGCTTGTGCAACTCTGTGGCCTTGTGGATTTTGACGACGTTGAAGTCGATCATGGGGCGTGAGGTTTCTAGGGACCCAACTTGCAGAGACCTTGGTCATGGCCAAATTGTCGTGGATTATGTTGATAACATTTCCATGTGATATTCCAAGTTCTCGATCGATTTCTTCGACCTTCACCTCTGGATTTTCGAGGATCATCCTCTCCACACGGGCCACATTGTCCTCGTTCGTCATGTCTGACGGGAGTCCTGGACGGTGGTCATCTTCAAGGGACTCACGACCATGGCGGAACTCCCTATTCCAGCGAGCAATGGTTGCATAGGAAGGGGCGGTGTCGGTGTACACTGCAACCATGCGTTCATGGATCTCATTTGCATTCTTGCCTTCCTTGGTCAAAAATTTGATCACTGCGCGGTGCTCAACCTTCAACATTGTTGAAAAATTTGTGACTGACGATCTGCGATCAGCTACTGCTTCTTAAATAAACGAGGCAGGAGCGTGCGGTGGCGGATCCTGACTTGTCATAACTTGTCCTAACACCCCCACAAACAGCCATCCCCCTTCCTTTGTTTTGCCTTACCGATTCGCAAGACTTATTGACCACCCCTCGTATGTATGATAACGATGTTGCAATTGATCCCAGTTATCTACTATGTATAATGAATAATTACGAGTGGTGAAACCGCTCTGGGTGTGTTTAATTAGTTTATTCAACTCATACCCCCAAAAAATCTTCGTGTGAGATCATGTAGAACGTTCGTCTTTATTTTTCGGCCTTCTGGATGCTACTAAAAAAGTTCCTGAGATCTAAGATATGGATCATGTGAATCACCTATCCATTGAACTTTACTAAAGCCCCAAGTGGTAGAAAGGCTTGAGTGTTCCAATGATTCCAAGAGCGATGCCGCCGGAAGTTTCAAACTCCTGAGGATCACCCAAGGCGGTAAGGTCTTGGATGAGATTCCAGACTATACGCAACCAACAGCAAGACCCCAGCAGCCAGCCAAGAAACAAATTCCTCAGCGAATGGCATTCGTCTGTTTTCTTTCCGGCCTTCTTTGTCTTTTAAGTCATATCTAACACAAGCATCAGCCGAGGAGACCGGATAGCTGACGACGAAACCGATGTTCGGACACGAGCTGGAGCCGAAGACTACTATGACGGGTTTGGGTCATTCCTTCTCTGAATAGAGAGACATCTTGATAGAATTTTTAACAGATGTAAATAAAGTCGGGGTATGAACTTGAACTCTTCGAAGAATCCCTAATCTTCTTAAATAATCTTGTGTTAGGTATTAGTCATTCTTTTAAAGGTCTTTTGTCTTAGGTGTTAGGATACTTTTAAAGTTTTTTGTCTCAGGTATTAGGATTCTTTCGAAGTTCTTTTGTTTTAGGTATTAGGATACTTATAAAGCTCTTTTGACTTAGCTATTAGGATTCGCACAGATTCTAATTTTAGGTATGTGATTCTTTTAAAGTTATTAGTATTATTTCTGTCTTCAAACTAATTTCTGAATAGGTTATACATATTGCAAAAATTTTACAATATTCAGCTGCTTCATTTTTTTTCTCCCTGACTTCTACCATCCTGAGTCATTTTCGACTGAACCGTGAAATAAATTTCCAGCCATATTGTTGAGTGTGGTGAGCTGTTAACTTTAGTTTTTGTTATTCATTTTTGTTTTTCTTTTTAAACTACTTAACATGTAATTATTTTCTCTTTTGGTGCCTTAGGGGAGACTCTCATTTGACATCCAGTAAGTTGGCAACTTGTCAATCAATAATAATCATAAATGAAAATTGACAGATTAATGCTAAATTAAGTTTACATAAGATATAGAGTGCCGATGTAATAAAATCTGAAGAGAAAATGCTTCAACAAGGAAATGTGAGAGTGAATAGGAGACATCGTGTAGAAGGCGAAGGAGTGGTGTATCTGGCAGCTATTTACACGGCATTCTCCCATGAAAAGAGGAACAGAGAGGATTTTTTCAGGAATTGCTCTGACTTGCACGCAAGCCATATATATCATTTTAAAAAGGGGAAATGTTTTTTTTTATGAAATTCAAATTTATGACGGCTGCTTTTGTGTCCAAGATAAACAATATCTGCGCAGGACTTATATATACAAGGTGCGGACTGTATTCGTTCTTATGATACTGCCTCAGGAAAATATAAGTATTACTTTTTGAGATATATTCGTTAAATTGGGTCAGTTTGTCTTCATGACATGTTTTGTCGATCACATTCGATTAACTCGCCTATGGCCTCGATGACAGTCTGCAGGCGAACTCGGAACCTGCCACAGGCCTTCGTCACTCTCTCTCATTTTAGGCCTCTGGAGGCTCTAGCAATCCTGGCCCTCAGCTCATCCTTTGTGTTGCAGCTGGATTTGTTTGTCTATCTTTCTACTGAGCCCCATACAAAGAAGTGGAGGAGGTTGCAGTCAGTTGAGTTTGGATACCAAATGTCAGGTGCTCGAAGAAATTTTCCGACAGCCAGGGCTGGGTCTTCCGACTCGTGTGGCAGGATACAGAGTCTTGCTGTCACACTTACGACCTCCATGCAGCTACCCGGTCGATCCAGGGAATCACCACCTTGCTCAGAACATGGATGTAGCGGTCGGTGTTCAGTTTGAGGCCCTCAGGGAAGAAGTGGGGTGGAATGACGTCACCTCCACTAACAGAGTATAGCATATTATAGGCGAGTCTAGTCTAGCAGAGTATCAGCCGAATAGTTATGATGTTATTGCCAAAACAAAATAATTCCCGGGCTAAACTGGGGAAGACTTTGGCAATTATAGCGTTCGATAAAGAATGTAAAAAAACATAAGGGTTTCAAGTTTCGCTAGAATCGGCCGAATAGTTATGATGTCCTTGGCAAAACAAAACAATTCCCGGGGTAACCTCGGGAAGACGTTGGCAATTATATCATTCGAAAGAGTATGTAAAACAACATAATGGTTTCAAATTTTGTTAGAATCGGCCTAATAGTTATGATGTTATTACAAAAACAAAAATAAAGCAAAACGGGAACCGACCGACCGACATAGTGAGATGTAGAGTCGCTTGCGACCAAAAATCACAAACTCAATAAAATATTTATGGGTCACTTAACAGTTCCGCTTTTCCGCTAGTCGTTTATACTGCTTTGATATTAGATCCGCGGCAAACCGGAATAGTTGGATTGGGATTCTCTCTGCGGGATCAAACTTTATCTCTTAGTAACAATAATTCCCTAGGGGTTCCACAACTAATTTCATTTCCGAGATGTTCTCGGTTGAGTAGTTGTTCAACCACAAGTTCTCTTCCTTCCGGCGCTCCCTTTTTCCACCCCGGCAACTACACACCTTTAGGTAGAATTGTTGGCGAAATTGAATTTAAAAAACAATGAGAAATCCGCCAAGAAAATCTAAATTCTTGGAAGTGGTTATAAAATCAGGCCATTTGGGAAAGCCAAACTCATCTTCCTTCTTCACAGACTCACGTAATTCACTCTTGAGTGAGGACTATGAGAAGTGTGACTGGGTGTGTGAGTTCGCGAGAAGCGACTTGACGAAAAGTAAAATGAGAATGAAACAAACGTGTTGTTCAGTGCGAATAAAACTGGGAGATTAGAAACGATGCTAAAGAATGTTGGTTGTTTCCGTATGGTTTATTTATACCAGTTGTTTCCAGCCAGTTTTGGCTTATGGCCTCCTAAAAATCCTTATCTTTTCCTGTGGCCCCCATAAGCATTATTTTCAGTAGGTAATATGCAGATCAACTCTCCATAATAAGCTTGTGAGATTTAAAATATTTGTTTATATATAGATTCAAATTCTATTATAAAATATCTAAAAAGGTAAATATATGTATCTTATTTTTTTAAATATAATTCTACTACATAAATTATAATTATCACTTCGTCATCATCATCATCATCATCATCATCACTAACTCTATATTTTAAGAACGGGATTTGGGGAAAAATAGTAAATACTTTTTTTTTTTTAGCTTGGAAATGACTTGGTGTGTTTTGTGGATTTTTAATCATATAATCTGCGTTTGAATACATTCAAGTTTGGACTGTCTACCGTCTCAGATAGCAAACTATTCCAGTAATCTACCACTCTATTGGTGAAAAAATATTTTCTAACATCCAACCTGCCGCTCTCTAGTCCTATTACTACATCCCAACTCAAATAACTTGCTAAAATCCAACTTATCCATCCCAGAACAGATTTTACCAAGCTCAATCATATCTCCCCTCACACATCTTCTCTCAAATGAGAACATATTTAGTACTCTCAGTCTATCTTCATATTCAAGGTGCTTCAGGGAAGGTATTATTTTTGTCGCCCTCCTTTGGACTGACTCTAACAGGTTGATGTCATGTCTAAAATGTGGTGACCATGCTTGTATACAGTACTTTAAATGTGGCCTAACATACGAGTTGTAGAGTTTAAGGATAACCTCTTTACTCTTGTAGCTAACATTTCTCTTAATGTGTCCTAGCACCCTATTTGCTCTATTTTTTGCCTCAATTCACTGCTTTGAAAACTCCAGTGACCTATCTACTACTACGCCTAAGTCCTTCTCATCCTCAACTTAATTCAGACAATGCCCATCCATTTCATAGCTAAATTCCCTATTATCCCTTCTCATGTTAAGAACTTTGCATTTTTTAAGGTTAAAACTCATCTGCCACCGTTTAAGGTTAAAACTCATCTGCCACCTCTGAGCCCAAGCTAATAACTTATTTAAGTCACTCTGCACTTTAAAGCTACCCTCAACTTCTTTGACTACAGCTGCCAATTTAGTGTCATCGGCAAAAAATGACACCTTGCTATTTACAGCCTCCCCAAGATCATTTATATAAACTATGAAAATAAAGAGCCTAGAACGGATCCCTGAGGTACGCCACTGATAACATTCCTCCACTGTGACCTCACCCCATTCAGCACAACTCTATGTTTCCTGTCTTTCAGCCATTCAGTTATCCAATTCAAAACTTTACCACATATCTCATTCATTTTTAATTTGTGAACTAGTCTCCTATGTGGAACCTTATCAAAAGCTTTGCTAAAATCTAAGTAAATTATTTCAACATTCTCTCCCTTATCTAATTGTTTAGTAACATAATCCATAAAATCCAGTAAATTTGTTAAACACGATCTACCTCTTCTAAACCCATACTGAGCATCATTTATTAACCTACCACACTCTAGATGGTCAGAAATCCCCTTCTTAACTATCTTCTCAAGAATTTTACAAACGATAAAAGTTAAGCTTACTGGCCTAAAGTTATTTGGGTCCTCTTTACTTCCCTTTTTAAAAATTGGCAGTGCATTCGCGAATTTCCAATCATTAGGTATTTCTCCAAACTCTAGTGATCTAGTATATATCTTCTCAAGAGCTACTTCAATACTATCTGCACCTTCTTTGAGTAACCTAGAATGAATGTTGTCTGGGCCAGATGACTTACTAGTATTTAACTCCAATAAAAGCCCTTTAATTATTTCCCTGTTCACATTAACGGTATTCAACAGTACTTCCCTTGACCTAGAATTATCATCAATTAATCTATCTTGATTATCTTGTGTAAATACTGAAGAAATGAGCGAGGTGTGGTTCCCTGATGATCCTCCACCAGAGGATGTGCTCCAAAAGAATGAGCCAAAACCAAAAGAGGAGGGCAGACGACCTGACCCGAGGATAGAGGCCATAAAAGAGAGGGAGGCTGCTGCCAAATAACGAGCATAACTAAACAAAAGGAGATACCAAAATTTAATAAAAACACTGAATCCTCAGACTCCTGGTACTCAGAGGTCACTGCCAAAGCTGTACGCTGCAAGAATGGAAAGCGGGAGGCCAAGAAGAAGCTCGATGCTCATGAGGTAAATGTAAGCGAGCAGATCCCCTTCCTGGATACAAACAAAATTTTCGTTTGCATCAAGTAGTACTACAAATGGGACTTCAACGCTCAATGTGACGAAGAAACTGTCGATGAGGCCATCTACAACCAAAATGTTACCCTCCAAAGGGAAACATTAGTTGAGCTCACCCCGGCAGAGTTAAAAAAGAAGAGGAACGGAAAAAGGCGGTCTACGACTAAAAAACACTAAGAGCCAGTAAATAGGATGGAAAACCTGAACAGCAGGTTAAGGATTGTGACGCTCAACGTAGATGGATGGGAGGGAAAAGCTACCGCGTATGGCAACATATTCCACGTGATTGACCCCGACATCATCCTAATAACGGAGCTCGATATCCACACTACTTCCAGTCAACTGAGTCGTCACAAAGAACCATTCACATAAGCGGTTTGGTGGTGTTGCCGTTGCCATCAAAAAGAATATATCGTTCAGACATTTTCAAGAACTGGACGAGTCTTTTGTGGCAGTAGACTTACCCACACTAGTGGGCAAACTCGTGATAGTAGCAGCATACCAACAACCTCGACGAGCGTACCTGCCCCTCACTAACTTCTACACCTTGTTCGGCCACAGCAGAATAGTATTCTTTGGGGGGGCGAACTCAACGCCAGATGCCGTACGGTTGACTATGGTAACACGAACAACAGACGTCATAACTTGGCAATGATTATGCGTCGAAAGAACATACAGAGGATAGGACCGGATTTTTTTGAGTATTTGAATAATAATTTCATCTTAGTTTGGTTATAACTTATGTTTTTTTTCAAAGTTATTTCGAATAATTCTTTTATAATATCAAAAACCAAAATGGTGAAGTTCAGAAATAAATATAAGTATCGAAATTTTGTGAAATTTTTAAAACCCAAAGAATGACAAATGGTGAAGTTCAGAATATTTATTTTATATATCTTCTATAATTATTGGCGAAGTTCAGAAAATTTATAAAAATTTAACCATGGCTGTTTTTTTTTAGATTTAAAATTTTAATCTTAGTAGCGAAACCATTGCCTGGTTGTTTTATAAAAAGGCCTAGGCATTATTAGTTATCTTTAACAAGCTTGGGGCCAATTAGGAGCAATTCAAACAACGCTAAGAAGCCAAGGCTTCTAAATCGTTAATGATTTATTGACATAATATTTGTGTTTCTTCATCTTGTGTCCAAGGGGTCTCTTGTCCGCTGGACCAGTCTGCTGTATAGCCTTCGTTGTTCCTCTTCTTTTTCAGTCTTGCGATATTGTCGATTTATTTACTCGCTTTCAGCTTTCGTCTTTCCGTTTTACTACAACTCAGCTGGCTAGTGATTTTTTCTTCTTCTTATAATAGATCTGCTAAATCTAAGACCCTCCATGCCCTGAAATACCAACGAAGCGAATGAAACCTTTGTCTTTTTTAAACATGAACCCAAGATGTAATTGTGGGTATTGGAGCGTCAGCTGACAACACCTCACTTAATTTCATATTTTAGATTGCAGTACGTGATTTTGGATATTATGAAACCTCTCGTTAGCTTCCATCACATAGTTAATTGCAATCTCTGTCTACCTCGGAGGTGGGATGAGGGATAATTGAGTCTTTTGATGCAATATTCGCTGTTGCAAAACAATTAAGTGGAGCTGAAATGAGTCTCTTGCAATGTTTCCCTTAATTAGTAGTGGCAAAATCGCCCGTGAAAGCAGGTGACTATCTCCGGCCTTCTTGCTCTCGGATAGATCATCATAAGGGATTGAAAAGAATTCTTGGTGGTTGTGTGCTTAATAAGACAAATGAAATGGGTGGGTACTTTGTAGTGGTGGTGATGCGCAGAGACACCACTTTGTGGGAAAGCGATGATGACGAAGAGGAAGAATGAATTACAAGTTTTCGCTCTTAGTGTAGTGTATGTTTTTCTCTCTACAATGCAAAGGGATACGCATATTGGTTGCATTGGTTGCTGCTGCGATGCAATGCCGCGCGATTTAAGTTTGAATTTATTCATTTTGTCAATGATTTCGAATTTGCCACTCACAAGTGTTTCTGGAGATTTTGAATGCTCGCCCCACCCTTCATATTTGCCCTCACTAATCTTTTTTTCTGCCTATCCAGGTCCGGTATTTTCCTAGTATCGACAGCCATTTTTTTTTACTAATGTTTTTTATCTTGATTTATTACTTAAGGACTAAGTTAAGTTTAGTTGAATTATTATTGATGTTTTGTAAAATATTTTGTTTGACAGTTTTTGTGTTAATAAGATAACCTAATCCTCTAGTAAAAAATTATAGGTAAAAAATCCTTAAGAAAAAAATCAAGATAAAAAAATTAGTAAAAACAAATTGGTGACTAGTCGATAATAGGAGAGTTCCCGCCTTCCTCCAGCACCTTATTCTTCGAACATGATTGAACGTCCTTTCATTGGATTTGTGCTTTTTCATTCCACCAAATTCCCATTTCGATGTATTCGGGGGAGCAGGGGGGGGGGGGCGAAGAGCGCGTGGATAAAGAGGAAACAGGAAGGGAGACGAGGAAGAAACAAATTAAGGAATCACTTCATGCGTTTGTACTGTGAGTGCGCACGTTTTGTGCGTGTGTGTCGGGGAGGGGGGGGGAGACGAGATCTAAATATTCGTGATCTTAGTCCCAGCTTTTAGGATTGTCAAAGTTTGCTTACAAGAGTCTTTTTCATCTTTTTTACACATTTCCCCAACATTGTATTTTCTTTCTTCATCCATATGCTATCACTGCATTTATTTTGTTGCTAATTAACTTGGAGGCCACTTTAAGTGATAATAACCTTTATATGTGGTCGAATACTACTATTACTAAGAAGAATTGATGTTAAGAAATGAGTGGTGCGAGTAATCATCGCCCCGCCCCTCCTTTTTCCCGACGAGTTCATTTAGTCAATGAGGAAGAAAAAGGAAAAAAAAAAGAGTATAAATCCGTTCAATCGACAATTCAAATACGAAAGGCGACCAAAGGGATTCAAATCGGTCACTGATCGGTACCTTAGCTTCAAAGAGAAACTAGCAATGAGCAAGAGAACCTTTTTCTTTTACTTGCTAAAAGGAGAAAGGAGCGTGTAATCTACCGATGCCATGATCAGACAGCCAGGAAAGAGGATAACTTCAAAAACATATAAGATCGTATAAAGAACACAATTCTCGGAATTACAAATTTAATACGTTATCGAAAAGGAATAAAAAAAGGGGAAATTCTGGACAACTTCATCACCCGCAGGCGCAATGTTTCAAGTTTTAGGGAGGGGAAAATTATAGTCATAACCAAAAAATTGGTAGAGCGGAAGCCTAACGAATAATGGCCACTCGTGTGTAACCGAAGCTCCAACAGGATACGACCTTTCGATAAAGTCTTTCCTTTAAAAACGAATTCCTGTACAGGACATCCACAGCAAGCTGCCAACGGCCATAACTTTCTTCGAAAGAAACGAACATCGATTTACCCTCTCATTAAAAGCGATTCATGAGGAATGCAAACGCTAATGAAAGAATGAAAAAAGTTTTGTGCCGGGTTGGCCCCTCCAGAAGAACTCTAAACTGAGAAGTGGTTTGGTCTTACAAGAATTAAAGCGTTAGGGGAAAGTGTTGGGGGGACGCTTGACGGTGAGCGAGTTAAGCTATAGCTTAAGACAAACATGAAGAACATGGGATGACCAGAGTTGAATAAAATAGGAAGAACTAACAATGCAGCAAACTGTCTTATCAGATTTGGCAAATCTTAAGCAGCTTCGACACCATCAAAGGATCAAGTAATTGCATCCTTCTTGGGGAAATTCGACGTCAGGTTAAACTATGTGAAGGTAAGGTTAGATTACCAAACCTAGATTACGTCTGACGTAGATGACATTTAATTTCTCCAGCCAGCTCTTGCTTAACAAACTAAGCTTACCTTGAATTTTCTCCGATATTCTCTATATTTAGGCCACATACAAAAAGACCCCTTTAAAACTTCCTTGAAATGAAGAAAAAACGGCAACTCTCATATGCGATCATGATGAACCTTTCTGCATCACAGAGGGAGCTTTTGGAAACGTTATGGAATAAAAAAAACAAATAAACCATTCAATTAATGGTTTGGACATTGGAAAAAATAAGAGATGAAATGTAGGTAGAATTAGAGAGAGAATAGTAAGAGAGTAAAGTGGTTAAAGGGTGAGTTTAAAGAATAGATGATGTGTAGGAGACAGAATAGAAAGATCCCTGGTGAAAGGGTAGCTCTGTCAACGTGCTAGATTTGTGTGTTTTGGGGTTGTTTTTTACATTATTTAATAAACTATACATTATAAATTTATAGTTTATTTAATTAAATTAATCTTAGTTAATTTAATTATTATTTTCGATCTTATTGATCGATTGATCTTTGGCATTCAAGCCTATATTTTTGGCGGGGTTATATTCCCGATGTGAGTTTTTGAACAGTTTTTGAAAAGTATTTGATTATCATTTTTAAATGAATTTAAAAAAGTGAATTGATTTTTAGTTTGCGTTTTGCAAGTGGTTTTTAATTTGAGTTTTAATTCTCTAAAGGAACCTACGCATTACATTGTATGTTTTTGTCAGTTCTGTCAAGTGTATTTCGGAGTCACGTCACCGTCAGACTGTAATTTACTGCTTTTAATTGGTCTTATTTGTCGGTCGGCTTCGATGTCTAGGTGTGTACGAGAGACTTCAGGGGTCAAGCGTGCACCAATGGGTTGCCATATCCTCTTAGCTCTCTCGTGGAGCGCCACGTTGATTGGAGATAATCCAACCGAGGCGTGGAGCTCCCTCTGTCGTTTATGTTCTCTTCTTCGGGTGTTTGTAATAAGTAAAACCGCCTTGTTCTAGATGACTTGTATTTTCGCAATGTGGGTCTTGGCGCTCGCGTTCAATGGCACCGGGGGGTATAAGAGTCTCGAGCGAATGGACGCATTGAATATCTTGAGTTTATTTGAGCGAGTTAGGTCAATGAACCTATAAAACTCCCTCAAATCTCTCTTGTTATTCGCGACTGTCCGCCCGATATGACTCTTGTATCCCTCTGTGGTGATTTTGAGCCCCAGAACCGTCCCTTCCGGGCATTAGGGGATTCTCTCCTCTACCCGTATATCGTTGAAGGTCTTGCGAAACATGGGAATTATTTTGAATTTTGGGGCATTGGTTGATATCTTCCATTTCCTCTCGTAAGAGTTGATGTTAGATATCTCCCTAGCCGTGTTTCTCGCCATAAATTCCCTGTGAACGTAAGCGGCGGTACAAATTTGCGATATAACGTCAACTAACTGGACGTATATCGTACTTCCGGAGAGAGGTTGTGGTAAGTCACGTGTATAAATGTTGTATAAAAGGGGACTGAGACAGCCCCCTTGCGGGACCCCTGATTCGAGCTCGAATTCGGGGCCTTTGTGTTCTCTGATTTGTATATATGCTCTCCACTCCATTATGTAATCGCATAGAATCCTCTCAAGAATGGGGTTGAGGCCTACTTGCAGGATCTTAAATTGCAGGCCTCTCTTCCAAACCTTATCAAAAGCTTTTTTAACATCGCAGAGCACCAGGTCGGCATGCCTTTTACTTGCCTTGATGTTTGCAAGTTTTTCCGTAATAACGGCTAGTGCCGTGTCAGTCCCTCTCTTCTTTCTGAAGCCGTGCTGTTGCTCGTTATGCAAGTTGGCTTGGTCGAGAAAAGAGTTGACCCTATTTGCCAATATCTTCTCGAAGACTTTGCCAGCAAATTCTAAGAGAGATATCGGCCGAAAGCTGGCAGGGCAGTCCGGGGTCTTTCCCGATTTGGGAAGGAAGACCTTCTTGGCCACTTTCCACTGATCGGGA
The DNA here is from genome assembly GCA_963969495.1 of Ceratothoa steindachneri. Lineage (NCBI taxonomy): Eukaryota > Metazoa > Arthropoda > Malacostraca > Isopoda > Cymothoidae > Ceratothoa > Ceratothoa steindachneri. The sequence goes on from OZ018329.1 coordinate 89,520,481, forward strand.
AAATAGCCCGTGTTCAGAGCGGCATTTATGATGTTAAGAAGCCCACTCAGAACATTAGGCGGGGCCATGATGAAATTCTCCCTGGTCAGCCCCGTGGTACCCGGTGCTCTTTAACGAAAGGATTTTAGTGCAACGGAGAGCTCTTGGGCAGTTATTTTACTCCCATAGCCCTCCATCACTCTTTCTTGCGACACACAATGATGAGGGGAGGTTTTATGCATTTGTGTGTTTAGCTGTTGGATTATGTCATTTTCGAAATCGGGGGGCAATTTTAAAGATTGAAGACCAGAAAATCCTAAACATTTCCTCAATCTCTTTAGTCTGGTCAATTTCTTTATCGTCATGTTTGAGTGTAATTTTCTTCTGTGGGGGTTGTCCTTTTAATCGTTTATACGTCTGCCAAAATGTGCGTGAGTCTCTTTCTATGTCGAGTCCTTTTAATCAGTCTGCCCCGTAAGGGGCGCGGCGATTTGCCATCCTGGCCGCCGTGCTGACGGGATCCAGCGCTCCGTCCGGCCCTAGCTTAGCCACTCATCCTTCCTTCAGATAGCCTGTATTTCTCCCCTACTTCGTCGCTTTTCATACAACCTCTCCCACAACTTTCAATGGTCAGCCTCTAATTTCACAGGGTAGATGCTGACCTTCTTCTCAAGCCAACCGGCCCGGATCGGGGCTGAGGGGACAATGTTCCCTAACCCCTAAGCTCCGGTTCGGGATGGGTTTTTTTTTAACAACCTGCTTCTTCCCCACCCATAACTTCCTCACATCCATTTTCCTCTCTTCTTCACATTCTATCCATTTTTACGCCGCGTCTAAGGTGGAGCCGCCATGCCGATGGACTGCCTTGCCACCAGGCGGAAGGGGTGGTCCCAAAAGGCGGCGCCTGGCTCTGCCAGGCCTGTAAGCACCTCTTGCAGTGCGGGAGACTGCGAGGTGATGAGCGGTTGCATCCCGTAATAAAAAGAGGGTCACCATGCCCAATGATGAGTCCAACCTAAAAACCCTTTAACTCCCCCTGTAGAAACGACGGAGCCGCTCTCGGGCAGCTCCACAGAAAAAATGGAGGTTCCCCCCCCCCTGTGCTTGCGCAGGGGACCCTCCATATCTCTTCAACCGGAGAGGAGGCTTACTCCTCTCCTTCACTTACGGGTGTAGGGGACTCCCCCTCACCCCCTTCTCTGGAGGTGCTTTCGGGCACCTCCCTTTTTCCAGCGGCAGTCCCCTCTTTTCTTTCCAAGGGGACTGCCAAGAAAGCCAGCAGGCAGCCCTTAGCCAGCCGCTCCCCATCGAAGCGGCTCGGTAGGGCGAACCCTCTTAGGGAGAAGAGGGAAGCCAGGACCCTTCGGTCGCTTCCCTCAAAAGACCTGCTGGCAAGAATCTTAAACCTTGCCGGGGTCAAGGCCTGTGCCTCCCCACAAAAGACTGGTGACGCTGCAAGGGGACCTGCGATGTCCTGGGAGGGGATGGCCAACTGGAGGCCCCTCCTGTGATAGACATGGTGCTTGAGGAAACCCAGCCTCAGACGGTAGGGCTTTCCATGGGGGGGAGAATCCACGCTCGGCGACAAGCACCGAACCCGAATCCGCCCCTATGCAGGGTCCTCCTCAAACGGCTGTGGTTTCCGAAGCAGTACAGGGAGGGGAGGGATCTCCTCCGGATGATACCCCTGCGACCACCAGGACCTTCTCCATTTCGGAGAAGGACCTCGCTGAGGCCGGTCCATCTGGCCTAGGGGCTTTTACCGGCGGAGGTGAGAAGCGGGTTCATTCCCCGCCCTCCACTCCAAAAAGAAAAAGGACTAAAAGGACGAAAAAGACTAAGAAGACTCGGGGCTCCTCTCCATCCGCGGGGGCTGTGGGGACGGATGGGTCTGCTGCCACTTTGGCAAGCGACCAAGCCAAGACCGGCACATCCGGCCCCTCTGCGCCCTCGGTTGCGGAGCCCCTGACTAAGACCAAATGTGCACAGGGCGGAGCCTCGATGACATCGGGGCCCCTTATTCAGAGGTTACCTGGCGTTTTCGAGCCCGCTGGCTTCAAACGCTTCCTCGTTGTTCGCTCCACTGATGGCACCATGTTATCCAAGAGAAACATGATCCATCAGAGGAGAGGATTAGCTAGTGCAATTGGTAGAGAGGCGAAGGTGACCCGTTTCTCGGACGGGAGCCTTCTGGCGAATGCGGTGAATCCCGCCGAGGAGGACAAGATAAGTGCTCTTCGGACACTTCATGGCACCCCGCTGAGTGTGACGCCGCACTCTACCATGAATTTTGTGAAAGGAGTAGTTTATGCGAGGGAACTCGTTGACTACTCCATTGAGGACATCACCCTAGAGCTGGCCGACCATGGGGCGGTCAAGGTCGAACGTGTGATGAGAAAACAGGGAGGGGCCTCGAGACCCACCCCTACACTCTTCGTCACGTTCGACTGTGACAAGCTCCCTGAGTCGGTGCGTGCCGGTTGGTACCGCTACCGCGTGAATGCATTCGTGCCACTTCCGCGGCGGTGCTATTACTGTCACCGATTCGGCCATACGAATCGCTCATGTAGACGTGCAAAGTCGGGGTCAACGGAAGTCTGTGTAAATTGCTTCAAGGTCGCACACAATAAGTCCAAATCGTGTGTGGCCAAGTGTGTCAATTGCGGAGAGACGCACCCCACTTCTTCGAAGCAATGTGGTGCATATCTCCTTGAGAAAGAAATCCTGGCCGTTCAGGCCCAGGATCGACACTCATTCCGCGGGGCTAAGGACTTGGTCCTGGCGCGCCCGGCTCTGCCTGGGACGTCATATGCCTCAATAGTTAGAAAGGCACCCTCTGCTCCTGGCCCATCCAGGCCAACGAGCACGGTTGTTTCCGCGCCCATTCGGAGCCCTTCTGCGGGCTCTACACAACCTAGGCGCTCTCCTGGTAAAGCTGGCGGCAAAAAGGGTTCATACCCAGCTCCGGCTAAAACCAGGGCTCCCCCCTCTTCCCCCAGCGTGACCGTTTCCCGTGAGGCGAAACGGCCACGCGGCTCCACCGAGTCGTTACACTCACAGGAGGCAACACCCCTGAAGATGGTCGCATTGCCATCTTCAGGGGTTCCTAAAGCTGTCCCCCGAAAGGAGGACAGCAACAGAGGAGCTTCAGCTCCTTCGCCCACGCCCCGAGGTGGATCGAGTAGCTCGGAGACGGTGGTTCCTCAAAAAGAGGGCCCCCCGCCTCCGAAGCCGCAACGCCCGCCTAAGGTTTCGAGGCGGAGGGAGGAAAAGACTCGCATGGCGAGCCCAACCTCCCCCAATAAGTCCTCGAAGGCGACAGCGCCTTCAGCGCTTTGTCCGGCCAACAGCGCCCGGGGTTCTGCCCCCGAGAAGCGTACGGCATTCCCGTAAGGGTTTTCAGTTCGAGGAGGGCCCCCGCGTCTCCTCCGAGATAGGCCTGGAGGGCATATTCCTTCAATGGAATTGCCGTGGACTCCGGGCCAACTGGGACGAACTGCGGAGGCTCGTCTCGTCCCGTTCCCCGTTAGCTATATTTTTGCAGGAGACCATGCTAGGCGCGTGCCCCCTGCCTGCCCACTAGGGGGAAAAGGGTCTTGCGACCCCACCACCGCGGGATGGCAGGCTGGGGGATGCGCGGTTTACACCCGGCATGATGTCTCCGTTCTTCCTTTCTCTTTAGATACCTCCTTTCAGGCAGTGGCTGTGCAGCTGCACCTGGATAGGAGGTATACTATCATTTCTGCGTACATTCCACCGTCAGCTGACTTCGACGCGAGGGACTTCCGCCGCGTAGTGGCACGGTTGCCGAGGCCCTATCTCTTGCTTGGAGATCTGAACGGCAGGCATCTCTCTCTGGGGAGATTACTCCATAAATCCCAGGGGACAAGTTCTTGCTGATCTGATCGAAGAGCTTGAGATGGGTGACCTAAACGTGGATGAGTTTACGCATCACTGTCCGAGAACAGCTTCATTTTCTTGCCTTGACCTATCTTTGTGCTCTTCGGATGCACAGCCTGATTTTGATTGGGTGGGTGGTCGATGACCTCCATGGTAGTGATCACATTCCCATTCAAATATCATTTTCAGCGCAACTGCCGCCTGAGAGACCACCTCGGTGGTGCTTGGCGCAGGCGCGGTGGCCTGCATTTCGGAAATGACTGAATTCTCTATCTCAGTCGAGGAGTTTAGGTCGGTAGATGAGTCCGTTGAGTTCTTCTCCGGCAACCTCATCGCCGTGGGCCTGACTACTATTCCAAGGACGTCTGGCCGTTTTGCACGCCGACCACTCCCATGTTGGTCGGCCGAGTGTGAGACGGCCCTCAAACAGAAGCGTTATGCCTACATGCGCTATAAGCAACACCCGAACGATTTCACTGTGGCTGAATTTCATCGGGCTAGGGCTAGGTTCCGGTATATTTCGAAGCACGCCCGCCGCTCTTCTTGGCGGGCATACATGTCTTCACTTAACGGGAAGACCCCTTTAGCTGAGGTGTGGAGGCGAGTCAAAAGGATTCGGGGCAAGTTCTCGCAGGACCTCCCTCCCGTTCTCCAGGAGAATGGGACCGCAATCTTGAACCCCGCGTCCGTGGCGGAATCCTTAGCGACCGCTTTTTCTGCATTCTCTAGCCGTGATGCTGCTCCGCTTGCATTCAATGTACGTCGTGATGTCGCGGAAGGCCGCCGGCTGGACTTTACCTCCAGAGGCGGAAAACTCTTCAACGACAGGTTTACTGTGAGTGAGTTGCGTTCCGCTCTCGCTTCGTGCGCGGACACCGCCCATGGTCCGGACGATGTCCCGTACGCCATGCTTCGACACCTGGGTGAGCGAGGCATGGACTTTCTGTTAGATCTGTTCAACAGGATCTGGGTGGAAGGTCTTCTCCCAGACTCCTGGCGAATCGCTACTGTGCTTGCCTTTCGCAAACCGGGGAGAGATCACTCTACTCCGACCGGTTTCCACCCAATCTCTCTAACCTCTTGCGTGTTTATATTGATGGAAAAATTGGTAAATGTTAGATTAGCCTTTTTCCTGGACAGCGGAGGCCATCTGTCTTCCGCACAGTGCGGCTTCCGCAAGTTCCACTGCACGTCGGATGCTCTGCTCCGACTGGAAAATGCCGTCTGCGAGGCTTTCCTTCGTAGACAGCACTACGCCACGGTGTTTTTCGATCTGGAGAAGGCCTATGATACCGCATGGCGATACGGTATCATGGAGACTCTCCACACGATGGGAGCAAGGGGGCGCCTCCCAATGTTTATATCTGAATTTTTGCAAGATCGTCGATTCCGCGTACGGGTGGGGGGAGACCTCTCCGGCCCAAAGGAGCAGGAAGAGGGTGTCCCGCAGGGAAGTGTCCTCAGTGTCAAACTCTTTGCCCTGAGCATCAACGGCATCACCTCGGTGCTGCCGGAAGATGTTCTCGCTACGCTCTACGTGGACGACCTTTCGATCTCTTTTAAAGCGGCCCAGATGCAAACTCTGGAGCGTCGACTCCAACAGGCATTGAACCGCGTCTCTCGCTATGCCGAAGCGCACAGGTTTCGGTTTTCTTTAGCCAAGACTAAGGTCGTGCACTTCTGCCGCCATCCACGGCTTCACCCCGACCCACATTTGTTTCTTAATGGGGTGCACCTGGATGTGGTTGAGCCGCACCGTTTCCATGGTTTTGTATTCGACCGACGCCTCACCTGGGAGGCTTATATTCGCAGCCTTAGGGTCTCTTGTACCCGCGCCATGGACATTCTCCGTTCCGTGACGTTCAGCGCTTGGGGCGCTGATAGGGCTACTGCCCTACTTTTTTATCGATCCTTTGTTCGTTCGAAGCTCGACTACGGATGCGAGTTTTATGCGTCCGCAGCCGAGCGTTTATTGCGGAAGGTGGATTCGGTCCACCACACCGGCCTTCGCCTTGCGACCGGTGCCTTCCGCACTTCCCCCATTGAGAGCCTGTTGGTCGATGCTGGGGAGAGGCCACTCGCTCTGCGCCGCGTGCAGTGCATCACTCGCCTGTACGCGCGAGCCCGGCGCCTCCCTCAGTCGCCAACAGCTCTCACTGCATCCGCAGCTGATCTCGATGGTGCCTATGCCGCCGAGAGACGCCAGTCATACCCTAAGCCCATTGGGTTTAGGGCCAGGAAACTCCTTCGAGAGGTAGTTATAGCTCTCGGGTCGGTGGCGCCCCTGGTTCTGCCCAGGACGCCACCCTGGAGGGTACCACATTTGGCTATTTGTCGCCACGCCTCTGCTTCCAAAGCTTGTACTGCGCCGGGAGTATTGCGTTCGACCTTTTTGGAGCACACATCGTGTCACGCTGGAACCGTGCCAGTGTATACGGATGGCTCCAAGTCCCAAGAGGGGGTCGGCTTCCACGCTGTATCCCCTCTGTTTGAAGTCAGCGGGGCTCTACCAGGCGCTGCGTCTGTCTTCACGGCCGAGCTGGTGGCAATACACCACTCGGTACTGGAGATTACGCGACGTGCCCGGTTCGGAGACCGGATTGTGATCTATAGCGACTTACAAAGCGCCCTGAGTGCTCTCGGGGCATTGGAATCTCCGCATCCCCTGTTTCGCGAAATCCGCGACGCCACGGTTTTGGCGAGCCGGGCAGATGTCGAGATTATTTTCTGATGGGTTCCTAGACATGTAGGAATTTCGGGGAATGAACGCGCCGATGAGGGCGCCAAAGAGTCCGCGAGGACTCTGCGACCAGACCAGCGTTTCGCTCTTCCTCACACTAACTACATGGCAGGAATACGGGCAGCTCTTCGGACTGCTTGGCAAAGAAGATGGGAGACGGTCGAAGGGAACTTAAAGTTGCGTGCCATTGCGCCGCGACTGTTCCCATGGACCTATGCCCCAATGCCGTGGCGACTTCAGGTTGCTTTCTGTCGTCTCCGAATCGGGCACACTCGTGTGACGCATCGCTATTTGATGGAGCGCTCGGCTGCGCCCTATTGCAACGACTGCGTCGTCCCCCAGACTGTTCGGCACATTCTTGTCGAATGTCCCAGTCTGGGTGATCTTCGCGCACGATACCTGTCCCGGTACCGGAATGGGCGGGGTCGCTACCACCTGTCCCCTGTACTCGGGACGAGTGCGTGCACTTTGACTGGTGGACTTGTTGACTTTTGGGGGGAGGCCGGCCTTCTCCCTTTCATTTAACCAGATTTAATTGTTGTTGTTGTTTTTGTTATTGCTTTGTTATTGTTATTTCTTTTTATTGTTGTTTCCTGTTCAATTTTTTAAAGTAACCTAGAACTAGGCTGTTTGTTTATGGCGACTTATGCCTATGTCGGTAGTCACCAGATAGCCCCTTAAATAAAAAAAAAAATCAATCACTTTGTCCCATACCTGTATTTGTTGGTCCATACTTAGTGTCTGGAGTTCGTCTTTTATCTGTCTTATTCGTCTATGGGCATTGTGGTTGGGGCCTATCAGCGTTACCACATTGGACAGGTCCTTATATTCTTGGGCCAGGGCTTTCATGGGAGGGGTCCAAATACGAGCTGGAAGGGTTTTATATTTGATACGGGGAATGCTATTTTCATCTGCTTTAATTAGGTTGTCGGTGATTTTATCCAGCTCTTCATCTATCTCTTCTAAATTGGCATCGAGTAAAGGGTCTGGGATATAATTTAGAAGGTAATTTTTGTAGCTTTTCCAGTTCGCCTGCTTATAACTTTTGCGTTCTGAGATTGCAACTTGAATGGGATTTACGCCAATTGTGATTTTAATAGCCTGGTGGTCGCTCGGAATAATGGGGCCCAGTTCAATGTAGTAGTTGTACGGAAACCTGATACTGGATAAAACAATATCAGGTTTCGTTGCTGCATTTCCTGTGATGTATGTCGGGAATTCTGGTCCGATTCTAGTCACGTATTTTCTGTCAAGTAAGACTTCGATGTTTCTACCTGCATTGTTGTAGGAGGTATACCCTGATGCTGCACATCTTGCATTCAGATCTCCAGCAAAGATTACGTTTTTCTTATGGCTGAAGATCTGTAAAAGGTTGTGCAAGGGTACATAGCCGCGTCTTGGGGGTTGATACCCCGTGGCCACGACCAGACGCCCCAGGGTAGTGCCTACCTCAATGGCAAGGTAAGATTCATCTAAGTCGGGTAGTTTTTTGTATTTAAGTCCTTTTTTGACGGCTATTGCGCAGCCGTCATACCGATTCTGGCTATAATTTTTTCTAATGACGTCGTATTGAAATATTTTTAATTCCTTTTGTGTGGTCATTCCCTGTTCGTTTATAAGTATAATGTCAGGGTCACTTTGTCGCAGAATGTTGCCATAGATGGAACCTTTACCGTCCCATTCATCATTTTGAGTAATGTAGGTTCTTTTAGTGTGTGGGATTAAAGTAGACGCTTATTCGCGATCTACTTTAGCCCCATGTGGTGTACTGGGCGGGGTGCGCTCCCTGCCGTTTCTTTTCTTTCGAAATTCGGTGTCGGTTATCGTGTGAAAACAGTCCGTGGTCAGTTTTACCTTATTTTGTGCGAGGGCCTCCTCAACCTGTCGCTCCGGAACCTCGTCCGAGCATTCCCACTTGTATCGTCCGGTCCTAAGACCTTCAGCTGGGAACGGAGTCGATTCAGGGGCGTACAGTTTTAGGTTGAAGCCTCTCGAATGGTATTTGAGCTAGTGTTCCCTCCCCCGTGATGAGGAGGAAGACCGTGGGCCACGAGTTTTGGAGATTTTTCTCGACCTAGGACACCTGATCTCCTTGGGTCGGACTGCCTCCGTTCTTTGGTGTGTGTGTGGGGGGGGGGTGTTTTTGTTTCTACAGGTGTGTATTTTTCGGTGTGAGTGGCGCTTGTTTTGGGGTTTGTGCTTCTTTAGGTTTGTTTAGTCCGGGGTCACGTGAGATGGCTGTGTTTGGGGTTGGCACTTGTCTTGGCACTGAGGAGCTACAGTTATACGCATAACCTCCTCTGAAGGAGGGTTATCGGGGAACCACATCTCCGCAAGCCCGTTCTTTACGAGCATGCGGTTGACTTCGGTAGCAAAGGTACCAGGGCATGTAATGTTCGCAATGTGTGCATAATAAATGCAACACATTAGCTTGGTGGAGTGCTCATTTTCAATGTGTATATATGTCTTCTGGCTGTTAGACTCGGCGATGGCGTCTTTCGCAACTTTAGCGTAGGTTGAATTTGCTTTTATCTCCTCTGTCTCACGTTTGAGTTTGCTTTGATTGCTCATCTCCTGCTTTTTCATTGGACATGCCATAGACATGGTCCGGTGCGGGCCTTCGCAATTCAAGCATTTGGCGGTGGTATTCTTGCAAACGCGCCAAAAATGGTCGCGACCGGCGCAGATCGAGCATAACTTAAGGTCTTTGTTTTCAAGGCAGTTGGAAGTGGTATGTTTGTTGTGCTTGTAGCACCTAAAGCACATCTGCAAATCAACAAACTCCTCATGTTCCATCTGTTCTGGGCAAACCCTCACGTTAAAAAGAAGCAATCCGTTGTCCTTAGCCTTTTGAGCCATAGCTGTGTCTTCAAATACAACCATAAACACGTGCGTGTAAGTTTTAAATTTGATGACCTCAGCTACCTTTGCCCATTCGTGGTTCCGTTCGATTTCCTGTTTTATTGAGTCCGATGAGTGGCTCCCAACCCAGTGGTCGAGGCGCCTGTAGATCAAACTGCGGTGAGTCCTTATTTGTGGCGGTGTGGTCGGTTTTAGATTGATCGTCTTAAGGCATTCAACAGCTTTCCCGGAGGTCAAGGCTTCGCAGTCGGCCTCTTTCGCGCAGATAGCTGAGTATCCATTATTAAGGTCAATTAGTCTAACAAGGGCAATGCGTAGGGTTCCGTATACTTGTTCGAAAACTTTTTCACGGTCAGGTTTCGAGCCCTCCGGGAGGACCCGAAGAGTAATTCGCAAGGTTTTCCTCCTCTCACCTGTATCATATGATGCGTTATGGTATGTATGTGTAGATGTGTGTTCACTTAAGGTTTTTATAGAAGGAAAGGGGTGAGAGAGAAAAAGGAGCCAATGTCCAATAAAAATTTACTTTACCTTAAAAAAAACTTCCTTCAGGCTAGCGTGTGGGCCAGGGGAGGCTTCGGTCTCCGTTTCCACGAAGGAGTGAAGATTTCTTCCGTAGCCGTAAAAAATCTCCAGCCAGTGGTCCACTTTTCGAGTGCGTATCCCGCTTTTTTGCTATCCCGAAATTAGTTCAAAACTCAAAGCGAGTATCACAATCGCTTGCAAAATTTTTCTTTAGAAATTCCGAGGTGGTCACAGCGAGTACAGACTTGCTAAGGCAACCAGAGCAGTCATTCAATTAATGGTGATGATGGTATATTGCACTCTTTGAAGGATTTTGGATAGTAGTAGATAAAGTAGATGAATATATAAAAGATTTTAAGATGGGGGGAAGCCCTAGTAGGAGGGCATCGCAGTCTTTTTCCTTTTTGTTGTCGTATTTTACTTATTTTGTTATGTGTTGTCTATCATGTATTGTTATTTTTTACGTGTAGCAGGCGTGTTCTTCTTATTGTTCGTGTTTCAAATGTTGTTTTACTTATTTTTGTTGAAAATTGTTGAGCATTCAAGACTTTTTAAACTTTCGGCTCGGCAATTTACCTGCGTTTTAGGGTTTGGTTTTATGTATTTTCCGTTTTTCACGTTACCATTGCGTTGTATCTTCGGTTTCTGTTAGGTGTATAGCTCTGTTATGTTTTCTTGTGTACAGTGTTTGGTGCTAGGGAATCGGGTGCTTCTTGTAACTTTCCCACGGAGTCGTGCAGGGATGTTCATTCTGCCTCCTATTTCCCGTAATTCTAGTATGACATCATTAGTAAGTGTTAAACAGACCCTTCTTCCCAGTTTCTTGAAGATGTTGATAGGGTCCAGTTTCTTACTAATATGGAGATCCCTCTGACGGCGGTGTTCTCGCCTTCTGACCTTATTTATCAGTAGGGATGCTGTATTTTGCACTCTCTGCAATTTTCTCATCGAGGAATTGTTTGCCGCTTGAGTCACCACTGCGGGATAGATGAGCTTAGCTCGGACATACATCAGGTATAACTTCCTGATGTTGGCCGAGCTAAGATCTCTAAACCTATATAGATTGGAGATTTCTCTCTTTGCCAGGTTCCGCCTCTCCGTGTAGTGCCTCGCGTATCCGTGATCGGAGAATTTTAGGCTCAGGACGGTGCCTTCGGCGGAGTAGCCGTATCTCCTCCCCTTAATGATTATGGGGTCCGTCAACGTGCGGCATATTGGGACGATGTTGAATTTGTCCCTGTTTGTTCTTATCTTCCAGCGCCTCTCGTACTGGTTGATGTTATTCATTTCCGCTATTGTTCGCGTTGCCTGTTCCCTTGCTTTCCTCACCGGGCACGGGACGATCTGGGTGATGTCATCTGCAAACTGCAGATACATCGTGTCCCTATGCACCGGGTTTGGGAGGTCGATGATAAAGACCAAGTAAAGCAGAGGGCTCAGGCAACTTCCCTGAGGAACACCTGACTTTAGTTCGAACTCGGGTCCTCTGTGTCCTTCTATCATGAGACATGCCCTCCTGTCCATGACGAAGTCACAAAGGATCCTTTCCAGGACCGGATCTAGCTGGAGTTTGAGGATTTTGTATTGCAATCCCTCCAGCCAGACCTTGTCGAAGGCCTTCTGTACATCCCTCAACAAAATGTCTACATAGAACTTATTCGCACAGCAATAGGCTATTTTTTCCGTTAGGAGTGCTAGGGCCGTCTGGGTGCCCCTTTTTTGGCGGAACCCATGCTGTTGTGGGTTGTGCGCTCCTAACTCACTCAGTTGAGCTTTTAGCCTGTTCGCTATGATCTTTTCAAAGATCTTGCTGAGCATCTCCAGAAGAGATATTGGGCGAAAGTTCGCCACCTGGTCCGGGGGCTTACCTCCTTTCGGGATGAAGATGATTTTAGCCATCTTATACCTGTCCGGAAAGTAGCCTACATTCAGGGAGGAATTCATGGTTTTTACCAGTCCCTGAATGATTTGCCTCGGGGCATTCACGAGATTGCATTTCGTGATCCCGGACCAGCCTGGTGCCCTTTGTTTGAAGGACCTTATGGTGTTCATGGTCTCTTCAAAGGTTATCGGGCAACCGTGACCAACCATCTCTCTATCCTGAGACACCTGCGGGTGTGGGTGAGTTCTATGTATCATTGTGCCGAGTTCGTCTAGTAGTTGGTCTTCGAAGTCCAGGTCGAAGTCGTCGTTCTCCTCAGGGGAAATAGCGAAAATCTTTTTCCAGTGAGTCCTGAATCTTTTTTCGAGAGACTCTGGATCCTCAATGAGATCTTCTCCATCTTTTAGTTTTATCCTGGCTTTGGTGGGCAGTCCCCTTAGTCTTCGGACTGTATTCCAAAAACTCTGTGGACTGACCTCCCTATCCAGTCTACCAATGATGTCATTCCAGATTTCCTGTTGTTTTTCTGTCATAATGAGTTTAAGTTCCTCGCTTAGTTGTCTTATTCTGGCTGTCCTTTCCCTATTTGGGCCTGTCCTACCTATTTCCTCGAGGATCTCCCTTTGTTCCCGAGCGTTGTCCCTCATCTCGTCTGTCCACCTAGGTTGTGGGAGCATTTTATAGGAGATCCTGGGGACGCATCTCTCGTCGGCTTGTACGAGGAGATTAGTGAAGGTGTTTATCTCCTTGTCCACCTCTTCAAGATTGGCGTCTCCCAGGTCGGCAGGTTGGTATTCGCCGAGCATCTCTCTATATAACTCCCAGTTAGCTTTCGCGTAACTCTTCCTAAGTAACACTGGCATGAGAATCGGTGCCAGCGAGATGGTTGTTAGAATGGGGACATGGTCGCTCGGTACCACAGGACCGGGCACGCTGCTGATGTTGAAGGGGAAGTTACGGCTTGCCAATACAACATCCGGTTTTGTTGCCGTATGTTGCGTTAGGTAAGTCGGGAAGTCTGGTCCTACTCTCTGGAGTCTATCTCCCTCGATGAGTAATCCCAGGTTCCTTCCCCTCTGGTTGGTGTGACTGTAGCCTGAAGCTGTGCAACAGGCGTTTAGGTCACCACCCAGCAATGCCATTTTTCCTTGTCCAAAGATGTTGTATAGGTTAGGAACGGGCAGATATTTACGGCGTGTGGGTTGGTAAGCCGCTGCCACTGTTAAGGCTCCAACTAGGGTTGGGATTTCCACAGCCACAAAGGACTCCTCTAAGTCTGGAAGTGTTTTGAATTTTATGTTCTTACGAATAACGATAGCAGCGCCATCGTCTCTCTCTTGTGTGTGGTTTTTCGTGATTACAGTGTAGTTTGGAATATTTATTGTGTGTGTGTGTCAGTGTTTACACCGTGTTCAGATATGAGTATCAGGTCGGGATCCACCATTCGGAAGATGTTTCCGTATAGGATGGATTTTCCAACCCAACCGTTCGTGTTAAGTGTGAGTATCTTTAATTTGTTGCTGGTGTTTTCCATGTTGTTGAATTAGTGTTTTTGTATTCTAAGTGTGTTTATATGTGTGTGTGTATCTTCCTTTTTCACTTTCTCTCTTTTCTCTTCTTTCCGTTTCTTATTCTTGCGAATTCTGTTTCACTAATTGTGAGGCAGGAATCCGTGTACAATCTTATCTTCGAGGTCATGAGCGCCTCGTCGACTATGGCCTCTTGTATTGGAGCGTCGAAACTCCATTTCAGCTGCCCAGTTTTTACCCCTTCGACTATCTCCCTTATGGTGGGGTCTTCTGGGAAAGGGGTGTGCTCCATTTTGAAGAAGAGCATGTTAAGCTCTTCTCCATCTAGGGTTTTGTGCAATTGGGGAGCCTTACCCCTGCTTGAGCTTCTTACTCTTGCTTTGGGGGGCTGGGGCTTTACTATTTCTTCGTCTTCTGAGGACGACGCGGAGCTTGCGAGGTTTCCCTTTTCCTCCTTTATCTTCCTCGCAACTTTTTTCGCCTTTTGCTCTCTTTTCTTCTGAGCTTCAATCCTTGGGTCTCTGCTGCTAGTTTTTATTTGGGGTTCTTGGGTTTTCCTTTCTTCACTTGTTGTTTCTTTTGTTACCGGTGGAGGGAATGGGGTTGCTGGGGCTTCCTCTTCGGGCTCATACTGCAGTTGCAGCACATCCCCCGATGGAGGGTTGTCTGGGAACCAGAGTTCCTCTAGACCGTTCCTCTTGAGCATGGTATTAAGCTCAGTCGAGAAGCAACCCGGATTTGTTAAGTTCCTCACGTGAGCATACATTATGCACGTGAGGATCTTAGTCGAAATTTGGCTCCCGACCTTCAAGTAAGTCCTTAGGGCTGGAGCACTTTCGTTTGTTCTAGCAGGGGGGGATCTGGCTACTTGTGCGTAGGAGGTGTTAGCTCTCCTTACGCCCTCCACCTTTCTGTTTTGCTCCTTCTTTCTAACTAATTCTTTCTTTTGGGGGCATGCCATAGCCATAGCTCCGTGTCTCAATCCACAATTTGGGCACCGTTCTTCCTTCGCTTGGCATTCTCGCCAGCCGTGGCCTTTGACACTGCATTTGGAGCAGGTGATCTCTTGCTCCTTGCAGTCCTTCGTCGCGTGTGCTTCAAGTTTGAAGCACCTGAAGCAGATTTGGATAGGGGTGAATTCTTCCCTTTCGATCTGCGCCCCGCTTATTTTGGCATTGAATAGCAGAATGCCATTCTCTTTTGCCTTTGCTGCCATGGAGGTGTCGCTGAATACAACCTTAAAAACATGGCTGTATTCCGTGTTATCCATCCTGTTCTTAAACTTGACCACTTCAGCGATTCTTGCCCATGGTTGGTGCTTTTCAATTTCCTCCTTTATCTCTTCCTTAGAATTTTGGCCTATCCATGGGTCTAACTTTCTACAGACCACACTTCTGTGTGCCTGTATCTGGGGAGGGGAAGTAGGCTGGAGGTTTATTCTTTTCAATATTTCGACTGATTCTTCTTTTGTCAGTATTTCTATGTCCCGCTCTTTTTCACAGATAGAGACATAGCCTGACGGTCCGTACAGCAGGCGGAGCACGGCGACATTTAAATCTCCGAATAAGGTTTGGTAAACCGTTCCCTTATCCGGGTTTTCTTTGCCCGACAGCGTCCTTAGCGGTACTCTTGGGGCGTTCGAGTCCGCCATATCTGAGGTGCCGCCCCTTGAAGAGGGGGTGCACTTTTCTTCTCGGTGTCCTTTATATGTTCTTGGGGATGAGGCTCCTATATGTGTTTTTCAGTGAAATTTATATCTGTAATTTTATACGTTTGGAGTTATTTGCCTTGGGGAGAAGAGCGCCCCCCTCGTTACCCCACCACCTAGATGGAAGAGAATTAGCCTTTAGGATGGATGATAAGATGGATGAGATGAGTCCGGGTGGGATCCTCTAAGGGGTGTGATTGTATAGCGGACTTATTGACAACGCCGCCCCCCCCGAGGGTTTTAAATCGCGACCGCTCCCCAACATAGCATAGAGACGGTTTTCACCCTCTATGGTCCTGGAAGGGGCCTTCGCCGTAATTAGCACCGAAGGTTACAGTCCGTCCCTTGTCCGGAATGTTTCTGACATTGTTCTCTACTGTGGGCTAATCCTCAAACCAGCTTCCTCCAATGCCCCCAATTATGCCAATGCAAATGCTCGGCATAGTTGGGACGAAATATGAATGGCAAATCCTCCTCACATCTGGCAGCAGGTCACTTGGGGGGGCAGGGCTGGGGGCTTAGGCAGTCATCTGCCTAAGGGGGCCCTCTAGAAA
The DNA here is from genome assembly GCA_963969495.1 of Ceratothoa steindachneri. Lineage (NCBI taxonomy): Eukaryota > Metazoa > Arthropoda > Malacostraca > Isopoda > Cymothoidae > Ceratothoa > Ceratothoa steindachneri. The sequence continues at coordinate 89,536,160 of OZ018329.1, forward strand.
GAAAATGATGAGGTTAGTGATGAGTGAATGATGAGTATTAAGTCTCTTTCGTGACAAAGGTGAATTTCGGAGGGGTTGGGGAAAATTTCCCCGAAACTTTTCCTCTTTTACCGCTTCTGAGGTATACTGCCAGTGATAATTTCCAAGATTTCCGAGCAAGCAAATCAATTCAATTCAATTTGTGTATAGAAAGAACAGAGAGGGACTGCTGTAACACGGCAGTCAGGTAGTCAGAGAGGAGCGTTGCGGAAAATAATTAAGAAAGGGACAGCGAGAGTAGATAGGTCGGTGGCTATACACCGAAGCGAGGTGTTGTTATGAGGGTGTAGGTTATGTGGTAATTGACTGGGCGAGGGTTGGGGGCAAGTCAGGGGGGGGGAGGCTGACAGCTCATCCGGAAACGCGTTATTCACGATGCCTATTGGTTTATGCGAAGAACGGTACGGGTGGCAGGTGTTCGTGGGCCGCGGGATATCGCGGCGCCATCGCGTACCTTCTCACGTGTAGCGAGGTGTAAAGTGGGTCTGTGGTGAGTTTTCCGAGTTGTTTTTTAAGTCTGGTGTGAGCGTAAGTGTTGAGAGGAGTTAGTTTGTTGTTGTTGTGTAGTGCGTCCATTCTCGAGTACAGCGGCGAACGGCAAGCGCGCTTCAGAGCAGAGTTCTGAATGCGCTGAGCCTTTCGCTTCCAGGTGTCGCACGCAGCTACGAGTGACAGTGGGGCGTACGTGAGAATGGGACGCACGAGTGCTTTATATAAGTGTAGTTTTAGTTTTTTTACTCGCTGGGTAGAACCTACCCAGCGATGCGTTTGTGCGTGAGGCTCTTGCTTGTATTATGTTTCGGTGTAAGTTTAACCTGAGGGATTTGTCGAATGTTACCCCCAGGATTTTGGTGCACTGTGTGTATGCGAGCCTTGTTGGGTTTTGGTGGATCATGTCTGGTGTGTGTGAGTAGATTTGTAGGTTGTGCATGAAGTGATCTCTAGCGCCGTAGAGTGTCATCTGTGTCTTCTGAGGATTCGTGGCAATCAGCCATTTATCCTCGTAATCTGTCTTCTCATCAAGTATTCCTTGTGCGTGGAGCGCGATTTCTTCGGGGGCCCGGCCGCTGACGAGAATGGTCTCGTCGTCGGCGTAGGCCACTATGTATGTGTGAACGCAGTTTTCTGGTGGGCGTGGGGTGTCATTTGTGAACATAATGTAGAGTGTGGGTGCCAGAACGCTTCCTTGGGGAACGCCTGAGCGTGGTGTGAAGGGTCTTGAAAGGGTGTTGTTGTATCTGATGTGGCAGCGCCGTCCAGTGAGGTAGTGTGAGAGGAGCCTTCTGGTGCAGAGAGGTAACTCCGTGTTGTTGGCGAGTTTCCAACGGAGTCCCTCGTGCCACACCTTGTCAAAGGCTTTCTCCACGTCCTTACTGATGGAGAGAGTATTTTGGTGTATGTGTCGTTTCTTCTGTATTCTGTCGTGTACGATGGTCACGGCCGCCTGAGTGGACCTGCCTCTCCTGAACCCGTATTGATGGGGGGAGAACCAGTCCCTCTCTTCCAGGAACTCCCGTAGGCGGCAGTTGACCATTCGTTCGAGTATTTTGCCTAGGTGCTCTAATAGAGCAATAGGCCTGTAATTGTTTGGGTGTTTTGGGTCTTTGTGTTGTTTATGAAGGAGTATATTGTGAGAGACTTTGAATATTTTAGGGAAGTCGCCTGAGGCTAGAGAGGCATTGAATAGATGTGTGAGTGTGGGGTCTATGTCTGCGGGGAGGTTATGTATTAGTGTGGCTGGTAGGCCGGAGGAGCCAGGGGCGCGTTTTGGTGTCGATTTTATGTAGTGTTTTGTTTCCTCGACGGTGATTGGAGTGGTAAGTGTGGACGTATAGTCGAGCACCTCCATACGTATCAGGGGGGCAGGCCTCAGCTCGTGAGCATGAGTCCGGCACCATTCCTGAATTTCTTGGAAGTGCTCCTGCGTATGTGGTTTTGGTGGGTTGTGGGTGTGTACTGTGCCCCAGTGGGACCTGAATGCGTCGAGGATGTCATTAGTGTCTGTGAGTGTGTGGTTGTTTATTTTCAGTGTTATTGGTTTGGATGGTTCCGTACCCAGCATCCTTTTCACGTGCCGCCAGAAGAAGGAAGGGTCCATGCAACGGGTGTCGTCCGCGATGCGGACGACCTCCTGCCACTGCCGGTTCCTATCTGGCTGCACGCATTGAAGGATGCGGGCACGTAGTTGGTTGATGTTCTGTTGTCGTGGGCCTCTGGTGTAGTGGTTGTTGTACTGTGTGCTAAGTCTCTGTGTGTGTATTGAAAATGTGAAATGTTTTAAGCAGGTGTAGTTTTTGTGTGGTGAGTGTAGATTACGTGCGGTGGTGATGGTATCTAAGAGTGAGCACCAGTGGTGGTCTATTTCTCCTGGATTGGTGTTCTCCAGGTCGAGGTTATGTGGTGTGTTTGTGGATATGTGGCTCCTGAATTCAGCCCAGTTTGTGTTTTTGTAATCGTATATAGGTGATGTGGGGATGAGTATGGGAGATGTGGATATGAGAAGGCATATTGGTATGTGGTCTGATAGTACGTGTGGACCGGGTGCAATGTGAGTGTAGAATCGTGTGGCGTGGTCGTTACGGAAGACCACATCCGGGGATGTGGTACCCCCGCGCGGGCCGAAGAACGTGGGGAAGGCAGGGCCGATGTGTTCGCAGCGGTAACGCCGCAAGCACCGGCCAAGTAACTACCCGCATCGTTCGTATTGTTAGAAAGGAGTGACGGATGAAAAGCGTTGAGGTCCCCCGCAAAGAAGATAGGTAGGTTGTGGTTTGAAAGGGCCCGGAGTGGGACTTCTAAGTTTAGCTGTATTCGTGGTGGTCTGTAATGTGTGGCCACTATTATGGGGCCAGAGCTTGTGTCAATTTTGCAGGCTAGAAAGGAGGTGTCGCGTGTGTTGACGAGAGAGTGGTGTATGTTGCGCTTTACTAGGATCGCAGATCCTAGGTGCCACGCCTGTGGGGATAAGTATGTGTGATAGCCTGCAATGCGGAGTCTGTTGTTGGGAGGGTGTAAGCTGGTGGAGTTCAGTAGTATGATGTCGGGTTTTTGTGTGTTGAGTACCCAGTTGGTGACCGTATGGCGAATACCGTGCCAACTGCGTACGTTTAGTTGTATTACACTAATACGACCTATTGTCGTGGTCTTAGTGCGCGGGAGGCTGATTTGCCAGGAATCGTCCCCTTCTCCTTGGTTATTGCCCAGGAGGCGTGAGGGGTGAGTGAGTACCTTGACTCGTGTGGATGTGTGTTTGTGAGGCACGGCAGTGTTATTGGGTGGGGGAGCCGTAGTGGATGGAGGAGTGTGTTCTGTAGAGGTAGTGGCTTTGGGTGGGGCGGTGTTTTGGTGGGGGGAATTCGTGACGGAGGTGGGCGGTGTAGAGCTGGAGGATGAAGGGCTGGAAGTGGTTGGGGAGGTACAGATTATGAGAGGAGGGGTGTGGGGGAGAGAGGAGGTAGTGACGGCGGAGGGGAGGTTGAGGGAGAAGGAGAAGGAGTCGGAGGAGAAGGAGTTGAAGGAAGGGGGGTTGAAGGGTAAGGAGTCTTAGGTGAAGGGGCGGAAGGCGGAGGAGGAGGGGAGTGAGAAGGGGTAGAGTGAGAAGGGGTGTGTTGAGAATGGGAGGATTGAGAAAGAGTGGAGGGGGAAGCAGTAGGGAGCGAGGAAGGAGTGGAGACGACAGGAGAGGGGGGGGGGTTGTTTGTCCCGTGCTTGTCTACGCGGATGGGGCTTGGGGTGGGGTTTTTGGGGTTGGCACGGGGTGTAGTGGACTGCGAGGGGGTTAGAGTGACAGTGGAGGCTGTGGGAGAGGAGGCGGAGATGGGTGCGAGGGGGGGGGGCAGTGGGGAGTAGGCGGGGTTTTGATAGAGGGGTATAAGAAGTGCGAGGAGGATAGGTTGTCTGAATGGGGGCTGGAGCAGTGGCTAAGGAAGGTGCAGGGACAGGACAGGCGGCGGGGAGAGCGTGGTGAGAGTGGGGGGCGGTGGTTCCCTGCGGGCAGGGGTGTGTACCCGTCGGGGTGGGGAGGAGTGCAGGTCTAGTTGTGTGTGCGTCTATTAGAGCGAACACCTTCTCGGGGAAGGTGATTTGCTATATGCCGTTGGAGGCGAATAGCGTGTTCAGGGTCTTCGCGTATAGTCGAGGGTCACCCCTCGACATGTCCTTTGCCACCGCTGAGAGCAGGGTGGCCAGGTGTAGTTTGGTTTTTGTGTTGTCGCTGGGGTGGGGTAGGGTGGGGGTGGGGGTGTAGACATGGGTGGGGGTGGGCGTGTAGAGTGGTGTGGGGGTGGGGATGGTAGTGTGGTGTGTGGGTGTTGGTAGTAGTGGGGGTCTCTGAGTGTTATGAGCTGGGGTGGGGTGTGGTTGCTGCAGGGGAGGGTGGGTGCGTCAGGGGTAGAGCAGGGGAAGCCGGTAGCGTAGCGCTGGCAGCAGCGGCGAATGACATGGTGAGGAGAGGGGGTGCGGGGGCGGGGTGTGTGGTTGTGTGTGTGTTTGGTTGTGGGTGCCGGATGGCCTCCACGGCGTCGTCGCGTGCCTTACCTAGGTAAGGGCACCTGGGGTTGACGGCGACGTGGTCGCCGCCACAATTTGCACAGCGGGCTGTGGTGGAGGTGCAGGTCGTGTAGTGGTGCCCCACTACACTGCACTTGGAGCAGATTAGGTCTGCAGTGCATGTGTTGTTGCTGTGACCGGTCTTATAGCACCGGTGGCATTGTGTGGGTCTTATGTTGTGCTGTTCTTCAATGTGTTGAGGGTTTCTGAGGGTGCCGCAGACCTTGATGCCTTGGTCTAGCAGCATGTTTTTCGTGTTATCACTGGACAGTGTAATTACTGCCCAGTTCTTTGACCTGTTGAAGTAGAGGTCCTTGATGACCTCCTCCCCGTACTCCTGACGGAGGTGCGAGCGAAGGTCCTCATTTGTAAAGGCCAACCACAAAGGGTTGGTCCTTGTGACTCGTATCTGGTATCGTTTTATGATACCGTCAGCGAGTCTAGTCTGTAGGTTGTGTGTGTTGAGTGTAGTGGTGGCATTTTCGTGGAACGTTAGCGCGTCCTCCTGTGAGCGGAAGACGAGCTTGTGGCCTGTGCCTAGTTTTATTGTGTTGGTTATTGGTGTGTCGTGGGTGGAGGCTAGGTTAAGCAATGTGTGGTGGTCGATTGTGTCGGGTGCTGGTTCTGTGGTGTTTGTTAGGATAAGGTGAGAAGTGTTTGCCATTTTATTCTTTAAACTTTTTTCTTTGATTGGGAAGGCCCCCACCCCGCCGATGAGGACCCCATGAACATGACTCGGATGTGGTGAAGGGTGATGGATGATTTTATGGACCTGGTTGGGCTCCTCAGAGGGTGTAAAAACATGGCGGACTTAATGATGACTGAAGCCAGAATCAACTGACTCCAGTCGGGGTGCCACCCCCTCTATTGGGTTTTGGTTATTTAACAGTTACGTCCGACATCTCACAGAGACGGAAGACTCTCCCTATGTGGTCCTGGACGGTGGCCGCAGGGTAGGTTGTTATGCCTCCCCACGTTTGTAACTGAATCCCAAACCAGGTTGCTTCTTCCTCTGGGTTCCGCAGCGGGGTAAGCCTCAGACCTCCTTTCCCCAGAGTTTTCAATTATGCCTTTTCTAAGTAGAACGGCATAGTTGCAACGAAGCTATATGTGTAGAGTCACGTTCACGTTCACCAGACATCACGGCGTAGCAGGGATGGGGGGGGGGTAGCACGTCATATCAGAATGACGTGCCTAGGAAATAAAGGTATTTTTATTCGGGGGGGGGGGCAGGGGGTGACTTAAGGTCCTATTTAGGTCCGGGGGGTATCTTGTAGTTGATGAAATCTCGTCCTCGAGAAAAATTCGGTGGTGAGCGGGAGTGTCCTGGAGGTGACTTTCCCTCAACGTTTCCTCCTTTGCTGGCTAAGACTTCTCTTAGGTGGTAGTGCTCACGTAGAAATTCGATCGCTGTAAGAGCAAGCAATTAATGATTTGTATTAGTATTAGTATTAGTTGTAGAAAGTTATGAAAAAGAGGGGGTAGATAGTGAGTAAAGAGAGGTGGAGGGGCGAAAGATGCGAAAATGAAAAAAGCATTAGGTTAATAGTGTAGTTGCCCGGTGTACGGGCCATCTCCATTGTATAGATTCTTAAATGTGATGATTGAACATTTTATCTAATTTAAAAAAATTTTATTTGTTTTTTTTTTTTCTCAAACATTTAATTTGTTTGATCTTCCATATATGAATATGTATATAATGATTTTTTTTTTTTTTTTTTTTTAAGTACAACTCACTTGAATCTGGGTTCAGGCTCTTCAGTTTTGGTGTTTGGGAGGTAACTCATGCAACCTCCCTCTTCGGAATCCAGAGCAACGAGTGTCTCGTTTGGGAGAAACCCTTCCAGTTTCTCCCAGATGCTTTTGCCTCTTTTGTAGAGGTATACATTGATTGGCTCAATTTTCGTTTGTTCGTGCAGGCTCCTTGAGGTCCGGAAGTCGTACCATTTGGAGCCTGTAACGAATTTGAGTCCTTGATTCTTTACTCTTTGTAGCATCGACATGTTCCTGTTGGATGCTACATTGAGTGGAATGCTTGGGTATACCAGCTTGGATCTGACCAAGCTGATGTATAGTTTTCTTTTATTGGCTGTAGAAAGATTCTTAAATCGGTGGAGTTTGTCGAGTTCGGTTTTTGCAAATCCAATTCGGGACCTCACGTGCTTGCCCATTCCGGAACTGGAGAGTCCGAAACCGAGAATAGACGCGCGAGGAGTGTACTCAATATCTGTGTTTCCAATTTTGAAGGGGACGGTACGCTGTCTTCCAATTGCGGTTGCGGAGAACTTAGCCACATTGGTCTGAATCTTCCAGCGACTTTCGAATCTGGAGATTCTCTCGGCTTCTGCCGCCGAGGCCATGGCCATTAGCCTTGCCGATTTTGTCCTTCGCACCACAACTTGGGTGACATCATCTGCGTACTGTATGTTGAGGGTTTTCCCATCGGCTGGTTTAGGGATGTCTCTTGTGAAAATTGTGTAGAGAGTGGGGCTAAGGCATCCTCCTTGAGGAACACCGGAGGAAAGGTCGAAGGATTTTCCTATGTGTCCTTCGAATGCTATCACCGCTCGCCTGTTGGTGAGATAGCTACAGAGAATTTTTTCGAAGTGTGGAGCGAGTCTCAGCCTAGAGATTTTGTATTTGAGGCCTTCGATCCAGACCTTGTCGAAGGCCTTCTTTACATCTCTGCATACGACATCGATCCAACAACCTCTAGCTCGCCATGCTGCCGCATGTTGCAGCATATGGGCTATCGCCGTTTTTGTGCCTCGATGTTCTCTGAACCCGTGCTGTTCTTCGTTCAGGAGGTTCTTTTCAGCTAGGTGTTTAGCCAGTCTGCTGTTGAGGATTTTTTCAAAAACCTTCCCAATGGTCTCTAGCAGTGAGATAGGTCTATAGTTCATGACCTGGTTAGATGGTTTTCCCGGCTTGGGTATGAAGATCATTTTGGATGTCTTCAGGCCATCCGGGAAGTATCCCATTGCAAGAGACGCATTTAACTGGTTCAGCAGTCTGGTCTTAAGTCTTTCTGGGGCTTCTTTTAAGTGCCTGATAGTGATTAGGCTTAGCCCTGGGGCTTTAGACTTAAATGAGGAAATGGAATTTGTTAGCTCTTCGGTTGAGATTTTCTTGCCGTCCTGAGAGGCTCCTTGAAATCGAAGGTAGCAAGTGGTACTGTAAGGGTCAAACCTCCCTTCTCTCCTCTCCATGTACTCAAGAACCTGATCCTCGAAGCCTAGGTCAAAGTCTTCTTCTTCTTCATCTGAGATTCTGAAGACATTCTCCCAGACTCCGCGGAAAAGCTTCTCTTTCTTCTTAGGAGTGGCCGCCTTAGTACCTTCATGCCTGATTTCTGTTCGACCAGGGATGCGAGCATTTCCCTTTAGCTTGTTAATGGTCGTCCAAAAGGTCTTGGGGTTTCTCTCAGTATCTAATTTTTCTATTAGATAATTCCATTTATTCCGAATTTCCGTTCCTATCGTGAAATTCAGCTGATTTCTCAAATTTTGAACGATACGAAAGTCTATGGGTCTGGTGTAGCCCAAATTGAGGATGGTCTCGTAGACTCTCGTGAAACGATGCTGTAGCACCACTCTCTCTTGTGTAGGTTTTGTGGGCAAGATCAATTTGTGTGACGTCGTCGGGATAGCTATAGCGTCGGCATCTGATATGAGGTCGTTGATAGCAGTTAGTTCGTCATCCAGATCTTCTTCGGATGCGTCTTGTAATTCAGGGATAACTTCTGGGAATGCACTCCTGTATTCTTCCCATTTTGCATTCCAGAAGTCTTTTCTAGGGATGACAGGGACTGGGATAGGGGCTGTTGCTATGGTGATTATTATAGGCAGATGGTCACTAGATGTTAGGGGTCCGGGCGCAACACGATGGTGGAACGGGAAGTTAGGGTTCGTGAGCACCACGTCCGGTTTAGTGGCCGTCCCGGGATAAAAAAACGTGGGGAAGTTAGGACCAATGCGTTCTGCAACACCTCTACGTGTCAAGAGATCAAGTGATCTGCCTCTTGAATTAGTAGAGGAGTATCCCGCTGCTCTGTTCCTGGCGTTGAGGTCTCCAGCGAACAGAACAGGGTGCTCTTTAGTGAACAGGGTGTACAGGTCATGGTATGGAATATATGACCTGCGAGGGGGTTGGTATCCCGCGCTAAGTTCTATGTCACCCATTGAGCACCTTAAGATGATAGACAACGTGGATTCATCCGTAGGGTTGCCTAGTCTGTATTGAAGATCCTTTTTTACTGCTATTAACGCACCATCGAATCTTTCGCCGGTGCAGTTCTTCTGTACAACATTGTATCCAAAGATACTCTGCTTGTCTAAGTCTTTGACACTTGTTTCTGACAGCAGAAGAACATCTGGGTCTAGTTCTGTAAACGTTATACAGATGGTTTTTGTTAGGTTCCCATCCTTGCACATTGTGTGCCAGGATGGTTAACCTGTTACTGTTTCTATTTGCTATCCCGCTAGTCTTTATTAATCTTTGGCCGTTTGGCGGCCAGATTTTATCTGCTTGTAAAGTTCCGGGTCATAGAGCCTGAAGTTCTCGTTGTAGAGCTTAGTTTTACACGCGGGGAGAGAGGCTCTAATAGTTTCCCCGGAGACTGGGGCGTCGTAACACCATTTGATCTATCCTTTCTTGACTTTGGTAGCCACCTCCTCTGTGGAGATCTCTTTTTTATCTATGTTTTGAGAGTTAATTGCCAGAGTGAGTCTGATCTCTATGCCGTCAAGCACGAGATCATCCTCTTTCTGTTCGGTCTCATTTGCCTGGATCTTGGGCTCCACTTTGGCTTTCCTGGGTTTTTTTCTGTCTGGGCGAGTTGGGTGTGGGTGCTGGGGCGTCAGTCTTTTGTTGAGCTGATGCTAGTTCGATGTCATGAGGTTTAGAGGTAATCTGAATGTTCTGTTTGTGGCTGTTTTGTGTTATTGAATGATGCCGAGAGGACTTTTTCGGAATCAGGGTTGTCCGGGAATTTGACTGTCTCCAAGTTATTAGCTGCCAGCATTTTGTTCATATAAGTGTTGAATTAACCAGGTTTATGACGTGAGCATGTAAAATGCATGCCAGCATTTTGGTAGGAGTATTGTCGCTTAATTGCAGTACTATCTGCGGTTGAGTTGGCGCTGTGTTTGGTAGTACTTGCGTTTTAGCGGCAGCGGCATATGAAAGCTTAGGCCTGTCTGCAGCCTCTCTTTTCTTCCTTAGTTCTTCTTTTCTAACTGGGCATTGCATGCTTAGGGTGCGATGGTTACCTGCGCAGTTGATGCACATTTTCGTGTTGCTCACGCAATGCATGTAGTCATGTCCGGTCTGCGAGCATTCTGAGCAAATCTTGGACTTTCCAGAGTCTGGGCAGGCGCTAGTTGTGTGATCTTCTACCTTATAGCAATTAAAGCAGGTAAGAAGTTCGAAGAACCTCTCCCGCTCAATTTGGTCCGAGGAGATAATCATGGAGAACAACCTGAGACCTGATTCCTTGGCTTTTGCAGCCATTTCCATGCTTTGGAAGACAATTTTGAAGACATGGGAAAGGCTGCGAAATTTCACAACTTCGATCACCTCCGCCCATTGATGGTTCCTCAAAATTTCAGCTTTTATGTCTTCTGCCGTTCTTTCTCCTACCCAAGGGTCCACCCTTCTGCAAATGACTGCTTTCCTTGCAGCCAGAGCCGGAGATGGTCGAGGTTCTAGACCGATCTTGTCGAGTTCTTGGGAGCCTGCCTCTGAAGAAATTTTTTTAAGGTCATCTTGCGTGTGGCAGAGGACCGTATAGCCTCTGTTGGTCTCAAGGAGGCGCTTGAGACCAATGCCAAGTTTGTCGAATATGGCTTCGAACACCTCAGCCTTTTCCGGTTTTTGATTGTCGGTTAACTTAAGCGGGACTCGAAAGTCCAGCGGCTCCCCCCCTCACGTTCATGGTGAGGGTAACTTCTCATTAATGGCGTTTCGTGGCCAACACTAAACTGGTCGTGACAGAAACAGGAGGAATCTCCAATCAGTCCGTCCGACCAAGGAGCGCCAGAAACTTGAGAAATCTCCAATCAGTCCGGCACTCCTAGTTAGTTTTGTGTGGCAGAGAAGTAAGGGCTTGGGGGCCCACCACTGCTATAACCCCGGTAGAAACAGGAGGTATCTCCAATCAGTCCACCAGGGCTATGACCCGTACCTAAGCGACGGCAGAAACAGGAGTTATCTCCAATCAGTCCGCCGCCACCAAGTCAGGGGGCAGTGCACTTGTCAGCGGGAGGAACCTCGCAGTTTGGGGTTTGGGAATTTACCCAAAACATTCCCTCCTTTACCGGAATACAGGTTCAAAGTTGAAGGGCTATGGTCTCTGTTTCGGGCTGATCCTGGCTTGCTTAGACGCCTATCGCCTTGGGTGGTCTAGTCGAGACAGAAACAGGATGAATCTCCAATCAATCCGTCAAGACCGAGGAGTGCCAGAAACAGGAGGTATCTCCAATCAGACTGGCTCTCCTTATTAGATCACTCAGGCAGGTCTAAGTTCTAGGGAAGCAATGTGCCATTCCGTGGTTGTAGCACCGTGATGAGCACGCGTGGCTGGGTACTGCCAATTGAGGATGTGCTGGTTTCGTAGAAGTTTGAGGGGATTTGAAATTTTTCCCAAAACTTTACCTACTTTATCAGGAAGGAGATTCCGGGGCGGTGAATTAACACCTCTCTTCACCCTGATTTGAGTTGGAACACAGCTCACTACTGTTCTCTTGGTGCCTACACTGATCTAGTCAAGACAGAAACAGGAGAGATCTCCAATCAGTCCGTCCCGACCGAGGAGTGCCAGAAACAGGAAGAATCTCCAATCAGTCTGGCTCTCCTTATTAGATCGTATAGTCAGGGCGTGAGCCTAGTTGAGCCGAGTGCTATTCAGCGTTAAAGCCTCGGGTTGATATTCGAGGCTGAACAGGTAAGTTTGCCCGGCCAGACTAGTTTGGTAGTCTATTCGAAATTTTCACAGGGTTGAGAAATTTTCCTAAATATTTTCCTCCTTTGCCGAGTTGAAGATCCCACGACGACGAGTGACTCTACTGTCTCCACTCTACTCCTCACTCATTAATGGTTTACACTCTATACCTTCCTTTAACTGGGAATTTCCTTCAGATAAACTGCCGTTGACTGCTTTGCTTGCCTGAGTAAGTCTTGCTCTTCTCACGTGTGTTCTGATAAAGCCAACCTTACGTTTGACTTCGCATACGATTTGTGAAATTGTTATTTTTCGCGCGTTTAGTGATTGCTCGCTCAGGAGTACTGATTCAGCCTACGTTCGTTAGTGACATTGCGTTTTTGCAATTAAAAAGTGAATTTTCACTCGCTTCGTGCGTCGGTAGCGAGGGTGAGCTTGCTTCCGCCCTCCCCCTCCGTTTTCCACACCGGATTCCCTTTAAGGTGGACCTAAGATCTGCAGGCTATCGAAAAGCGCCTGCACCTAAGGTAAAGTGCCATTTTGCTCGGGTTGTTTTTGTTTTTGGACAGGGACTACTCACTTTGACCCACTCTTTTTCTCACTGGTGAAAAATATCACACAAACACACACACGAACATAGCAAAACATTCCGAGTGTTCGTAAAATTTATTTCTTCAGACCCTATGCGGAAATGGAGAAATAAATGAGGGAGACTCGGCGGATACCACTGAGGACCCTCTCCGATGGCCCCAAGCCAGATCGGGGAGAGGTCTTCGCCATTACCCACGGGGAACTAGGGGTAACCCTAGTCAGACTAATTGAAACTCACAATGGATATTCGGCTATCTGCCAAAAGGAGAGTGACTGTGAAGTCCTCACCTCCCAAAAAGCAGCTGAATCCTTGAAAAAAAAATAAACCTCCGACCCCACACACCTCCACAAATAAAGACTCATCGCAGCAGCATCCTTCGACGCCTCGATCCTTGGGTCGGTGGCCACAGCATCGAAGAAATTCATGCTGAGGTCGAAAAGAACTATCCCTGGGCCAAAGTAGCGGAAGTCCTTAAGTCAAGGACTATACGCACATCTTTAAGATTGTTTTCACGGATTCGGCGATGGCGGTAAAGGCTACGGAGTGCGGTATGCTCCTCTTTTACGTTCGGATCTGCCCCGAGCAGGTCGAACGCGAGGAGTTTATCGACCTCCAAATGTGCTTCAAATGCTATAAATATGAGGAGCACACTACAGCCAACTGCCCCAAAGGGAATGTTATTTTGTGTTCCATCTGCGCATCGGACAACCACTTTTGGAGGAGCTGCAAAAGCACCTCCATGAAGTGTCTTAACTGCGCCGGGGAACATAAAACACTCTCCATGGCCTGCCTTGTCAAAAAAACAAATTCTAAAGAAAAAAAGCCACATTGAATAAACTGGAAGAGGAAACGAAGGCCAACACCACTTATGCCAAGGTTGCAAAAGCTGCGGTAGCGGAGTCGAAAGGGAACCCTACATTTCTCCACGTCGAGAATGAAAACTCGACGAAAATTATGTGTTGCATATATTATGCTCATATTGCGAATCTCTCCTCCCCGGGGTGCTTTGCAGATGAGCTAAATAAGATGCTAACTATTAATGGAATGGAGAAGATGTGGTTCCCCTCGAACCCGCGGTCAGAAGAGATCCTGAAAATTAGTCTCAAGCCCCAGTGCGAGACTAGTTGTCAGAAGCTCCCAACCCCCAGCAATGCCGCAACCCCAGCTTCCTCCAGGGACCCCAGGATCCAGGCTGCAAAAGCACGCACGGAACAAAAACAAGCGAAAGAAACCCACCAAAACAAAACCACCCACGCAAACACACCCACCAAGGTCAATAACGAAGTTACGGAGACTGGAGTTGCGAGAGCCGAGGGAGGGGCACGTTCACCCCGCTCACGGAAAACCTCGCAGCCCCAGAGACGCCCGAGATCGTCCTCTTCTTCCAAGAGGGAATCTGGGCACGCATACCATTCGAGAAAAATTAACTTGAAGGTATTCGCTGCTGAAAGGTCCCCTTTTCCTAAGGAGATGGACGCCCTAGATGTATCCGAAGGTTTAATAGCCGGAATATACAAATGGGAATTTACCTCGGACGAGCTCAGTGAAAAGCAGGTCGAGGAGGCTTTACTCCAAGGCTTGATTAAATTGACTCCGGACTCTTTTATCACCCTAACTGACGGCGAATACAGAAAAAAACGAACAGGAAAAACCATAACGCCCCCAAACACTCCACAAGGACCTAAACTCGTGAGAGAATAAGTCCTAAAAACATCATATTACACTCGAAAACCCTTAAGTGAACTACAAAATGACGACTCTAAAAATATTACACTTGAACTCTGACGGATGGACAAACAAAAAAATAGTATACAGAAGCGTATTAAGACAATGCGACCCAGACGTTATATTTATTTCCGAACATGGAATAAATGACGCTAACCCAATAAAGATCTTTCCCTACGAAGTCTTGACCAAAAATCACAGCAGAGAACGCTTTGACGGATGCGCCATAGCTGTGAAAAGAGGTCTTGACTTCAGATCAATAAGTGGACTCGACGAATCTTACCTTGCTGTGGAGGTCCGTACGGCAGTGGGACCCCTGGTCCTGGCAACGGGGTACCAACCCCCAAGGAGAGGGTATTTGCCTCTTCCAAACTTCTTGCAGTTATGTGGTCACGGCAGAACCGTTCTCTTTGCCGGTGACCTCAATGCAAGAAGCGCTGCCTCCGGTTATACGTCGACCAACCCAGCAGGCAGGAGTCTCGAGACACTTATTGATAGACACATTATGACTAGAATTGGACCAGACTTTCCCACATTCATCACTGACAGGTCAGACACCAAACCAGACATTGTTCTAACAAGCAATATGTTCCCAAATAACTACTTCATTGAGCTGCCCCCCCCCCCTATTCCCAGCGACCACCAGGCTATCCTTATTAAAGTCTCAAACTCCCCCATTCAAATCCCTATCCCAGAGCGGAAGAGCTACGCTCGAGCCAACTGGGATAAGTATAAACAACTCCTCGAAAGTTATAACCCAGAACCCTTAAATAATGCCTCCCTAGAAGAAATTGACGAGGAGTTGGATAAATTAAATGAAAATTTATTAAAAGCCGACAAGGAAGCCGTCCCCCGAGTTAAATTTAAAACTCTCCCTGTCCCCTCATGGACCCCTAGAATGAAAACCCTCGCGAGGGAATATAAGGAACGGATCAATGAAGTGAACCTCACTGGCCCCAACATCAACACACACCGACAAACACGACTCATACGTGACGAACTAATGACTCTTATAAGGGACCAACAGAATGTACTCTGGAATAATTTAATTGACGGACTAAATGTAGAAACTGACTCACGTACATTCTGGCAGACGGTTAAACGACTAGAAGGCGGACAGCCAGCAAAGACTATCAAACTTATACGTGATGACATTGAAATTTCTGACGTGGAAAGAATCGAAGAGGAATTCAGACTCTTTTGGGCATCTATATTTAAGATATCCCCGGAAGAGAATGATGACTTCGATTTGGACTTCGAAGACGGAATTATTAACGGAATTATCAAATACACAGAAAGCACCCTCACCATTGCGTATCACAGGATAGGGAAATGGAGGGACTCGGCGGTAGAATTACTGCCGAGGAACTCTCAATGACCTTAAAATCCTTTCGACAGCAAGCACCGGGGCGTACAGGACTGACGAAGGAGAATTTTATTCGAGCCCCGCCCAATATCTTATTGGGGCTCATGAATATCATGAACGCATGCCTAAATGTGGGTTACTTCCCTGACCCCTGGAAGGTAGCGAAAATGATATTCATTCCAAAAGCCGGTAAACCACCGGACAGTCCAGCTAACTTCAGGCCCATATCTCTCCTAAAATTTTCAGGGAAAGTCTTGGAGAAGATATTGGCCAACAGGGTAAATACGTTCCTCGAGAATAACAACTCTCACAATATTCAACAACATGGCTTCCGAGCGAAGCGAGGAACAGACACGGCGCTGGCCGTAATTACCGAGAAGTTGGCAAAAGTAAAATCAGAAAAACACCACGCAAATCTGGTGCTACGCGATGTCAAAAAGGCCTTTGACAAAGTATGGAGGAGAGGCCTACAATATAAGATCTTACAACTAGGCCTCAATCCCCTACTTGAGAGGATTCTTTGTGACTACGTGATGGAGAGGAGAGCGTTTCTGAGTATCAAAGATTATAGCGGCCCTGAGTTCGAACTCGAGGCGGGGGTGCCGCAAGGCGGGTGCATCAGTCCCCTGCTCTATAACATTTACACCATAGACCTTCCCCAACCCTTGACTGAGGGTTTCTTATACGTCCAATTTGCGGACGATATAACAATGATATGTACGGGGCCTTATCGGAATGCGAATTTCATGGCACGAAGTACGGCAGTGGAAATCGAAAACATCAACTCTTTCGAGAGAAGATGGAAGATATCCACCAATGCCCCAAAGTTCCGTGTAACTCCATTATTCCGAAGGACACTGGCAGACATCCGTGTGGGGGGTGCACGCATCCCATACCGCACGGAGGACACGGTTCTGGGACTACAAATTACGACTGGTGGGTATAGGAGCCATGTAGCGAAAACTACACAGAATGCACGGAGGGACTTGGGTGAATTTTTCAAATTCGTAAACCTGAGCACCTCCAAACAAACTTAAGATCTACAATGCGTGCATTCGCTCAAAACTCCTGTACCCCCCGGTCCCTATAAACGTAGTTTCCAAGACCCAAGTCCTTAAACTGCAAAGGGTCCAGAATAAGGCAGTATACATCATTACGGGAACCCGAAGGAGAGAAGGGAGAAGGCAGAGTGAACTGCATGGTGAACTGGGGATGACCCCCATAAACGTGGAGCTTCACCTCAGATCAACCAAAATCTGGGACAAGGTGCACCGGCACCTCCCTCCCGAGTTTGTACTCGAGCACATTGACTTTGACAATTTACGTAACTTAAGACGACCAATTAGTTTCAAAAGCAGTAGACTACCGAATGAAATTAACGTCGACCCAAAGTTCACTTAAAGCTAGATAACCCCCATTCATAACACAACAAAACATGAACAAAGCCAAACGAGTTTAGCCACTGAATAAGCATTTGCTAAATTTAGTTCTAAAAACACTTCCCCAAATTTTTGTGCGAAATATCACCAAGAAACAATTAAAACAAATCAACACATAAAAATCCAAATCTAGGTGTGAAACACCCAGAATCGAAGATGAAAATCTTCTAAAAAGCCACGTAGAGATAATATCTACTACTACAAAGGCTTGAATGCCCAGTGCATTTACCGGATGGTATATTTATATACTATCAAAAAAAACACACAACCAAAACGCAAAGAAAGCCAGTGATACCCTTTCACCAGGGATCTGTCTTTCATACTACCTTTCATATTCGCTTTCCTATCTTTTTCCCCTATTTCCCCACTATTTCTCCTACTAAAACCCTCTTCTACTATATTCCTCACTTTTTATGTCCAATGTCCAAACTGCCGTTAGGTGAGCATCGCGCCGACTGTAAAGTAGCTATACTCGAAACCGCTGAGGAAATGAATGTCTCTCGCACAGCCCCTTTCTGCAAAGGCTTCCTTAAAGACAGAACTTGCTAATAGAGATCTCTTTATTTTGGTGGGGGGGTAGAAAAGACCTATCTATTGTACCATGGGATGCAAAAAAGTCACGCAAATGTCCATACCCGTTAATACTTAAATCGGTTTAAAGAAAACAGCTACGTATGAGGGTACTTTATATGATGGCAAATATTTGTCCAGGTATGTGGGTAACCTATAAAAACTTCTTCAAAGCCTTAATCGCGAAGAGTACCAAGGGTGGCAGTACCATTTCTACTTTGACCGTTTCATGACGCAACCAACCAGCTCCTGTTCGATATACTCAGGAAGGAGGGGAAAGGACTTGAACCATTATTTCCCATTACAATGTATCACGTCATTCCCTGGCCTCGAGGCGTGAATAGGAGGCCAATTTCGTGTACTTTTAAGTCCCCTTGGCCTTAACGTGTTTGCATGCATGAGCGGCGGAACGGAGATGACAGGCGCAGCTTAGAGTCAGGTTACATGTTTCATCCCCCCCCCCCCACCTCCACACTCATCAATACCAAAGGGCTTTAACCTGATACTCTTTATGGGTAATTCCAGTACGCATGCAAGTCAGTGCAGGGGTTTAAGAATCAAGGAAATTCCCTTGTCGTTTTTGACCCCATTTTCTTGAGGTAGATTCGATGTTTTCCGCTTCCGGCAGATTTTCTTTCCTCCTCCGAGCATTTCTAGTAGCATCTGTAGCACGCTGTATTGCTGCACCAATCAATCATCTTTTTAAAATGCAGAGGCGGGGCCAGGAGGCAACTACGTGTCGGATTTTTGGTCACTAATTATCAGAGGTGAAGTGGTACGGGAGTTTACCGAGAAGGGCAAATTAATTCAAAAAGAAAATGGGGGAGAAGAGGAATATAAAGAAAAGGATGCTAAAGAAAAGTTAAAAAACTACAACAATAAAGTTTATGAAACTCATCCCCGGGGTAGAAATAGTGCATTAAAATTTTGTAAGAACAAGATTGGTGCAAAACAGAGGTCGCTTGCTTAGTTATCGCCTACCCGCTTCCTATAGGAGATTGAGAGATTGTGGAACGAGGAAAGGCTGAAAACAAGTTACCGAAGCGGGAAAATTGCGGAAATGGTCCTTTGACTCAATGATGGAAATGGGACAAAGCAAAAACAACTGCCATTAGAGAAAGAAGTCACAAGAAAACACAAACAGACACACACAAAAGGGGTCATTTGGTGTGGGGGATACAACCACATTCACTCTTTTATGCACGGACTAAAAACAGAACCTAACCTAGGTTAGTTTGTGTCAGATTGTTATGTTAAATTTGGTTGTAGACCTATACAACAAAGGTTTCGTGTCTGTTCTTTAAACTGAGAGCCATCAAAAGGTATCTCATAGATTAGAAATAGTTAGGAACATCCTTAGTTTCTAGAGCTAATGCCCGACTATTTAACGTGAGACGAATTATATCACTTTGTAACACTAGTTTTGTTTATTTAAAAGTATTTAGTGTTTCTAAGACGGTTTTACTTCCTGATTCCAAAAATACAATTAAAAATTGCATAGCATCGATACTTTTGGAGATAATTGGAATTTTGTATATAAAACTAACCATAAATAGCTGCGACAGTTCACTTTATTTAGCATATTCACATTGTCCATGAATAATAGATGATAATATTTCGTTCTTGGATTCCTTTTTAAACTAATGAGAAAATGGGATTGATTATATGAGATAACCTACTAAAAGTGCACTGAAGAATGTGCTTTCTTACTGTGAGTTCCTTGATCTTTACGCACCAGTGACCATATATAGTCTCCCATCATAGCAGTGCCTCATCTTCCTTGGCATCTTTTCTCCCTAACAGCAATGTCCTGGTGGAACCACTCACCATGCTCCTCACTAACTTCTCCCAAATTTTCACGAAAACCTCCAAATGTGAATGCAAAAAGTGCACCTTTAATGACATCCTATATCCTTAATTCTTATAATTTTCTAAAAGTTTTGCTACCAGCTGCTTGTAGTTTAGGTCTTTATTTTTACCAAGGAATCCATTAACTATATTTCGAAATGCACACCAAACCTCACTTTCGACATCACTCATTGCATTCTCAAGTTGTACTGACTTCAACATTTTCCTTACTTGCGGTCCAGTAAATATACCACCCTTAACTTTGGCCTCTGATAGATTTGGAAGGAGAAGACGAATCTCTTGAAATGCTTCCCCACCATGATCTAATGCTTTTACAAACTGTTTGACCAAACCAAGATTTATGTGAAGTGGAGGTAGCAAAACTTTGGCAGGCTGTAAAGAGGCTGTCTAATAACATTTAATTTTCCTGGCTGCAAGTCATCTCGAGGGGGCCACTCAACCTTCTAGTAATGTTCATGATCAGCCCTACTGTCCCATAGGCAAAGAAAACATGAATACTTGGTGTACCCACCCTGCAATCAAAGCAAGAAGGCAAGCATTTTAAAATCACCACAAACATCCCATTTAAACTTAGTATAGTTTACCTTCTCGAGAAACTTTTTTACACTGTCATATTCCTCCTTCATCTGTACCGAGTATGCTTTAGGTAGGGATTCCCATTATGTAGTAAAACAGCTTTGAGGCTTTTTGTAGAACTATCTATGAAAAGTCGCCATTCTTGAGGGTTGTGATCAATTCCAATAGCTGCAAACAAGCCATTAATATCTTTGCAGAAGAAGAGATCCTCATCTATATCAAAGTATACTTCGAATTCCTCATGGCGCTTCCTGTATACTGTTGATCTACAGTACTCCGACAACAGATTCCAATCATTAAGTCTGGATGCCAAAAGCTCAGCTCCTGACTTAGTGAAGTCCCTGGTGAGATCATCCAGTTCACGTTGATTTGGAATGTGTGGGCGGGTTCTCATTATTGGCTTAAACGTTTCATCCATTTCTTCATTGTCACAACCTTCCGACTCTCCTGATGAGACCTACATCGTACCTTCTACCTGAAAAAATATATATAAAAAAAGAGATGCATTCAAAAGCTGGAGCATAAATATGGATTGCATGTGTAATCACATTACAAGAAACCTTAGCTAGATGTTTTGAATATTTCAGTATTGATTCTGTTAAAAAGAAGATAGCTTACAATTTGATAGGATTTACTTACATTTTCTGGCGGCCGTGGAACCAATAAGGTATCATCATGTGGCACAGGTGCAATAGAGGGTGAAATGTTGGGATATGGAAGGGATTTTCTGTACTTAACTTTTATGTCAATCATGCAAAAATAGCAATCGTAATGATTTTTTGTCTCTCGCCAAACTCTTAGCACAGCAAATGCCATTGCTTTTCTTGCACCACTCAGCCATGCTTCTAAATTTGATCGACAACTTCCACATATCACATGAGGGGCCCATGTTTTTTCTTGGTCACCCATACTCATTTCACAATTTTATGTGATACATGCTTAGGTCCAACATAGAAACCACACACAAAATACAACGAATCTGGTGAATTTCTGTATCCTCTTGTAGCCATAATCAAGAAAGGCAATATTTATCAAATAAACCTCTGAAAAAGAAAATAAATAAATTAGCGACACATGTAAGTGTGCCTTACCCATAGCCCATACATTTCTTCATATTAGTATAATTTGTTATATCTTTCAAACGGTCAATGGTAGAGAAAAAGTAAAGACATATTTTGAATCAGCGCAAATTTGTTACCCAGTGAATTATTTTTAGTGAGGCAACCAATTATTAGTTATGTTGTACTGGAGGTATGTTTCCTTTACGAACACGAATCTCATTAACAGGAACGAAACTAGTTTCATTTCGGACTAATTTTTTTTTTCTCTTTCAGGAATGAATTGGTTGAGAATATTTCTGAAGGCTTAAAGCTACTCCGATCTACTCGGGTAGTATTTTCGGGCATACTGTAGATGAAAGAAAAGATAATAGCTTTTTTCAAGGTAATGGGTTCGACTATTCTGGGGTTATTAAAATATGAACAAGCACAGTGCTAGTAAATTGGCTCGGAGAAATTCTATCTTCAGAACCTTTTCCGGGACCAATTTTGCAACAAATTGCTTCCTGATGACTTTGAATGTATCTTCTCAGTCGAGTTTTTTTTCTGGTTTAGGCGCAACAACTACAATCGGTGGTTAACGAGTTAAATGAAGATTCCCATTATCATGCTACTTTTTGCTCATGGCTTTTTCTTTAGCTGCCTGTCTCTCTCCCCGTTATTTCCTTTTTTAAGTAAACGTGTTTTCTCTTTTAGAAAGTTTTCATTTTTGCAATTTTGATGTAATATAGAAGATACGAGGGGCGGTCAATAGGTTTTGCGAATCGATAGGGCAAAACAGAGGAAGGGGGATGGCTGTTTCTAGGGGTGTTAGGGCAAGTTATCACAAGTCACGACCTGCAGCCGCACGCTCCTGCCTCGTCGATTTAAGAAGCAGTAGCTGATCGCAAGTCGTCAGTCACAGAAATTTTTGTTTTGTCGTCATGGCTCGTACTAAGCAGACAGCTCGCAAGTCTACCGGAGGTAAAGCTCCGCGTAAGCAATTGGCCACGAAGGCAGTGTAAAAACTTTTTGTGTTAATTCGAGTGAATAGGCGGACGCATAGTAAAAGCGGTCCGCAATAAGTGTTAAATTTTATTCGCGCAAGACTCTACGTTCACGCCCTCTTCCAAGAAATGCTACTAGAAGAGGGGCCTCATCATGGGGGCAGCCCCTCAGGACTGCAAAAGGATCCCCCTCCGTACCATAGGGGGGGCACCAAAACCTGAAAAGATGGAAGTAATAAAAACCATCTACACAAAAGTCCACGTGGTGCTGATCAGGCTCCTCGACACTCCCAATGGTTTTGCAACCATTTGCAGCACAATGGGGGACGTCGAGAAGCTGGTTTCAGACGAGGCTCAAGCACATCTCAAGAAGATTGGACTTGAAGCGAGTGTACCACAAGAAATACAGGCCCAAAGAACCATTATTCTTACGAAGCTGGATCCTATCTTCACGGAAAACTCCTGCGAAGAAATCAAGAAGGAAATCGAAGAAAAACAAGAGTGGGCCTGCATCACAGCAGTGCACAAATTCGGGAAAGGGAACGGCGTGGTGAAAATGGTATTCGCCTCCATCGAAATGGCAAACCGAGCAAAAAACGACGGGCTACTCGGCTTCTATCTGAAGGTAAGCCCGGAACAAATAATGAAAGAAGAATATATTCAAATCGACTGCTGCTTTAAATGCTATGCAGTCGAAAGTCACGCAACAAAAGACTGCACAATTACCGACCCTGCATGCTCCAACTGCGCCAAAACCGGGCACGGCTGGAAAGAGTGCAAGGAAAGACTGCATAAATGTGTAAATTGTGGGGGTGACCACAGGGCCCTAGCCATGAGGTGCCCAATCCGCAAGGAAGCCATTCGAAAAAAAAGAGAAAGGCTGAAAGTAGAAAAAGAAGAGAAGAAAAAATCCACCTACGCGAATACGGCAGCAAAAGACACAACATCGGCACGAACGAACGAAATGAAGTTGGTGATGCCTAAAGAAGGGAAAGAAGTCATGGCCATGGTCATGGTTGCCCACCTAGCAAACATGACAAACCCCGGTACCTTCTCAACCCACCTCAACCTTCTTCTGGAGAAGAATGGTTGTAACAAAAAGGTTTGGTTTCCCGAAAACCCAGACTCGGCGGGCCTTTTTAATCTCGAATTTATCGAAGATGAAAAAAAGGCTCCCTCAAGTAATGGGGTAAAGGATACCGAAAAAGAGAAAGAAGGAAAAATACAAACACCGTCGGAAGGAGAAGAGAAGAATAAAGAAGAGGAGGAAAAAGGCGTAAAAAAGAAAAAGAAGAAAAATAAGAAATCACCTAAAAAACCACCGCAGAAGGGACAGTCTACTTCGGACGAGGAAGAAGAGGACGACGACAGATACGAAGGGTTCCCACTCACCGACAACAAGGAAATCCTCGAAAGAGGACTCTTTTTCGACGGAAAAGACGTGGGACTACGTGTCTTCGGCTTCCCCCTGTCCCCGGCCCCCAAGGACGACCTGGAACTACTCATCATCGGCCTAGCCGCAGGTGAGTACAAATGGACGTACGAGGGACCATACTCCAAGAAAGAAGTGTCAGCCCTACTCCTAAAGTCCCTAGTATACATCAACCCGAGAGATGTGCATAACGTCAACATGTCAACATTCAAAACTATACGGAGTGGACAGAAGACATCGCAAATCAAATAATGAATACGCAAAAGTGAGCAACTAAAGTAAATAAAAAATAGTGAACCATATCTAGTGAATCAAATCTAATTTATTAAAAAGTGACATGGTGAAAATAGTAAAGTAAAAGAAATAAGAACAAATAAAGCAAAAGTGAACAATTATTAAAATTATAGTCAGTGAGAGTAAATCTAATTCAACGTAAAATAATGAACAGTTATAGTGTAATCTTAACTAATTTAATGAAATTAAACTAAGGAAAATAATGAAGTAAATAAATAAGCAAAAAGTGATAATTTTAAACAGTGACGATAAATCAAATTCTAATGTCAATCAATTTAATGTAAAATTAAATAAGCAAAATACAACCGTAAATTTAATGTATAGTAAAATATAAGAAACCAAAAAATTAAATAAATTATAACAAATGTATAAAAATGTAAATTTAAGTATATATAGTAATTACCCATAATCTTTATATAGTATGAAAATTGTAAATAACTTGAAAACTAAACTGATAATGATTTCCATGTCTCCGGGATGCTATCTTTTCCTACTTCTACTCAGTGCTTTAACCTCCTCTGCTAAATCTATTTTCACCACTATTTTTCTATCATTTTAACTACATATATAGTATGTAATTACCTCCTTTTTGTATTTATAACTTAATAAACCCCTTGAGTCGTCAGTCACAAATTTTTCAACAATGGAGAAGGTTGAGCACCGCACAGTGATCAAATCTTTGACCAAGGAGGGCAAGAATGCAAAAGAGATCCATGAACGCATGGTTGCAGTGTACACCCACACCGCCCCATCCTATGCAACCATTGCTCGCTGGAATAGGGAGTTCCGCCATGGTCATGAGTCCTTTGAAGATGACCCCCGTCTAGGACACCCGTCAGACGTGACCAACGAGGACAATGTGGCCCGTGTGGAGAGGATGATCCTCGAAAATCGACGGGTGAAGGTCGAAGAAATCGAACGAGAACTTGGAATATCACATGAAAGTGTTATCAACATCATCCACGACAATTTGGCCATGGCCAAGGTCTCTGCCCGTTGGGTCCCTAGAAACCTCACGCCCCATGATCGACTTCAACGTCGTCAAAGTCCACAAGGCCAGAGTTGCACAAGCTGCCCTGCGCGAGTGTGGATTCGAGGAGCTCAACCATTCCCCCTACAGTCCAGATCTGGCCCCTAGCGACTACTTTTTATTCCACCAGCTTAAGGCTGCACTGCGTGGACGCCGGTTTGGGGACGATGAAGATGTCCAGCTCGCCGTCCAGAAGTGGATTGAACAGCAGTCGGGAGATTTCTGGTTGTCGGGAATTCGAAGCCTCAGGGACAAGTGGCGCAAGTGCATTGAAGTCGAGGGTAGTTATATTGAAAAATAATAAAACACTTTTCCTCATAACTCGTTTCCTTATATCCGAATTGCAAAACTTATTGACCGCCCTTCGTAAAACGCGAAGAAACTAAGGACAATGAGGATCTAGATAAATGATTTGGTGGTTGGAAATCAAGTACTAATATCAACATAATAAATATTCCGGGTTTGTTGTTAACAAGGAAAGACCAGTGTGTAGTAGCCAGAGATCCGCACCTTAGTGTGAATGCGAGTAATAAGATGAACTGAGTCAATAATCTGGTGTTATTCCCATCTACCCCAGGTATGCATTAACAGTAACTCTTACACTTCTTCGAAACACCCATTAAAAAAGAACTCAGCTTAAATAATAAAACTCGTAGGTGAAGACCAAAATAACAAAGCGAAAGGTGGTCTTTATCATTAAAGGATTCGAGAAAACTGTGAACCCAAGGACTTTTGTGGCTGGGCAAACCCTTGACCATAATTTCCTAACAAAGATTCATTGATCTCCAACATGCGAGAAAATACGCTGCCCTTCGCCCCAACCTTTCATTTAGTACAATTCAAAAATCAATCAAAATTTAATTAAAAATCAAAATCCGAAAATAAACCGAAATATATACATCATTTTGGATATCAGAGGAACGTAGTGAATGGGTTAAAATTGTTTCAGGCTCAAGAGACAATTTTTCAACCTGCATTACTTAGTAGTGGTCGGCCAATGCATTTGACCCTGTTCTTTATGAGGGAATGAAAAGTGGTCTAACCAACAACAGCATATGTGATTAGAATGGTAATAATATTTATTTTAGTATGGCGGTCTCCAAGGCCATACGCCTTCATAGAGCCCTCGTCTAGCGACGAAAGTAAAATTAGAGGGAAGAGTCTTGAAGGTACGCTTGAAGGAACCAACGGAGGATGAGGGGGTGAGCGTATCACAGCAGGCAGATCATTCAACATTCTCAGAGCAAACCTAGAGAAAAAACAGGATCACCCATGCAGGGTTTCGAGGGATGGGATAGATTCAGTGAGGTGCGGTAGGGGAGAGCTGTGTCATTTAATGAAAAACGTTGGTGACGAAGCGACGCCAAACTATTTCAACACTAAATATGTGATTAGAATGGGCTATTCTGAACCTCTAAAACAAAATACCTCAAATAAAGAATTACTACTAAACAATAAAGAACACAGACCATCAATGTTAACAATGGAGAACAAGGGACATCAATTTTAACAACAAGGAACCCCGCCCATCAATGTTAACAATGAAGAAGTGGCCCATCAATATTAACAAGGAAGAACACCGCCCATCAGTCTTAACAATCAACATCGCACATTATTATCAACAATGAAAAACAAAGCCCATTCAGGGTTAACAATGAAGAACATCGCCTATAAATGTTAACAATTAAGAACGCCTATTAATTTTAGCAATGACGAAGAACGCCCATCAATGTAAACAATGAAGAACACCGCCCATCAGTGTTCAGAATGAAGAAAAATACCCGTCAGTGTTAAAAATGAAGAAAAACGCCCATCAGTGTTAACAATGAACAGGAGATCAGGCAGGGAGGATGAGCAGCATAAGAACGCATGTGTGCGATTGCACACCTCGTGCCCATCACGATTGGGAGAATGTGGAAACATACACAAAGATACAACAGACACAACCGAATAAAAAGAGGGGAGCGGAAATGTAAATTTAAAACAGAAATAAGAAAAAAAAATACTCCTCTCGGAGATGAGCAGATAATTTGATCCTTTTTCACTTTCTGATCTGGGCGTCTCGGAAGCAACTTCATTCTCTAACTGCAGGTGGTATTTTTTTTTAGCGCGGGGTTGGGGGAGGGGGCACTTCATCATTTGATTTCTTCCCCAATGAGAGCCCTAGTCCCTCAACATCGTGACTCTACTGGGGCGAAAAGGATAGGACGACATCGAGTGGCTTCGTGCGTGTTGTAGCTCGGGAAAAATTGCTTCGTCATCATCAATCCAGCTCGGAGCTCCATATTCACGATTTTTAGACACAAGTTCAAAAGAGAAGCAGATAGAAACGTGCAATTTTGTGCCACCGATCGACAGCAATGGAGATAGAAGATGGTATCTGACAGCAAAATAACCCCCTTCCCCGCCCCTCTTTCATACTGTAAAATAAAGCCGCATTAAACAACCTCAAACTGGCCATAATTTATGTACGGTATTCCCAGATTTACTTTAGCTACATCATTTTTCGTTCCCGACAAAAACAAAAGTGGGTTTTGACGTTTTAGGAAAAGAGACGAAATTAGATGAGGATCAATGAATAATAAAAACGAACACAAACAAATTCCTATATTCTCAAACCGTACGCATAAGCAGGGGACGTTGAAAACAAGAATGTTATTGCAAAAATATATTTAAATGCTGACACTAGGCAGATTTATTTAAAAACGCTCAAGAACAAGCATATTATAAGTAAAAACACATCTAGAACAAGAAAATCTAGAGTAGAAAATTAAATCCTCCTTCTTCATGAATTCTCAACTCTCACTTTTAGTGAAGCTGAGTTAGAGATTCTGATGTTACTAACTTTTTCCAAACGTTGGAAAAGAAATTTTGACATAAAAATGTGTAATTATGATATAAGCTGAAAATTTATTCTGCAAATTCCAACTAAAACAAGGCTAGAGATCAACGGGGCCCTGAAGAATTTGGACGGGACATACGTTACCCAAATCGGGTGATAGGAAATTTTTCAGGGTAATATTTCGCAATATCTTGCCTTATTATTTTCTTGAGCCGGCCCCTCGTACACATCAACATGTCGCTAAAACTATTAACATAACCTAAAAAAACTTATTTTAAACTTTTACAAACACAATCTGGAAGTAAATAACAAACGAAGAAAGGAAGAGCTGTCTAGTACATTAGGATTAACAATTTTAATAATTTCACACTCATCTCTGCTACATGGGTGATCATGTTTTATCTGTAGTTGTCCCTAAGCTGCGGAATTTTCTGCCTTCTGAGATACAATCCTCTTCCTCGCCTGGCACTTCCAAGAGGTCTCTGAAACCCGAGCTTTTGTGTTAGGACTTTTCCTAGTCGACGGAGGGAAGACCTGCGAAGGCTCAAGGTTTTGAATGGCGTCCTATAAAACCTCTATTATTAATTATCATCATCATCACTAACTCTATAATTTAAGAAGGGGATTTTTTTGAGTATTTAAATAATAATTTCATCTTAGTTTGGTTATGACTTATGTTTTCTTATCAAAGTTATTTCTAATAATTCTTTTATAATATCAGAAATAAATATAAGTATCGAAATTTTGTGATTTTTTTAAAACCTAAAGAATTACAAATGGTGAAGTTGAGAAAATTTATTTTTATATATTTTCTTCTATAATTATATTTTAGCAATGTGATGTTTTGAACACCATTTATTGTTTGGCTATATTATTATTTATAGCTTTGTTTTACTTTCATCGCAGTATCTATCAGTTTCTGTATTTTAACATCGTCAAGTTTATTTACATCCCTTGTGTATTATGTTGAAAAGGATCTATCGAGAGAGGTTTGAAAAGCCCTACTCTAATGCATCTTTCAGATACAGCATTGAAGTACCCGATTCTACACACTTTCTCACTCAGTTCTATTTTGGTTTCAGTTGCATTACACCTTCGCCTACTTCACACACAAACATATTCTTCCAAACAACATCACATATCGAACAATAACTCTTTATTAGAAACGAGTTACTCGAAATTTCAATTTTTGGTAACGTAGCGCAATTCAACATTCCAACTTCCAAGACTTCTATTGGTATCTCTCGCTTCTTCACAATTCTCGGCCAAGGGCAACTGACTATCTCAGCCCACCCTCTGGAATACCCACTCTGGCTGGCAAGATTCTTGTTTACTCTTTCAACAGACCAATCGGCAGTCAATCGCTCATCCCGGGAGTTGAAACGCCTTTAAAATCATCCCCCAAAATTGATTGAGTCGAAATTCAAAAATAAAACAGGCAATACCGGAAGGTCCGGGTATCCACCCATGCCCGAATTCACCCTGAAGAGGAGGTAATGAGTTACACAAATGAGGCGTTTTCAGATAAAACGAAATTTAATACACACAAATAGTTCTAAAAATGACAACTTTGAACAGGGAGGAGGGCGAAAGGTCAAAGAGGACAATAATGATTCAAATCATTCAAAGAACTAGAAGATAAATACGATTAAATGAGGGAAATAAAATGTCATACCCCGAGATGGATGGAAACACCCGCAAGAACAGACACAAAAAATAATAAATGGAAGAACTGATCAATAGATAAGAGTACCAGGAAAGGCCGTTAAAAACAAGCCCCCCTCACAACTTCTTAAAAATCGTCCTTAAATTCTGAGAACGATATAAATAAACACACTCCAAGACATTAATTCTCAGCAAACGGAAATTATAGGCTACTGAAAGAGATTTGACAAACAAAATCATCTCGCCCAATTAGGGTTCTTGTCTGGAAAGAGGGCTCTAAAACCTCACGACTAGAAAAAAAACCCGATTTAGAAAAGAAGGAAAATATAAGAGTAAAACAAAATAATAGAAAGAGGTGGAACGGTAAAATCAACCCTAAATTGGAGTTATGCGAGGACAACTTTTGATACCTAGAGAAAAC
Organism: Ceratothoa steindachneri; assembly: GCA_963969495.1. Classification (NCBI taxonomy): domain Eukaryota; kingdom Metazoa; phylum Arthropoda; class Malacostraca; order Isopoda; family Cymothoidae; genus Ceratothoa; species Ceratothoa steindachneri. The sequence continues at coordinate 89,565,552 of OZ018329.1, forward strand.
AGGCCCGGAGGCACCTAAAATCAAGTGCGGGTGCACAGTGCCCGCAGGGAAGGATGCAGACACGATTATTATTATCAATGGTTTCTACATTTGACCAATAAGGGCATTTCCGCCGGCTGAAAAAACCGAGTACATTACTGCCCTTGATCAGACTTTTCTTCGGGAAAGAAACTCGAGAAATTGTGGTAACTTGAATGAATGGACTCGCGCGGGTTGGAGTCCTTTGCAGAGAAGCAGAAATTGGGGAAAAAAACACACAAAAAAACAGGATTTAATGAGGAAGAGACTTGTATCGAGGATTCCCTATTTATTTTAGTACCAAGAATATAATTTACTTTTAGTCCAAAATGGATTGGTCATGTGGTATCTTCATCCCTATTTGTCACATTCGGTCTCCAGCCTACGGAGACGAGCACAAGTTTCCCTCTCTTGTTTAAATGAGCTGAAGATTTCTTTAGGAGTACAAATATAAGTGCTTTCCCATAAGGTCGGGTCAGCGCTCATCAACATGACTACAATGACTCCCCAACCCACCCTTACATGGCCTATTGAGCATAAGGCTCCACATCATGTTTTCCACGCCAAATAGGCCCTCCATATCGATGAGGTTTGTGTTATAGCATCTCGCCCAGTTAGAGTTCATGTCTGGAAAGAAGACCCTAAACATGGTCCCTCAAAAACCCCCTCCATGAAAACGTACCATACGCAATTTGACCCCCCAAAGATCCATCACCTTCTGCAGATCCCCCCCCCCTCTCAATCCTATTCAAAATTAGGAATTTTTCTTGGCCTCCGTCAAGAGCCTAGCACACTGGAGCTCATATTATGTCTCATTCATTGCCAACAACTCGATAAAGAACCAAAGCTCGGGTCTAATACTCAACTAACAGCCCCCCCCCCACACCCCACCCTGCGAGAATTCTCATCCATAAAAAAGGCGCAAGAAAGCGACCCTAATTAAACCCACACCCGTTTTGGTCAAGTTCCATAGATTAATAAAGTTCTCTTCATCGCGCTGTCGTCGTGAAGTGTCGGTAAAAATCACATATGATTAGCGGATGCACAAATGCCCACATTTCTGAGTAACTCAGTACGAGTACACAGATAATTCCTGCCCCAACTAATTAAAGATACAGCACGAAGACGCCGAATTCAATTGAGCCGCGGGAACTCCAAATTAATTCAGGGTTTAGTTTCCTATTTTCACGTCGAATAAATTGAACGTTTCGTGACCGGCTTGAAGAAGTAGGAATCTGTGAAGACGAAGATTGGGCTTCAAAACATAGAGCCGTGGGAGTAATCCAACAGGTGTACATCTCTAAACACACCAGCTTATAATGGCAATAAATTAAAAATGTTTTCAGGTCCTCCCTTCAATTTATTAAACAAAATAATATGCGAAAATGGGAATATGTTTTATTCAACCTACGATTATTTTGCATAATTTGAACACATTTTAAGCAAAATTTTTGTGAGAAAATCAAAATCCTCAGAAAGGAAAAATTAAATAACAAAATCGGGATATTAGACAAGGATTCCCAAAGCCTTGAAATGTATGTAAATATACCGAATCTTCATCGCATCTGGCCAGTAAAAGATCCCCGTTGTTGGTTGCCTCAAATTTGTGCTTGGAAGGAAACTTGGCTGATTCTAATACGTGTTTTACCGACACCACCGCTCAAGGGGGGTGGGGGTTAAACAATTGCATCTGTTACCTGGAGGAGCGAGATGCCCTCCGGACCCTAGTGCCCCCTGCAGTCTTAAACTAGTTTGAGACTACCCGGGCTTTAATCTTTCAGAACATTTCCATTTCGTAAGCTAGTCGCAGCTTGGGTTAGGCATGCCTGGTTGCGGCCTCGAGAGAGGGAGGGGTGCTAGTTCACCCTTCCTTCCTTTTCGTCTCCTGGTTGGGTTGCGAGTTTTAACACGCCTGAAAGCCCCCCCCCCCCCATCGCCCTCCAATATCCTTATCTATCATATTACCCGCCCGTAAAGGGATATCAGGTGACATCAAGTCATGCGCGCCCTCCAGGCCCCAACACTCATTTTGCCCTCCCGGTCCCGATAGTAGCAGGAGAATCTGGGGCTATACATCTTCCACACATCCCCCCCTCCCCCTCAACAGAACTTGCTGCGTAATCCGACCTCTTTGCTATTGCGCTTTAAATTCAAAGGCAACAAATTCTTGATCCCAGCATTAGTAGTGAAAGTAACCCTGGATAATGTGGAGAACCCTTGGACCGGAAGGGCAAACGGCGGGTGTTGGGGCCGGTAGGGCAAACACAAGGTGAGAAACAGTAAAATATTCGATCTAGCAGATCATAATTTAAAACACCATGAACAAATTCGCACAAAAAAGCAGACTCCAAAGCACGAACCTTAACGCCCCTTCCCCTTGGGAAGGACACCATCTGAATGTGTACAAAACAAGCATATACAGGGTGACCCCGCCCCCTCAAAACGGGCCCCAACTTTCGATAAGTTTCATTTCTTAATTGGACAATTAAGAAATCAAGCCTATTGAAAGTTGGGGCTACGTTTTGGGGGGTCACCCTGTACAAATCATGCCTAACATCGCCTCGTGCCCTTAAATACCCATAAAAGGGTATCAGGTGACATCTAGAGGTTCGTGTACCCTCCAGACCCCAAGACCAGCGGTTTGCCCTCCCGGCCCCAATACCTAGGTTGCCCCAACTAAGATCCATCCCCTACTCCAACATGTACTCATGAGTACATGTGCTCTTTTTACGAACTTGTTGATGGAATAATACATCTCGGTAATTTGGGTTGTAAAATTTTGCCATTGCAGCTTTTTCCCCTTTCGGAATTTTTATTCCTCCACTATTTCCTAATCTCTTGATATTTCCTCGTTCTTTTCCGCCTGAGCCTCAACGACCGGGTAAGTCTCACCCAATCTCTAAACTCCCGTTTCTGTCAAAAGTACTTGAAAGGTCTGCGTCAGCTCGGATTCTGTATCATCTGTCCTCCGCAAGACAGCACTGAATCAGCTCTGCTGACCACTTTCGGCATGTGGCTGAGGCTGGCCATCTTTCTATTCCGGTACTTATCGATCTTTAGGCAGCATTTGACACATAGTTACTTCTTTAGTGGTAATAAATAGTCCCGTGGGATCACAATGAAGAAAATGGGTCTACAAGAGATCCAGTTTGGAAACTTACTTTTCGGACATGCTTTATAGGATAAGCAGAGCAGATTTTTCAATGGCTTCCAAATTGGATCTTTTGTCGATCCCCTAAGCTTAGCATTTTCTTCAGTGTAATCCTGACGGGACTATTTAGTACCAGTGCATAGTAAATTTTCAGACACCGTGTACATAATCTATTCGCATTGGGAGTGATATATATATATATATATATATATATATATATATATATATATATATATATAATCAGGTGGATGTGCATTTTGGTATTCCGCAAGGTTCAGTTCTTTGCCCACTCCTGTTTCGTATCTTTCTTCTTCCTCTTAGTATTCTTATGAGTGGTCTTGGTCTATAATTTCATATATATTATAATGATACGTAGATTCATCTCCCCTTCTCCTCATCTTCGTTTGTTTAAACTTTTAGGAATCTACTATTCGCTTTCAACATCATCACTGAATGGCTCGGACAACTTTCTGAAATTGAACTATAACAATACAGAGATATTATTGCTGGGGACATTTTCGGATTTGACTCGCAGCAAAACGATTTCTTCTTTTCTTAAAATTGGCGCCTACCATGTACCTATTTTTTTATAACGTTCAAAAACTGGACGTTACTTTTAGTAGTCAGCTATCTCTCTCAAAGTTCATGTTGCCAATGTCTGCAAATCCTCCCATAATTTTTCCTTCGTAATCTTTGCAGCATCCGCTACCACTTTGACCACAGTACTTTACATTTGTCATTTATGCTTTCGATACTTCCCGCCTTGATTATTGTAACTCCTTTTCTCTAAATCACATGCTTCCACTCTCCAACCCCTCCAAACTATTAAAGAAATTGCAGTCTGTGCTCTTATCTGCCATGCATTGTCCATGATCTGCAGTGGCTGTATACTTGATCCAGAACCACCTTTTAATGTCCTCGATCTTAAATACTGCAGCACCCTCCTACTCGTCTTCCTCATGGAACCGAACCTTGCCCCTAAGAAACTTACGTCATGGCTTAGCTTCCTTACTGCCTGTCCCTTGTATTCACCTTTACTCTATAGACAATCGTGCTTTCTCGGCATTTGTTCCTAGTGGAATGAATTGCCTGATGCCACACGCGCATACCCTACTTTCATGCATTCAACACTGGTAGCCTTTTCTCTCAAGCAATACAAAAGTTCCCCATTATTATTAATTAAAATAACATGAACGCACGACCAAAGGTAGTCCCGACACGTTGATCGCGATTACTCAAAAAATGAATAGCAGTAGATAGCTATCTATCTACTGATAAAGTCCCCCACAGTGGAATATCTCACAACACAATAAGAGTTTGTTTTTTTTAAACTATCGGTGCATCCAACGTGTTTCAGTCAGCAGTCAGAGTCTTAAAACCAACCACCAATCAAAAGAAATAAAACCTCATACAAAATGTGGAATACAAAAATTAGCAGTCCAAATTAAACAAGTACATTTCTTTTCCTTTTTTTCGTTGAACTTAATTTTTTTTACAATGATACGACCCACAAAAAATATATACCAAAACTTTAATTTACTTGTATAAAATAAAAGGAAGTTGCACTACACGCCATAAAAACCAGTTATCCCTGAACAATGAGATGCTGAAGGACGTATTGCCGTTTCGATCGGTCTCTGAGGAGACCCTTGATAGACGCTTGGGGCCTTGCCAATCTCTCAAACAATTCACCACAGTTACCTGAAAAGAAGAAAATGACAATGACATACCAGTTTCAAGCGTTTACCTTAAAATAACATTGAGGAAGCTAACGTATTGATTTGAATTTGAAAAGTTGGAAAGTAGAATATGATTGAGAAGTTTATGTGTTCTCTCACACAGATTTCACAAAGACGTTCATACTCTAGGGTTTTGAATTAGTGGTAGAATAGAGGGAGTGAGAGTTGAAAAGGAATTTGACGATAGAGAGTTTGAAATAGGAAAGGGAGATTGAGGCTGAATAAATAAAAACTGGATAAATTATGAGCCTACTTAGCAACATTGATGAAATAAAAGGAATGGAATGACCTACGTCGAATAAAGTCATTAATAATAATTCACTAGGTATGTAAAACAATTTCACTTTTTAGTGTTCCAGGGGTTTTAAAAGTCTTACTTCCCAGTTGTCTTAACTAAAGCTAATGAAAAAAAAGTCTATTTTGATCCCCAAACTTTGTTTTTGTTGGAAGGGCACTGAATTGGTTAAATGAGAATATATAAAAAACTGTAGGCTTTATTTTTTCAAAGCATGGTAGAAAACTGTTAATCTTATTTTTTTTTTAATGGATTGTTGTGGAATAATATTTGATTTAAGGAAACCTTCCCAAACATTCTAGATTAAATGAGAAATTTCTAGAATTTAGTAGAATTTCATGAAGCTTCAAGAATGTTCCAGAACTTGCTAGAACATACGCTTTGGAAACTTCTAGAACCTTCTGGAATATTAGTTCAGAAATATTTATCCATATTGAGCACATGAGAAGAGAAATGGCCTCAAGAGGCTGCAATCATTCTTCAGATGCATTCTGTTATGTCTGAGGACAGTTCATGCAAAGAAGAGCACAAATATTCGGTGTGACAGAATCTATGAGGAGAATGTGGGAAGCTTACTACAAAGCCTACTTCGGCATACTGTTGGGGACCAAGACAAACCCTTGGCACCTCATTTTGCTTGTGAATCCTGCAAGAAATCTTTGCAAGGTTCGGAAATCGTTTGTTGTAAATATTAATATTTAGAAAACCAGAATCGCCTGAAAACAAATTTAATCACGCCTATTGCGCCAAGCACATTTTTGCTTGGCACAATAAGCGTAAATAAATTTTTCAAGCGATTTATTAAGCGGTCAAGGTTACTCTTAATATAATAAGAGCTAGAATTTCAATGATTTTTCTCTTTTTTAATTATGGTGACAATAGAGAAGTATTTTTGCCAAAAATTGCTTAATGCCCCCCCCCCCCACACACTCCAAAGAGGAGGGGATATATGCTTTATTTCTTTTTTGGGGGGGGGAGGGGATGGGAGCTCATCGGCGACTGCCTACTTGGGCATAAGTCGCAGGACACGACGAAGCCTACTACTAAGCTATATTAAAAAAGCGATAAAAAAGGACAAAGGCTAAAAAAATAATAACAACAAGAAAACAAAGAAAAGAGGAAGCAAGCAGGAAGCGCTCTCCAGCGTCGGGGGTAAGCCGGACACCCCCGGTCGCAGGAACATGCGACCTACAAAAATAAAAAACAGTGAAATAAAACGGAGGAGGCCAGCCTCTTCCTAAAAGTTGTATAGTCCGCAAGTCTGTGTGCACGAACCCGTACAAGGGACAAGCGGTAACGACCCCGTTCGACCTGTACCGAAACGGGTAACGTGCGCGAAGATCACCCAGACTGAGATATTCAACAAGAATGTGCCGAACAGTCTGGGGGACAACGCAGTCGTCACAATAAGGAGAAGGCGAGCGCTCCATTAAATGGCGCTCCATTATATGTACCACAGAAGAAAACTGAATAAAAGGCAGATTGGAGTTTGTACTTTCGTCTATTCGACATTTTCAAACTCAATGGTAAGAAAAATAAGACACCCAGTATTTATACAAAGCACGTTTCCGTGGGATGAGGTCAACATTTTAATGCTATCAGATAAGTCAGATTTTAGAAAAAGTGATCAAATTGGATCTAGCGAAAACAGCCCTGGGCTAATATTGAGATTACTCTCCTTTGTGTGGGAATTAACTGGTCAAAAACTGATACTATAATCCATAGTAATGATTTTATAAAGAGAGATATCCTGGAATCATTTTTAATCTCCCACACAAAGGAGAGTAATCTCAACATTAGCCCAGGGCTGTTTCGCTAGATCCAATTTTATTACTTTTTCTAAAATCCGACTTACCTGATAGCATTAAAATGTTGACCTCATCCCAGGAAAACGTGCTTTGTATAAATACTGGGTGTCATATTTTTTCTTACCATTGTGAGTTTGAAAATGTCTAATAGACGAAAGTACTAACTCCAATCCGCCTTTTATTAAGTTTCCTTCCGTGGTACATATTCATATTTATAGTTATCACGTGCTAACTTTCGTGATATTTTCCATATATATATATATATATATATATATATATATAGTACAAGAGGAATAAGAATTGGACGTGAATGATGGCATAGCCCTGTGTTGGTTGTATAATCACCCGCAGATCTTGTAGTTGCTTTCTTTGTATATATATATATATATATATATATATATATATATATATATATACATACAAAAAAAAACAGCAGAGAGAGTGGGTATTGGGAGGATGGGGCAAAATTGATGAGCTGGAGCAGCTGTGTTTTGAAGCGTGAGTTGAGGTGTTTTTATTTGCTTGTAAGCTCTTTATTTGGAAAAAAAATTGCGCAGTAATTTAGTAATAGAGATACCAAGATAAGTCCTGGCGAATGATTTAAATATAACTAGATAATTTCTTCTATAAGTTGACAGCTTCATAGATTTGAGAATAATATGTGTCAAGAAAAAACAAGAAGGAAGGGTCTGGAGGCAGCGGATATGATTGAAGGAGGGGGCTTGCCCAGAACACACGAAAGTAGAAGTTATTTAACAACGGATACTTAGCGATATATAAACAAATCTCTGGAATGAATACTCATGAATCAAAAGCGATGAAGCCGGCAACACGATTGGGTCAACAAGACGAATCAACGAATAAAATAAAAACAAGGGCACGGGTTGGCGGGAAGATTAACGAATAAGATAACGAGAAAATTCCCTACCTCACAAAGAAAAGCACAAGGATTAAATAATTTCGAACAATTAGTATAAAACGGAACGGAATCACATCACAAAACAAGCAAACAGATTCCAAGCAAGGCAGTGCGAAAGTCAAACTAGAAAAAATATGAATAAGTGTTTCGCTCAAAGCACTACTTAAAAACTACAAACAACCTTGGAGAATAGGCAAAAATAATATATATATATATATATATATATATATATATATATATATATATATATATATATATATATATATATATATATTTGTAGAGAAGGGAATTGATAGGAGAGATTGAGTTTATTCAGTGGCACAAGGTTGGCACGTCTACACATTGATCGTGGACCGACCCATTCGTGTCCCTCGAGAGACCTTAGCTCCATCTAATGTGAATATGGATATATAAAACCTTTCGGAGGGTACCGTAGACGGAAGAGTAATGCGTTGTGAATGCGGAGGGTGATTGATAACGTTTATTGGGGGCATGTGATAAATAAAGCATGCAGCTTAAGTTACACGCATGTACAGACAAACTCCCGACGAGCGATGAAAAAGTTATGGAAGATGATGTAATACATACGTGTTCTGACTATGTGGTATTACTGTATACTAATTTTATTTTACTTTCGTTTAAAAAAGACATTAAATTCTTGAGAACATAAAAATCAACGTCGAATATATCTGCATTTATTTTCAAGGGTTATTCCTATTAATTGTGAGGCAGATCTTTGACAAGTGAAACGCGAGACTTGGGTGCAAGAGGAGTCGCCTTCACACGTTAACCACAAGTAACGACGAGAACCTCGATCGCCGGGGCAAGTAAATGGCATCCAGTCAGGTGAGAAATGGCATCTGGCCTCAGGGGTGGAGATTACCGTCGGGTTGCGAGTATCAATTTAACTGGCGTTGGTCAAAAGCGAGGAGACGCTTAGAGATATACTCTGGATCCGGTTAGTAAATTTAACCACGGGAAAAGATCTTTTGGAGTGATGGCATTTGAGAACAACTGTTTGACGAGACCTGGTACGATTGTTACATGGTTTTACGGGATCATCAAAATAAGAAAGTCCCAAAAAAGACGAGTGACTTAAAATGAATGAATGTATAAGCGAGAGTCAAATGACATGGCATGACCGATCAACGTAGAGTGGGGATTTTTTTAAGTATTTGAATAATAATTTCATCTTACTTTGATTATGACGTTTTTTTTATCAAAGTTATTTCGAATAATTATTTTATAATATCAAAAAACAAAATGGTGAAGTTCATAAATAAATAAGTATCGTAATTTTGTGAATTTTTTAAAACCTAAAGAATTACAAATGGTGAAGTTCAGAAAATTTATTTTTATATATCTTCTTCTATAATTATATTTTAGCAACGTCGTATTTTGAAAGGAGGGCAAATTTAGTTTAGAGTTCCTTTTCAAAATTATTATAATTGGCGAAGTTCAGAAAATGCATAAAAATTTAACCATGGCTGCTTTTTTTTATTTTAAATTTTAATCTTAGTAGCAAAGCGCAAGAAGCTCCCCACGAAGCCATTGCCTGGTTGTATAATACCTAGGTATACGGTAAGGAAGACTCAAGAGCGCAGGATTAGAATGTTCAAACGGCTTTAATTCAATTTCAAAAACTGAAATTTGCTTAAGGAAAAAGTTCATTAGAGTGGACAACTAATTAGCTGGGAGCTCGCCCGGTGCGCATGTGATTCCTGAGGCAGGCTGAGAGTCCGACTAATGAGGTCGCATGTGCTAGTTCCCATTCGTGTCCAGTAGGTCGTAAAGGGACTTTGTCTTTGCCACTTGCATACGTATACTGCTTTATTACGTTTTATGGCAACCTAACTTCATAGGGGCGTTCCACTTATCATCAGGCAATCTATTCATTTAAGACCTCGCAAACTATATGACAACCATATTCAAATAGCACACAATCACAACTTTCTTGGATGTAAGTTGTAAATAAACGATGGATCATAACAGGTATTGAATATTTATTAGACCTTAATTGCGTTCGATATACGGCCTTCACAGGGCTGGCGGAACTGATCCCATACACTAAAGTCACCCTTCAACATCTAAGAACCAATTTACTACAAAAATACAACCTGGGAATCAACAACCTTAAGCCTAGTTTCTGAAGCCTCCTACAGGGTAATTATCGCGTGAAATTGTGCAAAATTATTCGGTGTCGTTAGATGTCATTTGGAGTTATTTTAAACGCATCAATGAACAAATGCGAGGAAGTGTATTCGGGTGTTGTGTCGGTACAGTTCTGGGCCAGTGACCCTTAGCAAAACCACTCGCACCCAACACATCCATAATAATGCACCACCTTCCTCAGTTTGACCTCCCAGGAAGCTTTTGCGATTTCATAATTTATGCATGTGTAGGCGAAGGTTTGCGTGGCTGGGTCTCGAATTTCGATAAGAGACGCTCAATTTTAGCAAAGCAACCAGACCACTCACTGTAAAATGCAATTTGATGACTTGCAAACATAAATTGTACTCGAGAGCACTGCTAGCAATGGAAACTGTGGTGAGATAGGACTTAGTTATAATATAAAATAACTAATGAGTCCTTAATTAAACAAGGTCCGCTGACCAAAAAGTCGCGTGCCCTCACTTATTCTGATTTATGCTAAGGTATAGCCACATACCTTAGTATAGCATAGTAGAGAACAGCCTAGCCTAGTATAGGCGAAAAAAGCCCAGCCATAACTTGCCTAGTATAGCATATCATAGTATAACCTACCATTTAGCCTAGGATAGCCAAGCCTAGCCTAGCCGTGCCGGGGCTAACCTAGCCTAGCTTAGTATAATCTACCTAGCCTAATATAACCTACTTTATCCGGTAAACCTGAAGATCCGCGGCACGCGCTCGCGACCGATGATAGGACGCAAAATATTTCGTCCTTGTGTTTCACCTTTTTTGAGTAAATTCAAGGGGACTGCTCGTGGGGGAGAAAACACTGCGGGAGGATTTCTCTACGATGATCCTGAGTTTGAATCAATTGGGTGAGGGTCTGCTGTGCCCCCCAGTATATAATCCTAATTGTTTATAGAATAATGTTCTAACGTTTTTTTTAATGTTTTTATTTAACCAAATCATATCTGTAACTATAATCTTTTCTGCGACTTATAATGGGGAGGGGGGTCAGAAATGAATGAATAGTGAATTATATTTTTGTTTTTCACTTAATGTCTTTTTATTATCCTCATTTGTATTCATTTTTATTTGTCAATATATTTTCCCCCTATTTTACTATTTTTATTACCTTTTTTTATACATTTAAATATACTTAGCTAAATCTTTTAGAGGAAGTAGTTTTTGTGGAGGCTTTTGGGTGGAGGAGAGACGACTTTTATGCGGTAATTTCAGTTTCGACATGGATTCGTTGTGTAAAACCTGCTCTTCATCTATTATCGAACTTTCTGGTATATTTTCCAATCGAGAAAAGTTATTAACATTTTTGGACGATCATAATTTGATTGAAGTTAAAATCGATTGTGAAGTTTGTGGTCAGGCATTAGCGATCAAAGATAATTAGGAATTTAGATGTGCAAAAACTAAACGACAGAAACTGGCGCCAACAATCGCCATTATTTTAATAAATCATCTCTGAACAAAATTCCCTTATACCAAAACGGGAATTAAAGAAAGATTCCACGCTTTCCTCGCCGCTATTTCAGAATTATACCCACCGCAATAAAGTAAGTGAACAGCGTTTTTCGTTTGGTTACTTTCGGGCAGTTTTTTTTACAAAAATGGCGCCGGGTATATTTGAACTAGGACTCAAACGCGCATGAATATTCATGCGCGGGTGAACGAAACATAAACGCAACTAGGTGCCGTTAGATTTCGGCTGAAAAAAACAACTTTTTAGGGCGTAGCGCCGATTTTCAGTTTTACCCTTTATCCTACCTTAGCTTAGTATAGCCTAGCCTAGCTTAGTAGACCCTAGTCTAACCTAGCATATTATAGTATAGCCTAGGCTAATCAGTTATCGCTTAGCATTACATGCCAGAGCCTAGCCTAGCGTCGCATAGAGTAGCCTAGCCTAGTATAGTCAAGCTAGAATAGGCTACTATAGCCTAGCCAATATATCCTAGCATACTATAGGCTAGCTTGGTACATATAGTCTATCCTAGCATAACCACACATAACATAATATGACCAACCTAGTATATCCTAGACTATTATAGCATACCATACCCTATACTAGAAAAACCTTGCATAGCTTAAGCTATTATAGCCTTGGTTGGCTAGGCTATTGTACCCTAAAATAGTATTACCTAGCATAGCCCTCCCTAGCCTATTATTATACTTTAGCCTACCCTAGCATAGCATAGTAAGCCCTAACTATCCTAGACAAGTATAGCTTATAATATCCTATTATACCCTAGTCAAGAATGGCTTAGTATTGTCTAGCCTAACATACAATATGCTATCCTAGCATAGCATTTTATAGCCTAAATTAGCATAGTATATCTTATCCTTGTACATTATATCTTAGCATAGTATAGCCTCGCCTATACTAGCCTAGCAGAGTATATCCTATTCTAGGCTTGCCTAGCATATTATAGCCTAGTCTAGTCTAGCAGAGTATCGGCCGAATAGTTATGATGTTATTGCCAAAACAAAATAATTGCCGGGCTAACCTTGGGAGGATTTTGGCAATTATATCACTAGAAAGAGAATGTAAAACAACATAAGGGCTTCAAATTTCGTTAGAATCGGCCGAATAGTTATTATGTTATTACAAAAACATAAAAAAAGCAAAACGGGGACCGACTGACCGATGACATAGTGAGATGTAGGGTCGCTTGCGATTAGACTCGCACGTGACTAAAAATGAGTGGATAGCGTGCGTGGAAGGTCTCGAAATATGCCCCTCCTCGAAAAAGGGGGTTTAAGTGCGTACTGTGGTGTGTCGGTGTGGGAGACCTTGCATATACATATGTACACGACCATGACTACAAATGAATCATTTAAAATTTTGATTTATCAGTATCTTTCTTATCATCTATTTTCCTACTAAATAAACGCTGCCTTATTTCTGTCCTTACACGATTCTGTTTTCGTCTGTTCGCTCATTCCCTTTTTAGGGCTGAGTAAACAATGCGTGGCTCAATTACCTCAGCTTCCTTTCCCTTTTGTATTATTCTTTTATTACGAATCGGGTAAAACATTACCTTTTATATTTATTTATAAATGAAACTACATTAAAATTAAGGGGTTTCGCGAGGATTTTCAATTAACCGATTCAACGGGCAAATTAATTGTTTTCACAAAGGAATTTTGAGGCGCATTACGTTTTTAGTATCTTAAAGGGCGTAATTTTAGAGCACTGTCAACTGTGCATCGTGCCAAGCGTTAGAACTTTACCACCATTATTAAAACTAGGGTTATTGCCGTGTCATGGTAATGAAAGAGAGAAGGGACTAGATATAACTGGGGATGAGAGTGTACTATTCTATCCATCTACGTTAGGTAGGTCGAAAGGATTCATAGAGTTATTATATATGAGAACAGATTCCCAATCCAGTATCACCGCCGCTGTGCCAAAGGTTGTGTCCGGGAAGTTAACTTCTTATTAAGAGACGCGACATAGCCTCGCTGTGTTGTGAGAGTACGGCGATAACTGGATTCATCACGATTTTTTTTTTTTTTTGCTGCTTGTTTGCATTTTCCTACGTTTTATCCTCTTGGTTGTTTTTTTTTCTTAAGATCCAATCTTATTAAGAAAATAATTAACACTGCGATAACAACCTCGCGTCGTTGAAAGTACTTCAGTCAATCTGTTTAAGAATAGAATTGATGGTAAGATTTCGAACTTTATTGAGTTCATTCTGAAGAAATACATTAAAAAATTATTTACAAGAATCAATAAATAGGTTTGCAGGGTTTAAATATTATATATATATATATATATATATATATATATATATATATATATATATATATATATATATATATATATATATATATATATATATATATATATATAGGTAAAATACCATGTTGTATGCAGGTTCTATTGAAGTCCACAGCTGTGGCAGCGTTATTAATTTTAACTTGTGTTTTCTTAATATTTCTGACAAGTTTTTTAACGGGGTCTTCGAGGCGAGAAAAAACATCGCGAATGACATTCTTTAATTCTAGACGTCTTTCGACCATGTTAGGTCATCTTCAGGAAATTAACAAAAATGGAATTATGATGATGATGATGATGATGATGATGTAACAAGTGGGGAAAATGTGTTGTAGGTGTAGATAGTGGTGAAGAATATTTATAGTTTGCCGTGGTGTAGAGGGCATCTCAAGCATCTTACTTTTTCTATTTCCTTTTTATTCCTCCTCTTTATTTTATCTTGCGTTTTATTTGTTTATTTATTTATTGTTATCTTTCTCTTTTATATATATATATATATATATATATATATATATATATATATATATATATATATATATATATATATATATATATATAAAATCTATGTCCTCCGTCTTTAGGCATTCAAGCCTTTCAATTATGTTTTTGCTAACTCGTTAGCTTTCATTTTTATTTTTATTTCGGTTTAGTTTGGTTTATTTCGCCTGTTGTGGACACTTTGCCTCTTTTTATAATAATTTGATTTAATTATTTTATTTATTTTGTTTTATTTATGTTGGGCACTTCGCCTCTTTTAATTTATTTATTGGTCTTGTATTTATCATTTAGGCACTTCGCCTCTTTTGGTTTTTCTTTCTTGTTTGGTTTTCTCTTTTCGTGGTCTTTTTCGTGAGTAGAATAATTTTGTACTGGATATGTGTTCATACCGGCTTGGTCTTCTAGGGAGCACAGTCTTCCACTTGGGAATAGGGCTCTCCTGGTAACTCGTCCAATTATGGGTTGTGGTATATCTATGTTTGCCTCTATATGCGATAGAATTTCGTTTTCTACTTTTTCTCAGGTCTTTCTCCCTAGCCTTTGGAGGACCATATTCAGTGGCTCAAGTCTTGCTCTTGCGTTCAGTTCCGTCTGCCGAATACGGTCCACTCTGATCGCGCCAGCTATAAGCAGGGTAGCATTGTTCTGGACTCTGCATCAATCTGAGAGAGGTTGAACTAGCTGCCTTCATTACCACTGCTGGGTACACCAGTGTTGAGCGCACCAGGGCAGTGTACAGCTTCTTGATGTTTTTGGCGCTGAGGTTTCTGAACCTGTGCAGTTTTCCAAGTTCTCTTTTGGCTAGGGAGATTCGGTTGTTGATGTGCGTCTTATACCCTGTTGAGGTGATGCGCAGACCAAGGACTTTACCATGGTTGGAGTACGGGTAAATTTCATCTGTGACTATGACGTCGTCTCGTTTCCGGCGGTTGACTGGAAGGATCTGGAACTTTCGGCGGTTGGTCTTGATTTTCCAATTTCTTTCGAAACGATTGATATTATCAATTTCGGTAGCTGTCTCCCTTGCTTGAACTCCAGCGTTACTATAGGAACTGGGGATGATGAGTGACGTCGTCTGCAAACTGCAGGTACATCACATCCTCCCCGACTGGAGCAGGTAAGTCCAACGTGTACACAAGGTACAACAGCGGACTCAGATAGCAAACTTGTGGAACACCCGCCTTTAGTTCGAATTGGGGTCCTCTGTTGCCCTGAATCGAAATTCGGGCTTTTCTTTCCATGATGTAATCCAGAGGACCCTTTCCAGGTTAGGGTTTAGCTGGACGCCTAAGAACTTGTATTGTAGACGTCTCAGCCAAACTTTATCGAAAGCCTTCTGTACATCTCGCATCATCACGTCTACGTATTTCCCCTCAGCTTTACAGTAGGTAAACTTTTCAATGAGACAGGCAAGGGCTGTATCAGTCCCCCTTCTCTTTCGGAACCCGTGCTGCTGAGGGTTGTGAGCTTGCAGCTCGGACAGCTGATCTTGTAGCCTGTTGGCTAGAAGCTTCTCGTAGACTTTGCCTGCAAACTCAAGGAGGGATATTGGCCTATAGTCCACCAGTTGATCGGGGGGGCTTACTTATTCCCTTTGGGGCTAAAAATTATTTTGGCAATTTTTAAACCATCGGGGAAGTAGCCCGTAGTCAGGGAAGCGTTATAGATATTAATGATTCCCTGAATGATCTGTCGGGAAACATGCACCAAATTATTTTTAGTAATGCCCATCCAGCCTGGCGCCTTTTGTTTGACGGTTTTTATGCCTTTCATGACCTCTTCCATTGTAATTGGTCAGCCATCTCCATCCCTTCGTCAACGTAGGCTCGTGGGTGTGTTCGATGTATAATCTGATTAAGTTCTTCAATCAGATGGTCTTCGAATTCCTGGTCGAATTCCGCATCGTCCTCAGGTGTTATTGAGAAGATTTCCTTCCAGAACGTGCGGAACCTTTCCTCCAGGACCGCCGGATCCTCTAAGTAGTCATTGCCCTCATTAATGCGGGTCTTTCCTCTACTTGGTAGGCCCTTTAGTTTCTTTACTAGGCGGCAGAATTTATCGGGGGTCACCTCGCTGTCAACCCTGGCTATTAGGCTGTTCCAGATCTCAGCCTGTTGTTGGTTAATAGCCAGCTTTTGCTCATCACGCAATGGTCGTAGCAGCGAGCTTCGTTCCCGATTCGTACCCGCTCTTCTGATCTCTTCATACACCTCTATGTTCTCCCTAGCGATCTTTTTCATCTTCTCGTCTATCTGGGTTGTGGATGAGTCTTGTACCCTGTCTTGGGTACACACTCGCGGTCAGCCTCGGTGATGAGGGCTGTTATCCTCTCCAGCTCCCCGCCAATCTCCTCTAGGGTTGCTTCGCTTAGGTCGGCTGGTTCGAATACACCTAGGATTTCTCCGTACCGTTCCCAGTCGACCGAGGCGTAGCTTTTGCGGAGAAGGGCCGGATGCTGGATTGGAGCGAGTGAAGTGGTGGTCAAGATCGTTATATGGTCGCTGAGAATTGCTAGTCCTGGCTCGCTATGGTAGTTGAATGGGAAGCCGTCACTTGTCATGATTATGTCGGGCTTTGTTGCTGCCCGAGAGGTGATATAGGTCGGGAAATCCGGTCTTATCCTCTAGATGTTTTTCCGTCGCATAATCATTTCCAAGTTATGGCCTCTGTTATTCGTGTTACCATAGCCAGCCGTTCGGCATCTGGCGTTGAGGTCGCCGCCAAAGAATGCCATTCTGCCGTGGCCGAACAGGGTGTAGAAGTTATTGAGGGGCAGATACGCTCTTCGAGGAGACTGATATGCCGCCGCGATCACGAGGTTGCCCACTAATGTAAGCATCTCTATCGCCACGAATGACTCGTCTAGTTCTGGAAGGTGACAACGAGAGATTCCTTTTAATTGCAACCGAGGCGCCGTCAAACCTCTCTTGAGAATGGTTCATTGTAACAACTCTGTAGCCCGGTATCTTTATTTGATAAGATGTTGTGTCGATACTGTGCTCCGAAATTAAGATGATGTCAGGGTCGAGCACACGGAATATGTTCCCATATGCCGTTGCTTTTCCCTCCCATCCATTTACGTTGAGCGTCACAATTTTCAATCTGTTGTTCGGGTTCTCCATTCTCTTTTCTGGCACCTAGTGTTTTCTGGTGGTAGGACACTTTTTCTCGTTCCTTTTCTTTTTGTACTTTGCCATGGTATGCTCTTCAAATATCTCCTCGACTACTTCCTCTTCACACTGGGCATCGTGTTCCCACTTGTAATACTTCTTTCTGATGCCGACGATTATTTTGTTGGCATCCTTGTCCTTTGAGAAGGGGAACTGTTCTGATGCGTAGATTGTAAGGTTTATCTCATCCGCATCTAGATGTCTTTTGGCCTCCCGTTTTCTTTTTTCTCGGTGTCCTTCTTTTGGCACCACCTCTGAATCCAAGGAATCTGTGGTTTCCAACTCTTCCGTATCTACATTCTTCCCTGTGTTTTTATTATTAGTTTTGGGCGTTTTCATTGATCAGGTAGCAGCCTCCCTTTCCTTCCTTGCTTTCATTCTTGGATCTGGTCTCTTGTTCTTTTCTTTGGGTTTCTCATATCATACCTTTTTATATCTGAAACTCTACTTTATTTCGATCTGGCACAGTATAACCTGACAACCAGCAAGGTCTCAGAAGCAGTCAGTAGTAGGGTGTAGTGAACTCCCGAAGGAGACCCCGTTAGGAAGCCGAGAAGAAGCCTGGCTATCGGTGACGAGACAAAATCTGACTGCAAGACGGCTTATAGGGCTAGGCCTAATTGCGTAGGGTGGTCAGGGAGTGTGCACTCCAGAGCAGGCAGGCTTCTCCCACTAGTGGGGGGTAAATAATCTACCTTATTTTTAGAGACCCCCCTTGGGAAAGGGGCATGGAAAATTGAACATGGACCCACAGGAACACACCAAAAGGCTCCCACTTTGGCTAATTCAGAACGGGATAAAACGGAGATCACAGGATGTAGCACAAAGCATTTTCAAGGATTTACAAATCGCCCTGATCAAATGCATAGAAACAGCTAATGGATTTGTTGTCATATCTGCGGAAAACAACGATGTCGAACTGCTACTTTCATCGGCAGGAACCATCACTTTATGGAAAATCGACTTAGAGGCTAAAGTACCACCCCAGATTATTGCCAACCGAAGCATCGTAGGCCGTAAGGTAGAATCATGGGTGGGGGAACACTCCCCAGATGAAATAAAACATGAAATAATCGAACAACAACCCTGGATGAAGATACACGACATAATCAAATTTAAGGAACACACACATGTGTTCAAAATAGTGTGCGAACCAACCGAGATTGCAACAAAGGCACTACAGAAGCGAATCCTCGCATACAGTATGAGAATCCCAACTTGTAACATTCAAAGGGACCAGTATCACAATATACAAATCTGTTTTAGATGCTACAAAATGGAAGACCACATCACCGCAAACTGCCCAAGAAAGGAAGGAGAAATATGTTTCGAATGCAGTGGCACACATTCTTGGAGGAGCTGCACAAACTCCACGAAAAAGTGCGTTAATTGCGGAGGGAGCCAAAAAACAATGGCAATGACATGTCTGAAGCAAAAAGAAATTGAAACGCAATAAAGGAAAGAAGGAACAAGAAACACCTCATATGCGGCGGCAGCAGCAACGAAAAACAATGGAACAACCACTCAAATGACGCTTGACGGAACTCTGAACGAAAAAATAATAACATACATTCTACACTCACACAACCTAAACATTGCCCAACCAGGAACATATGCCACCACGTTGAACTCCATGCTCAAGGAAAATGGGCTGGAGCCAATGAATTCCCATAAAATATTGATTCATCGGCTATATTTAACAAAAATTTCAGAAGATACAAATAAGAAACTCTTGGAAGAAACAAAGAAAGAAAAGCGAATCTGAACAAGAGGAAGACACAGAAAGCGAGTAAACAGAATCTGAGAGCAGCACCGACGAGAATAATAAGAAAAACGTAAAAAGAAACACACACAAAACAAAAAACAAAATCGACTAGGGACACCTCGCCATGCGACCAAAGACCGGTAATACCAACCGCGAAATGTGAAACGGATAAGAGTCAGAACTCAGCAAGGACAGAGATGAACGGCAGAAATACCAGGCAAAGATACAAATAAATTTACGCAATACCACCACTGTCGCTCGGATCTAGTTCTCTGGCAAAGGAGGCAAGGGAAAATCGAGTTTGAAAACGTGCTTCTTTTAACGGCGGTCAACTAGGGGACGCCGAGATGTCGGGAGTATGGTTTCCGGATGAAGTTGAACGTTAATTGCCGGTTTCTTCATTTAAATGATGACGGCTTCAGACATCCGCAATCTTCTGCGATTTGGGAGTCTCAGGATGATGGAGGTGTCCTGATTCAGTTTTTCACGGGTTAGGGTAGTGCCATGAGATTGGGCGTGGTTTTTAATCACGCCATCTTGAAGGTTAGCTGTCAGTCGACGTGACAGGGTTGTGGAGGTTACGCCGATGTACTTTGAATTGAGGTGTTCGCAGTCACCGACTTGGCACGAATATTCGTACACGACGTTAGTCTCCTGGAGAACTCAATGGCGAGTTATGGTATATGATATTAAACCTTTGGCTCAAATACAGCAGTGGTTTCACTATCATATATATATATATATATATATATATATATATAATTAGGTAAGAGGCCATGTTGTATACATGCACTGTTGAAGTTCACAGCAATGGCAGCGTTATTGATTTTAACTTATATTCTCTTTATTTTTCTTACAAGTTAGTTTTGGGACTGTGTCTTTGAGGCGAGAAATAACATTCGCAAAAGAAATTTTATTCCGAGACTTCTTTCGATTGTCGTTGGTCATCTTCAGGGAATGTAGCATCCTGTAAATCATTCCATTTATGTTCAGTGCGCTTGGTTCGAATCGCACCCTATTACGGAATTTTTAAAATTAGAAAAATAACTTTTTTCGGAGAAAAAATTATCCTGTTTCTTGCGGTATACTGAATTTATTTCATCATCATCATCATATATATATATATATATATATATATATATATATATATATATATATATATATATATATATATATATATACAGGGGACGGGGCAGAAAGGTTGCCTCGATTTCAAAGGTAAATAAAAAACAAACTTAGGAAGATACAAGAAAAAACTTCGTATCTCTATAAAGTATATTGAAATGCCATTTATTTTCTGTTTCAGGTAGTACCCACCATGGGCTGGAGTGGAGAGCATCGTGCATTTGTTGTGGAAGAGTTTCTTAAGAACAGTGAGTCCGTCGTAACAACGCAACGTTCCTTCCGAAGACACTTTGCGCTTCGTCGTCATGATCTCGTCCCGGATGGAATAACAATTCGTCGGTGGGTTTCGAACTTTACACAAACATCATCGGCTTTAAACAAGAAAAGTCCTGGCCCTCCTAGGACCGCTACAAGGCCATAAAATGTTGCAGCTGTGGCAGCTTCAATACAGCAGTCTTCCAGACGTTACGCACGAAAACACGGATCTGCCTTACACATGTCCGTTTGAAGTGTTCGCAATATCCTACACAGATCTCTCCACGTGCATCCCTACAAGATGATGGTTGTACAGGAGCTAAGCGAGAGGGATTATGAAACCCGCACTTCCATTTATCGGGAATCGTTAATAAACAGAACTTTCGATACTGGTCAGTCAATAACCCTCGTGAACTCAACGAACGACCACCCCACAGTGCGAAGGTTACTGTCTGGTGTGCCATGGGTGATTTCGGCGTGTGGGGTCCTTATTTTTCGAAGAAGGTGTTACATAAACTGTTACATCAGACCGTTATTGTGAACTCCCCGAAAGGTTTCTCCATCCTAAAGTCGTCCAGTTCCTCGCCGCTCATAATCCGAATGATGTATGGTTCCAACAAGATGGTGCCACACCGCATACGTCTCGACGTTCGTTCACTCGGAGTCCTCCGTGACATGTTTCCGGGTGATCTTGTTTCTCTGCGAGACGATATTGGGTGGCCCCCACGTTTCCCGGATTTAGCCTCTTGAGATTTTTTTTTTTCTATGGGGGCACCTCAAATCACGAGTGTATCAACACCAGCCAGCAATTGTAGAAAATCTAAAGGCAGCAATGACTCGGCAAATTAAGGCAATTCCACGGGACATGGTTGAAAGGGCTATGGTGAACTTTCGAGAGAGGCTTCAAAACTGCATCGACATATGCGGTCGTCACTTAAATAATACAATTTTCAAAACCACTCGAATCACAATGGCATTTAATGTACTTATTATAAATACAAATTTTTTTTCTCGTATGATCATGTGTTTGTTTTTTATTAACCTTTGAAATCGGAGCTACCTTTCTGCCCCAGGGTAACAGAAAACGTTTCAAGGGCTAGCCTCATCATCAAGATATTGAGAAGAATACAAGGACAGGTAATTTAGGGCAATACAATATATCTCAGACATTTTAAATCTTGTAAGTACAAAAATTAATGATAAAGTGTTCCTAGGCCAGTAAAGATAGGCTTGCGGTATACGGAGGAGGAAAGGCCAGTGCTTTTTAGCTTCTTCAGTTACATTCCTAGTTCCTTTAAACTGAACTATATTCGTATCCTTCTTCCACTTATAAACTATTACACGAAGCGTTTTCTTTTTTAGAGAATTTTTTAAAGAAAATGGATTCCATGGTTGTTTAATAGACAACCTCATAAGGAAGCACTTTGACATTTACGTTAATCCCCCTTCAATTAAATCAACGGCCAACAAGCTAAGCCGCATTTGGTCGGTACCAATCTTTGGTCCAAAAACCTCGAAAATGAGCACCAAAATTTGCTCCATAATCCAGAAACACTTTCCTCTTTTGATTTAAAAATAATCACACCAAATAACTATACAATCCGCTCATTTTTTCGTTATAAAGACGTCTTTCCAATTACTTGCCGTTCTTCTTATTTATCAATAAGTGTGCATTATGCGACATAACCTACATCGGCTCAACGAGCCCGAAATCTCCATTCAAGAGTTAAGCAGCACGCTGGAAGGTCATGCAGAACAGCTATGCCGCTGGTCAAACCAGACCATTCAACAATAAGTCTCCATGCTGAAACTTGGAATTCTTAGGTAAATCTTGACAAATTCTCACTACTTTCCTCTGCAAACAACCTACACAATCTATGCATCCTTGAATCATTATACATTTTCAAATCTAAACTCACTATCAATCCGTTCCTTTGCTCGTTACTCGCTAAATGCATCCCCTTCTATCATTATTTTTTTTCAAGATTTAAAATGTCTGATTAAATAATATAGATACATTGTATTGCACTAAACTAGCTGTCTTTGCATTATTTTCAGTACATTGATGATGAGGCTGGCCCTCGAAACGTTGGTGTATTAATAAATTAGAAGAATGCATGTGTTGAAATTTAAAAATAGCCTCCATTGCTACCTAAAAGCTCATTCCTTCTATAAACAAGTTTATAAATGCCACGCTTGTAAAATTCTTTAGGTTTTGCTGCAAAATATAAATCCAACTCGTTTTCAATCTAAAACCAACAGTTTGTAATGAACAATTCCTTCAATATCCCACCATACTCTCAGCATGATCTTTGCTGCATGGACCTCCTCTCGTTTGTTCAAATTCTGCTTCCTCGACTGATCCACGAACTGCAGCGTTTAACGGTATCATAATAATGAATCCACTTCTCATCATCGGAAAAAAGGCTGCGCGAAAATGGTACCCAAAGATATCGTGAACTTATCCAATCCTTTTCAGTAGGACAGTCATATGGGTTATGTTAAATTGTTTTGCAAGTTCTCTAGAAGTTGCAGCGTGATATGCTGTGACAGCAGCTTCCATCTCCTCGAAATCAACTTTCCTTGGTCCGTCTTTTAAACCGAGGTCCCCTTTTTGGAAAAGGAAAAAACCACCTCCTGCAATTTCTCTCATTTACTGCATCCTCAGCATAAGTGCTCTGAATGGATCGTGCCATTGTTCTTGCCTTGACACCTTTATTAAATTCATAGAGTAAATAAAACATGTGTAATGTGATCTTAAGATGGGACAAAAATAGGAGTGAATACAGAAGAAGATTATGAACAATATTTTTATAATCTGCAAGAAAAAGGTAAAATTACTCATTGTGACATTCCTAAACGACAAGAGGAACTACTTTGATGATAAATACTATATAAAACTTTATTCTAGAAAATCGCACATTACTTTCGTTTCAACCTGATATAAATATATATATATATGAATAACGTTACAGCCACGAGGAAAATGAAACAACGGAGAACTGCGAGGCCTTTCGACCATTAGTCGAAAGGCCTCGCAGTTCTCCGTTGTTTCATTTTCCTCGTGGCTGTAACGTTATTCATAAATTCCTCACGTTCCTTATTTTCGTGATTCAGTTATACATATATATATATATATATATATATATATATATATATATATATATATATATATATATATATATATATATATATATATATATATATATATATATATATATATATGTGTGTGTGTGTGTGTGTGTGTACCACGGAAGGAAACTGAATAAAAGGCGGATTGGAGTTAGTACTTTCGTCTATTAGATATTTTCAAACTCAATGGTAAGAAAAATAAGACACTCAGTATTTATACAAAGCACGTTTCCCTGGGATGAGGTCAACATTTAAATGCTATCAGATAAGTCGGATTTTAGAAAAAGTGATCAAATTGGATCTAGCGAAAACAGCCGTGGGCTAATGTTGAGATTACTCTCCTTTGTGTGGGAGATTAAAAATGATTCCAGGATATTTCTCTTCATAAAATCATTACTATGGATTATAGTATCAGTTTTTGACCAGTTAATTCCGTGTCCCATCTTGGAATTGTGGACAGCTAAGGCATTATTCAGATATCTCTTAATTACTGCATTTTTGTGTTGTTGGTTCCTTATGGAAACATTTATGGAAGTTTGGCCTACATAGAATAAATTACAATCTAAACATGGAATTCGGTAAATTACATTATTATCATTATTGGGGCTATGCTTTATTAAGAGATTTTTTAATGTATGATTGTATTTAAAGGCTACCTTAATATTAAGTTGTTTTAGAATGGGCACTACAGACAAAAAATTATCATGATAGGGTAAAATTAATAGGTTTTTTTACGAGGTTCTATTGTCTCTAATTAACAATTATAAAATGTTTTTTTGGCTATATTCATACATTTTTCTAGAAAGTACTTTGGGTAGCATAAATTGGTAGCAATATCTTGTTTTTGTGTATTCCTTATCTATATAGTCGGGACTACATATTCGAAGAGCCCTAAGATACATGGAGGGAAAAACAGATTTTATATTTTTGGTATGACTTGAATAAAAATGGACATAAGATAAATTATTTGTCGGTTTCCTATAAACAGTAAATTTAAATCTATGTGGTTTTCTAATTATTAGGACATCCAAAAATGGTAGGCTCTTATTCACTTCTTTTTTCTACGGTGAATTTAATTGACGGAACCAATGAGTTGATAATTAAAAGAAAACTATCGATGTTAAAACTGTTGTTTAAAATTACCGGGATGTCGTCAACATACCGGAACCAAACAATTTGATCAACCTAGTTTCGAAAAATTCCATATATAAATTTGACAATAAGGGAAATAAGGGATTACCCATAGCCATACCAAACACTTGTTCTTAGAATTTCCCGTTGAAACTAAATTTACATTTTTTAATACATAAACAAATAAGCTCAATGATCGTATTGGTTGGTAAAGGGAGGTCATAAGCATTTAGAATAGAGGCTAGGAAGTCTAATAAGTCAGAAATGGGCACTTTGGTGAATAATGAGGTGACATCAAAACTGACTAGTCTCAGATCTGATGTTACTCTCATATTGTTTAATTAATTGCAAAGGTCAAGGGAATTTTTTTTATATGCGAGGTGGATATAGTTCCTAAGATAGGAGAAAGTAAATTTACTAAGTATTTTGAAAGTTTATCTTGAAATGAACCAGTGGCACTTATGATTGGTCTTATTGGGTTTCCTGGTTTATGGGTTTTTATTAGGCCATACAAATAGGGTAAAGAAGAACCACTAGAAGAGACAGAGTCCATAATTGATGTGTTTTTTTTAAAGTCGTTTTTACATCTCTATTAAAACACTTAATTACGTCATCTAATGGATCCTTACTTAACGGAAGGTATGTAGACCTATGGGATAAAAAGGTGGACACTTTTTCTAAATACGTTGTTTTGTTCATTATAACAAACGTGTTAGATATATCATCCTTTGTAATGTTCAAATCTTGGTTCATTTTTAAGGATTTAAGTGCTGATATAAACCTTTTCGGAAAATTGTGTAAGTTTTTACACATATTACTCACTACTGAATAAACAATACCTTTTGCGATGTCTATGTGGTTTTGAGTTATGTTCTTATTTTTTTCCAATCTAGCAAAAGCAGCGGCCATGTCGACACTTTGAGGTTTTTTATTTATTCAAAACGACAATCCATATCCTAAGGCACGCTTTACATCTGTAGGAATTGGTTTATCCGATAAATTCGCAACACAATTTTCTTGATAATTTGTGTTCCATACACTATCACTTATTAGGCGATTTAATTTTTCTGTTAGGTGGCAATTAAGTTGATGTAGTTTTCTTCTAAGCCTGTTGTAGATGGCGTCTAGCAGTGGTGTTTTCCAGACACATGGAACATTACGTAAGAAGTTATGTTTCAGAGTGCGTAACTTTTTAAATTGGGAAAACTCATTTATCTTTATAGCAACCAAGTGTTTGGTTAAAGAAAGGACACTGAATTCACTAAACGGATGCTCACTTTCATTTCCTAAGCGGATGGGTAGTAACGATTTGTGAATAACATGCTCCTCTAAATACCGATGTAGAAATTTCCGTCGAAGTCTTGTAGAGTGGACTTTCACAAGAGATTTTTGAAAGTCCAAAGGAAGATGAGCGAGGAAAGGGAACAAGAGAATGAAGTTACAGGTGGTGTCACTTATGGGCAATATCACAAAAGTTAGCACGTGATAACTGGAATCATTTTTAATCTCCCACTCAAAGGAGAGTAATCTCAACATTAACCCAGGGCTATTTTCGCTAGATCCAATTTTATAACTTTTTCTAAAATCCGACTTATCTGATAGAATTAAAATGTTGCCTCATAGGGAAACGTGCTTTCTATAAATACTGGGTGTCTTATTTTTCTTACCATTGAGTTTGAAAATGTCTAATAGACGAAAGTACTAACTCTAATCTGCTTTTTATTCAGTTTCCTTCCGTGGTACATATTCATATTTATAGTTATCACGCGCTAACTTTCGTGATATTTCCCATATATATATATATATATATATATATATATATATATATATATATATATATAAAGAAAAATTATTGCAGTAACGCAATTAATTATGCGGTTAAAAGGCTATTTTTGGCAAACACAGTCTTCCTCAAAGCCCTCGGAAGGGTCTTCTCACATACACGAGAAGGTAACACTTAAAATAGGCATTCTCTCAGATAGCCAAAAAACTATCTTTCGATTGGTGTTTTTAAGTGTCACCTTTGCTTTTCGAAGACAATAGAATTTTTTTTTTAATTTCCATCTTCGTCACACCTTATAAATTGAGAAAAATTATGCAGTGACAAATTAATTATGCGGTTAAAAGGCTTTTTTGTATATAAATGACATAAAATTTATCTTCTTCCCATCCAGTTGTTCTTCCCTTCTTTCCTTTTCTTGGTCTAGCATCGAGGGATCTCGGGGTCTTTCTTTATTAGCCTAAAATAGTTTTGGTCACATTTAACTGCATTCAACGACGCGCGATTTTGGTATTCTTACTTCTCAAAAGGAGAGAGAATTTTGCGACTTCAATATCGGCATTTTCATTTCCTAACGAAAGGCGACGAAGGATTGAAGAAAAGGATTGATGGAAAATAAAGAAAGCGTCATCGGAGCTGTAACGAATATGGGAGACCACCCCTCCCTTCCTTACTGGCTTGCTGTGTCCCCCAAAGATGTACCGAGAGTCATGAAGACTCAGTTCCCGGTCCATTTCATGGTGTTTATGGTGGTCAGTAGCAAGGGCCACGTTGTGCACCCCAGTTGATCTTTCCGGAGGGCTACATCAAGTGCCTGGAGAAGTTGGTGTTGCCTTGGATCCAGGAGGTGGCCGTTGGAAGGCCTTAATCCGAGGAATTACAAGATGTGGTCAAAGAAATTGTCTGACACCTCCTGCCACACAAGCAGGAGTACCCACTCTTAGCTGTCAGACAATTTCTTTGACCACATCTTGTAATTCCCCGGATTAATCTGCAGGTGTCTTCTTGTAATGACCCGGATTAGTCTACAGGTTTCCTCTTGTAACGGCATGGATTAATCTGCATGTGTCGTATTGTAATGCGCAAGATTAATCTGCAGGTGTCTTGTAATGACCCGGATTAATCTGCAGGTAGTGTTTGTAATAACTCGGATTAATCTGGAGGCGTCGTATTGTAACGACCGGATCAATCTACAGGTGTCTTGTAATGACGCGAATTAATCTGAAGATGTCTTGTAATGACCCACATTAACCTATAAGTGTCGCATTGTAATTATTCGGATTAATCTCTAAGCGTCGTCTTGTAATGACTCGGATTAATCCTGCATGTGTCTATTGTAATGACCCGCATTAATCTGCATGTGTCGTCTTGTTGTAACAACCCAGATTAATTTGCAGGTGTCTTGACTCTCGAATTAATCTACAGGCTTCTTGTAATGATTCTTGGATTAAACGGCAGGTGTCTGGTAATGACTGATTAATCTGCAGGCAATAACTTAATTTTAAATAATGATAAATTCCTGGGTGATGTACCTGGTAAATAGCCTATTCTTGATTCTTTTTTTTTATTTAGTTAGGTATCTATTATTTTAGTAAGATTAACGTTACCATTATTCATCTCAATCGAATATCTTAACTATTCAAAAGTTATTCACTTTTTTCTCTCCATTTCCAATCCCCTTTGAGATTATAATTCGAGCAATTAATGTGTGTCCAAAAGTATTCCCAAGTCCATCCATCCATACATTAAAGCTATCCAATATGTATATCATTACATAATTTATAACTTAAATTTATATAAATATTTATTCGAATATATAATTACTCTAAACCTACATTTATATTCGATCAAATTCATTATTCTCATTCTGTGCATTTCCCATTTTCTCCTTGCTCTTTGTTTGACATATATCTTTCTCGTTAATTTATAAATAAATATAGAAATATCCCACTCTTAGTTTCCCCTGAAATTGCCAGTTGCCTATTCTCATTTTTACTCTATTAGAATCTAACACGTGACTCCTATATTATCATTCCCGCGAACAGGCTACAAGCTCAACTGAGCGAGTTAGGAGCGCACAACCAACAACAACACGGGTTCCGCAAAAAAAGGGGCACAGACTGAGCGCTCCTAACTGAGAAAGTAGCATACACCCAAGCGAACAGGTTCTATGCAGACATTGTGTTGAGGGACGTGCAAAAGGCCTTCGATAAAGTCTGGCTGGAAGGACTTCAATACAAGATCCTGAACCTCCAGCTAGACCCAATCCTGGAAAGGATCCTCTGTGACTTCATCGTGGACAGAAGGGCGTGTCTCATGATTGAAGGGCACAGAGGCCCCGAATTCGAATTAAAGTCGGGCGTCCCTCAGAGAAGCTGCCTGAGCCTCTGCTTTACTTGGTCTTCACCATCGACCTCCCAACTCCGGTGCACAGGGACACGATGTATCTGCAATACGCAGATGACGTCACACAAATTGTCCCGTGCCCGGAGAGGAAAGAAAAAGCGCAGGCGGCCCGCACTATAGCGGAAATTAACAACATCAGCCGATTCGAGAGACGATGGAAAATCAGGACCAACAGGGACAAGTTCAAAATTGTCCCGTTGAACCGCGAGTTGACATGGCCCATCATCATAGATGGGAGGAGGTACGGCTACTCCGCCGAAGGCACCGTCCTGGGCCTTAAAATCACCGACCATGGATACTCGAGACACCACACGGAGAGGCGGAACCTGGCGAAGAGAGAAATATCCAAGCTCTACAGGTTTAGAGATCTTAGCTCGGCCAACATCAGAAAATTATATATGATGCATGTCCGGGCTATGCTGATCTACCCCGCAGTGGTGTCCCAAGCGGCTAATAAAACCTCGATGAAAAGGCTCCAACGTATCCAGAACACTGCCTCTCTGCTTATCAACAAAGGAAGAAGGCGTGACCGAATCAGGCAAAGCGTCCTGCATCGGAGGAAATGCTTGGAAAAAAGATCTGGTCCACTCTAACGGATGATGTCATTCCAGAACTCCAGGGAGCAGGCGGCAGGTTGAATATACCCGCGTGGCTACGGGCGAAAGCCTCACGCAGAAGCCGGTTCCCGAGCACAAAACTCTGTTCACTAAATAATATCACTCCAATATACACATAAAAAGCGTCACAACACATCACATCTAGTCCCATACATTTACTCACGAAAAATGAGACTACAGACAACACTAAAATAGCATTGTCGGCAAGAAAAGCTATAAAAGGCTTGAATGCTACAAATAACATTATTACACTAAAAGTCAAAAGACAGAGAAGAAGAAACAAAATACAATAAGAAGAACATTACAAACATATGAAGATACAAATAGACATTAAAAAACACACAAAATAACAACACAAATAAAGGAAAAATGAAATAGTATAAAAATAAAGTGATGCCCTCCCTACTAGGGCAAAATCCCCCCCCCTTCTTTAATTTTTTTCACCCACTATATCTTCCACTATACCATCTCTCTTCGAAAAACTGAGTACATCATCATCATATTATCATTCCTCATTCTTATAAAACATTTGTTGGTGAAGATCTAGGCTAAACATTCCCATCAAGCAGAGTGTGTATGTATGTATGTATGTATGTATATATATATATATATATATATATATATATATATATATATATATATATATATATATATATATATATATATATATATATATATATATATATATATATATATATATATACACATATACATATACTTGCACCTGCGAGTCATCAAGTGTCCAGACTGCACTTATCATCAGCGACTGCGCAAAGTCAGTCGTATTCACCAAAAGGATCCGGCCTTAGAAACGGGTGACCTTCGGTTCTTTACTAAGTATGTTAGCGAGAGGTTGACGTTGATGGAACATGTTTCCTTTGGACAGCGTCTTTCCATCAGTAGAACGTTTGCTAAGGAATCGCGTGAAGCTGGCAGGCTCGTATACACACGGTAATTCCTCAACGAGGGGCTCCCTCGTCCCCAAGGCTCCGCTCACCTTACTTTTGGTTCTGGATTTTTTGGGCCATCGTCTCCCCACCCAAAGGAAACCCAAAGTTGGACCGCGATCCTTAGCCTGCCCTCCAACCCAACCAGCCGTAATAGTGACTTTGAACCAAAAGGGATAGCGCCTGCGTAGCCCCCTTATACAGGGTGTCGTCTACTTGTTTGGTGAATTTGAATTCAAGTGCTTTTCAAGGTTTTCAAGGACTTTTTAAAAATAATCAAGGACGGGTCTTAGCCATTGTTTTTTCTTTAAATTAAAAAAGTGCAATAAACATTATGGGACATTGATGAAGGTAAGGTATTTAAGGGAAAAATAGATTATAAGCAAAGCATAATCAAAATCAACTCACCAGTGCAAAAGAAAACAAGAACAAGGTATCCAAGCGACAGTCACAGAAGTATAGCGATCATCCATCATAAAATACAATGCATCCAAAGCATATGTTCACTCACATTAGTGAGTGGATTAACTTAAATATTACTATTTTCCTAATAGACATTAAAAAATATATAAATAGTGAATTTGAAAAATCATTTGAACAATCACTCAATGATTTATTTTTTAAATTCAAGGACCATCTACCTTTTTATCAAATTCAAGGACTTTTCAAGGATTTCAAGGCCTTCAAAGATTTCAAGGGCAGTAGAAACCCTGTTATATATGTACTAGAAGAGATGAACAGAATCGACGACCCCGTACCTAATACCTCCCGTAACCAGCGAGCTTTCTGCCCCCTTCGCGGTGGATCCTACCAATGGGTGGGGTTATGTTAAGAGGACGAAAGTGCGCAGAGCCGCCAGAACGTCTTTGGAGAGTAAGAGCAAAGTAGGAGGAGGACGTGCATTCTCTCCAGGTACCATGTCTAAGCGAACTAGATAAGGTACCCACTACGGCTCCTTAATTTAGATAGACGTTAAAGGCGGCTGCCAGCGAGGGTATAGAGGCCGATATTGGAAAATGTAGAGGGGGTAGTCGTGGATAAAAGTGGGTGCTAGAAGAGGGTACTACACTACGAAACCTGTTCCAGTAATGTTCGGATGAGGTTTATTTCAGTTTAGATTTCTCATATACATAAATCTTACGAAATATTAACACTGATCTAAAAGATTTAAATCACTATGGAAATTTCCGTGGTTATTTTTACCCACTTTCTTCAGCCTGAAAATTTACCGGCAATTTTCGTGTTTTGTTTTTTACCGCGCTAAACTTTGTCTTCCATAATTATATTTCTTTCAAAGTTCATATTTTTTCAGAGGGGGAGGGAGGGGAGGGGGGGCTCTAATCTCATTTTCAGGATAACGCACGTGCCAGTAAGCGTAAATCTCTCAAAGGTTCCTTTGGTGTACCTATTTTTCTTATCCCGGAGGATCCAGATCAACCAACTCGATGAGAAGGTACTAAAGGCTACTTCAATACTCTTCTGGTGTTTTTTTTTTCTTTTAAAAAATATCGCAACAAGGATGGTTTCTGGCGACTCCTTTTCAATGATTATTTTTAATAAGACCGAATGTTTAACTTCGTCAGTTAGAGAAAACTGAAAAAAATAGACAATAAAAGGGAACTTGAATGCTATTTCGGACGCTTTTCGTGATTCCTATAATTATTTCCACAACTGTTCTTATGGGATCGAATCAAAAGACTTGATTTATGTCAGGTCAATATCGAGCAGCTAAACATAACTGATCTTTAATATTTATGACTTCTCGAAAATTACAAGAGGAAAAAAACGACTTTATGAGGACTTTCCATAAAAGGAGTCATTGGGTGACCTTTGTATGGGGATTTAGGTTGGGTCAGCTGTGCTTATAGGGGTGGGGGGCATTTTGAGGCTAGAATCGTCGGCATAATGAATAGCTTTATTTTTATTAAATGTCGCCATTGATAGAGCGATAATAATGCGAAAACAGTGACCGATGAGCAATGTGAAATAAAAAATAGTGAATATTACGCTTTAATGACCTTGCTAATGGTCGTAACACAGATAAATGTGATTACCATATTATTAAGAATATTCTTAATGTAGCATTAAGTTTCAACCCAATTTACTGCTGCCTGTTAACCTCAAGAGAATGGAGTCATGGATTTAGTGTGAATATAAGTTATAAGGTCTGATTAAAAAGGTGGAATGAATCAAAGAAGTTAAAGTGATTTAGTAACTTATTAAGTAATTATGATGATTCAGAAGGTCTAAAAAGCGAAAACCAACGAGGGCATCTCCGCATGAAAGGCGAGGAAATTTCATAAAGTGAAAGGTGGGGGGGGGGAGTAAATTTAGGTCAAAGGTCAATAGCACAAATGACCAAAACGTGAGTATTTGATGCACTGAGGATCGTCGGACGCGAACTCTTCAGAACCTGCCAAATCTATACAATTAAGGAGCATTCACCTGCGGGCGTTGGGGCTCGGGAAGCTACGCAACCCTTCAGATGTCAGCTGCATCATCTGACCCAGAAGGAAAAGAATGACAAAGGGCAATGGACAGGATAGAACGCGCAACTCTCCCGTGACTTCTTTTTATCGACTAATAAGGTATATACCAATACGGAGACCCGTGTCAATAGATAAAGAACTTAGATGTATGAAAATGAGGGTAAATACAAGGATTAGAAATAATAGCAAAGGTTGAGGAGGTAATATCTCGTGTGAAATGATGAGTTAAACTCAACAGGTGGGGCGGGAAGGAGAGGGGAGATTAAAAACTCACAGAGGGGCGCCGCCAATATGTGCATGCAACTACCTCCTTGTTGAGTTGGCCCAAAATGAGTCCCTTCGTTCTCCAGTGCCCTCGATAGTTGTCTGGATCTATGTGTGGACATGGCCCCTTTGGTTCCCCCTTCACCCCGACGTCATTGTGCCCCGAGTTCACTGTCGATTTGAGGAGACACAGACGTTTGTGTGAGAGACGTCTATAAATGGCTCTGGAGCGGGGTACTGGCGCGACTGCGGCCTCCTTTGCCTATTCTCACATCACACGTGCCTATTCCTCCCTTCTGCGATCTACTGAGGAATACAACACACGTCAGTTTATTGATGCGCATAAAAACAACCCATATCGGTTCAAGGTCCCTTTTTTTCCCTTCGGCCACCTTTTCCCCCTATTCCTTCCGTCTAATTCTCTACATTCTTCTCTGAATAAATTGTCAACATGAGATCTGGTATTCACATTTTCCCCGATAATCATATTATATCACCCCTTACCCCTCCCCCTGGTCCCGTGTCCCGTGTCACAGGCAATGGTTACCCCAGATCAATTAGCCGCCCTTCTTACCTCCTATAAGATGAGGTGCTCTCTCCTTCATGTTTCCATCCCGGCCTCTACTCTCCGTTTCTCCCTAATATGTTCAGCGTGCTTGAGGCCAGTAGGGCTTAGCGAGCTGCGGTTCGCCCGATTTTGAAGAAGCCCAGCCTGGACCCGAAATTCCCGCCCTATGTTTACAACTTTCTTTATTCTCTAAAGTCCTTGAAAGGTTGGTGTCGTCTAGGATATGTGATCACATGTGATCGTTTGGTCTTAATGAAGCCTTTCAGTCTGGGCAGAGCACTTAAAGTGCTCTACTACATATTACTGACCGTCTTCGCCGGAGGATCAACGAAGGTCAACCCTCTACCCTGATGTTTCTTGACCTGTCAGCGGCATTTGACACTGTGGATCACGATTCTCCTTGGTCGTCTCAGGGAATTCGTGGATGTTTCTGGTACTGCGCTGGATTGGTTCCGTTCGTACCTCTCTTCCCGAACCTAGTCGGTGCACATCGCGAGTGATGTTTGTGGGTGTGCGCAAGTACTCCACAGTGTTCTTCAAGCCTCGGTTCTCAATCCGCCACTTGCTTGCATTTACCCCATTCTCCTCGAAATTCTCCTGCGTCTCCTCGGCCTCTCTTTCCATTGCTAATCTCATTATACTCAGATCTATCTCTCCTTCTCCTCTAATACTTTCGCCGAGTCTTAAAATCCTCCTATGTAATAACACATTGAATGAGTGGCTCTCTAACAACTTCCTAAAGCTCAACCATAGCAAAACTGAGGTTCTATTAGTGGATCTCCAGTTCCCTTCTCTGATAAGTCAGAAACTTGGGTGTTACATTTGATAGGCAATTAATCCGCTATCCAATTCCTCCGTAATCTCAAAGGATTCGTTCCCACTTCGATAATATTAGTTTAGAGGTAGCCATTCATGCATTTGTCACCTCGACTATTCCAACTCCTCTCTTGTCGGTGACCATGCATATCTTCAACTCGTGCAGAACTTTACAGCTCGCATTCTCCTCTGCCAGAGTCGGGACTACACCAATGCTTCGGAGTCCTCATCGACCCCAACAGTTCCCGCATCACCTTCAAGGTTTTCCTTGTTTATAAAGCTCTGAGTGACGTGGCTCCCTCTTATCTCTCCTCTGCGCTCACTTTCTCTAGCTAAACCTCGACCGCGAGCACTGCCCCTCGCCTGCAAGCTCCTTGTAGTTGTCCCCGATTCATGGGGAAGCGCATCTTCTCGGTTTGTGCTCGGAGAGTATACATAGAATGCCCTGTCCCCTACCTATTTACTTACAAGGTAAGTGACACGGCTGTAGATAATGGCATTTCGCTATTAAAAAAAAATGGCACAGTTGGAAGAAGAGTGCGTGAATTCGCCCTGGTCTCACAGAGGCTCAGATTCGAACTTTCTCTTGTGAATGACAAGTGAGAGTCGTCGTTAGACACTATCGCATCCCCCTCCATCGCCTGCACTCTCTGGTCTTCTAATTAATCGAATTTCACCACCATTTTCTACCATTTAACCACTAGTTCCAAGGTTGAGTTTTACAGTTACTCCAGGGGTTCCGAAATGGTGTTGGTTCGAGAGTTGCGCGTTCACCCATGGTCACTGGAGGGCTAAATATTCTCCTTTGGATCCTTGGGTTCTGGACTTGCCTCATATTTTCACTTCTGTTAACTTCACCCTTTTCTACGAGTCGTGTTTGTAATAAGGCTTAAGGACCCCTTTTCACTGGGTCTTTCTAGGCGTAGAAAAGAGAACAAACATAAAACCAAATAAGAGACAGATAAACAAAATAAAAGAAGGGAAAAATTTAAGAAAAGGAATAATTTATAAAACCTCATCGCTGGGTTGTCGATGAATTTAAGCTCAATATTTCTTTAAAGTTTAAAATTGAGCGATATTCAAATATGTTCTCGCATCTAAGATGGTAAAGGAAGGACGAAGCAAATAGGCAATGGATATATAAAAGTGCTGCTGCTGAAGGCAATCAATACACTCGCACCATCCTCTACCTATATAAAATCGCTGCTGCTGAGGCAATAGACGTGTCGTACCATCCCTTACCTATATAAAAGCGCTGCTGCTGAAGGCAATACACGTGTCGCACCATCCCCTACCTATATAAAAGCGCTGTTGCTGAAGGCAATACACGTGTCGCACCATCCCCTACCTATATAAAAGCGCTGCTGCTGAAAGCAATAGACGTGTCGCACCATCCTCTACAGAAGTGTCTTTTTTTGGAGATGAAATATTTAAATTATAGTGAATGCGGAGCTTTCAATTAAAAGATGCTACGTAAACATCAGTTCTCTGTTTACGCCATCGACTCGGGAGCGAATATGTTTATACATCTTGCAATGGAAATTGCATAGGACGCCCTTGCATACCATTTCTGGATATTGGCTGGTTACACAATAAATTTAGTAGGTTGCGGGTTACTGATGCTGAGCATTTATCTTTTTCAAATAATATAATTCATTAAGTTGCCGTTGAATTTAAATGGGACAGATGTTACCTTTATTTTCGTGAATATTGTTATTAGTTAATTTCTAAACTGAGGTCAGCTGTAAGTTGTCGCATGTCAGTGTTCCATGTGCCACTAATGATTAAATACTGCATACCTTTTGTTTTTTCTTTGTTTATTCATACACAGGAGCACTCCGGTAAATAGTTAACGTCTCGCTGGCGCAAATCTCCATTCGCGGTGTGACTCGAACAATTTTCTTGTGTTTTGGGTTCCATTCTCATTAATTCATATGAATCGAGAAAACTTGGGATTCGAATTCTCTCCAGCAGAGGAATTTTCCAGCTTATTTGCGATGGAGGTAAGTTACACTCCAAACTCCATTTTGCCAGGAACGAATCGCAACTGACCGTGCGGTACAAGGAATCAGTCGCGATCGAAGCATGTCTACTCTTCCAGTCCTAACCCGCAGAGGGCCTAAATATCAGCAGGTCCCTGAAATACACACTCTAACTCAGTTAAAATCATATTAACATAGACCTAAATCTTCCCTTGTGCTTCTCCGGTGGGCTCTTCATTTATCGAAAACCGATGCTGGTTTTGGCCCGTCGCTTGCGTGTGAAAGGGCTCTAATAGCTAGACCTTTGCTCTCGGACTCATAAACAAAGGCAAAAAGCCGTTCCAAAGACCAATAAAGGCAATGCGGCAACGAAGTCCCTCGCGCGAGGGCGACGGAGAGTGATTGGGGTCAAGGATAGGAGAAGGGAATATGTAGCAACATCGATACAAAGATGAGACCAACATTGAACGACGGCATCTCTCCCTTGCCTGCTGGTCTGTCTGTCCTTCTGTGCCCCAACTTTGTCTCTTTCAGTCTGTCACCCTTGAGATCGGGGATCCTTTTCTTCTTTTTATTTATTGGCTAGCTGCATTTGTTAACTCCCTTGCTTTGAGGGACTGCCGCTCTACTGTTTTGTTGTTTGTACATCACTGTATACATAAACACACTCCCTTCCCAATAATGCTCTAATTTGTTCATTCGGATCAACTGGAGAATCCGCTGCCCAGATGTCTTGGGCGGCGGATTCTCCAGTTGAGTAATTCTGGGCGGCGGATTCTCCAGTTGGAACATTTGTGGCAAATATGGCATCAACTGGATTCTCCAGTTGATCCCATATTTGTCATATCAATTCATATCAGTTATATCTTATCAGTTAGTCACTAAGATAAGACAAAAGATACGATTTGAAATCATAAAAGTTGGAAATACAAATATGTAGTTGATAATATGCCTAGAAATCTCTATAAATATAAGATCTCCGAGAATTTAGAGCTTATAAATAGTATACTAGTGAATATAGTGACAGTATTTTTTGCTCATAATTTTTAACCCATAGTAGCTAATAACTTTTACCGAGATACACTCATGCCATTATTAGTACACGAGGATGCCATGCCTACCATAGTATTTATGCAAAATAAAGGACCTCAAGAGCCAAATGAACTGTCTTTACTGCAACGAGTAGTTAAATTTGTTTGAGGTTGTCGAAGAAATTTATTAGCAACCCATTTAAGTGAAATGATGTGGCGAGATAGGTTTGGAACCAATGCTTTCCACTATTTATGCGAACATATAAGCGAACTATATTTATCATAGGTTTTTAGTTTGAGCAGTGGTGTGAATGTGAAGTATGACTTTATGATTCTGAAATATGAGCAAATGCCGTGTTGTTTCTTCTATAAAAAAGTAAAATCATTCAATCTTTTATAATTATTTACTGTTTACACATATTTAATTTGTGTATAATAAAGAAAAACATTATTTGCTTTTTGCTATTCTATGCCTTTAAATTATCTATATAAGCTCGAGTGGAAGATTCTCCAGTTGAGTAATTCTGGGCGGCGGATTCTCCAGTTGGAACATTTCTGGCAAGCTGGGCGGCGGATTCTCCAGTTGATCCGTTCATTCGAGTACCTGTGCATTGGTACGAATTGTAACAACACTATTAATTCACTTTACCAGCTCATTTTCTTTCACGATCCCTTATTTTTTCTCGGCTTGTGTTCTGGTTGGATTATATCCGTTTCCTTATTAATGTCACTGATCTATCCCACTTCGATTGGTTACGCAAAGAATTGATTTGTTTTTGTTCTTTGATGGGGGGGGGGGGCAAATATCTCCTCTCTGACTGATGGGAACAGCGAAGTCGTTCCACACTCGACCTTATAGTTGTCGACAAAGTCCCGTCTTCCCACAAGCATCAAAATCACTAATGCTGAAAAGTTCGGTTCGGCTGCGAAAACATGGGTTTGATTCCCGATCATAACGTGGGTTTTTTTTCTTTTAATTATGGTAAAAAAAAAGAAACCGGTATAATCTCACATGGTAAACGATGAGGGGGGAACAAAATAAGAAAAAAAATGAATTGAAAGGAAGGAGGTAATTAAAAAAAAAAGGCCTACTGTAATAACTCTTCCAACCCTATATATTAAAGAACCGGGAGAAGTAATACCTTCAGGAACCATATCATACCTGCGACTCTTCCTCTCGAGTCAGGAATGGGATCTTGATGGAAGCGTGGCTGAGGAAGAATGTGAGCGGGCGCTGGGAAGGGTAAATCAGCTTGATTTTGTTGGACACAAAGGAAACCAATGTCGGGGTAGATTTTTCAGGACGCGTTGCAGGAGATGATTCAATTGCAAAGTGGAAACGAACGAAAGATAAAATAAATGAAAATAAAAAACAAACGAAATATAAAAACTTAAACATCTTTGAGTTGAAAGGAGAGAGTGACGTTGTCCAAAAGGATTCGAGTGACTTTCAAAGGCCCCAGACGGAAGCTTCATTGCGTGGAACAATGGCGACAGCGACGGTTGTGATTTTTAGTTATGTAAGAGCT
Source organism: Ceratothoa steindachneri (assembly GCA_963969495.1). NCBI lineage: Eukaryota > Metazoa > Arthropoda > Malacostraca > Isopoda > Cymothoidae > Ceratothoa > Ceratothoa steindachneri. Next base: position 89,604,931 of record OZ018329.1, read on the forward strand.
ACATCAAATATTGCGAACTAGAATAAATACAGACAATGAAAAAAAATTAAGAACATGAAAGAAGAAAAACGTATAGCAATTACTTTCTTGCTTTATTTAGCTCAGTCTCAAGTTCGAAGGTACTTGGGATTCGTGTTTCCTTTTCCGTGTGGGAAATTTTGCATTAATTGCATTCGCTTACGCTAATTGAGTTCTTCATACTTCTGACTTAGAATAAATACAATGACCCAGTCAATCATCTTATTATAATGGATTCTAGCGTGTCCGTCAGACATTTTGTTGGTAATGTCCGTCATTGTTGTAAAATAATTTTTTTTTCTTGCACACCAATTTTGAATGTGTTGTGAAATAAAAAAAAGTTTTTCTCTCCCACAAACTGTTAATTTTGTAAGCAAAGCGAACAAGCGCCGCAGGCCGAGCCAAAAAGTAGGGCGGATTTTTGGTAGTAAAATTAATTAATATAACCTCAATCATAGAGCTTTTATGTAGCAAATATTTATTATTTATAAGCAAATCCGATTCGCCTGTTTCTATTCCGCGCAAAAAAAGGTGGATTACAATTTCATTGGAATCCTTTATATTGGTAATGCTCGCACACGCATGGTAGGCAAAACAACTTCTATGAGCGTAGCAGTTTCTCCATTCCCTATATGGAAGAATACACGTACCGTCGTCCGAAACGGGTCATAAAGCGACTAAACCCGGATAGCAGCCGCTGGCCTAAGCGTACAATGGCGGGAATGAGGAACTGTCACCTACCCAGTCTAGTAATTTGGGTTGATCCGGGTGTGAACAGACTGTGTGTGTGTGGAATTAGGGGTATATAGGATGAGGGAAAGAGGGGAGAAACATGTAAGAGAATGGATTTGTTGTGTAGGAATGAGTGAATGGACTGCAATCCAGTGTGAATCATGCAGTGGCGTGCAGTCAATGGAAGAAAGGGAAGCAATGCTCCCCCTATTATTTAAGGAAGAAGAAAAGAAAAATAAATTACACCCCAACAATTAATATGCTTGCCTATACTTATATACGCCATACGGTATCGTTCACTTTCAATCGAATTGCCGTTAAACCCCAATGAGCTCGACCGCAATTGAAGAAATGCATCCTTTTCGTCGAGATTTCTATTCTTTTTTTCTATTAATTTCAATAATAGTTCTGCTTTTTGGTGCTTTGGAATGAATAGTTTAAAAGATGTTTTGCTTTTCTTAGCAATAATATAGTCATTAGAGGGTTTTTTATTTAGATATTTCAATGCCGTGTTAGAATTAAGAAAAAAATAACCTATTTGAATACAGAAAAGAGGGCAAATTAGGATCTGCAGTCATCAGCTTACATCTGGCAACCATGACTGAGGGCCAGAATCTAGGAAAAAGCAACAAAATATCTAAGAGACATTGTCGTAACTAATATTATGCTCTGAAGATTAAAAAAATTTTTAGGTCATATTTAAATACTGGTTCTGAGAAAGAAAGCAGCTAAAGAGCAAAAACTCTAGTTTGGTTAAGCTCCTATATCTTAAGCATTTTGTTAAAAGTTCCGGGATTCTACCGGGCCTACCATAGTCATTAATCACCCTTCGTATCTTTGAGATCAGTAGCCCTGAGTCAGTGCTTATATAAGTGTGGCGTATAATTTACTCATTTTTTTAAGTGATAACTCCCTTTTAAACAAAATGGATGCAAATGAAGGTGTGAGAAAATGGAATTGCATTATTGAAAAATTATTAAAAAGGAAGTTCTGTGCGATGACTTATAATGAAAGAGAAACTGTTATTAAAACAGGTAGGCCTACGCACTCGCAAATGCAATGTAGGCCAATATGATAGAACATCTTGGCTAAATTTATATCAAGTTTAAAAAATAAGATTTAAATAAAGTAAGTAGCTTACAATTTTATGGTTATTTTTTATGAACAACATATTTACTTCAATTAACATTTATGTTTGTAAAACTTGAATTGCTTCCTCATCTTCAAAAGTCACTGCACGCCACTGGAATCATGGTAGTAGCAAATAGTAGTAGTAGTGTGGCAGAACTTCTGAGTGAGGTGACGCATGATGCAATGCTTGAGTATGAACGTGTGAGCTCGAGAATTATGTGGGTGAAGTTGAGATTTGCAGGGTGAAACTAGGCCGTGTTGTAGTGTATGAACCTTGTAATGGTAGAAGTGAGGCTGAGAACGAGGGATTCTGGAATGACCTGCGACGAGTGGTGGGAGGATATGGAAGTGAGTATCGGTTGAGAGTTGTAGGCGATATGGAAGGACGAAGAGATTGGGAAAAGGAAACTCGAGATTCTGAGGAAAGTGGAGAGTCGGTGGTTATGGTAGGGCTGGGTGCTGAAAGAAATTTATGTGTGGCGAACACATTCTTTCGTCACAAGAATTTACAGATTTAGTGAAAGGCAAAGAACCTAGATCCCCTCGAGGTCAGTCCAAAAAGGGTAGAGGATATAAGAGAGAAGATCATAGTGGAGGAAATTAGACATTAGTTATACGCATTGTTACACTTTTTCATTGTATTTTTCTATGTTAATGTTTATTAATTGTATTCTTAAACATGATGACTGAAGTGGTTTTAAAGAAGTGTAAGGGTAAAGTATTCCATATCTGAGTAATTTTATAAGAGAAAAAGTTTGAGCGATTGCAGTGTTAAGTGCTTTGTTAATAAGCTCGAAGCTGTTATATTTTTCGTGGCTAGTCATAATTTATGTTAGTGAACTTGTTTAATATTTTAACGACTTCCAGTGAGATCAAATTAAGTCACCTCCCTCTGATACAGGAATGACTTTCGTGACCCAACTTGGAACGCGGTCAAAGGTCATCTCGCAGATGAGGGAGGAGACCCCAAACCGAACCGAATGTTCCAAGTGAGGTCTGACAAGCGATTCATATAAAGATTGAATAATATTGGCAACAACACCTGGATTTGAAACTTTTAGCTCGCTTGGAATTAATACCTAAAATCCTTTTCCATGTAACCGTGGTTAGATTATTCCCGCCCATTAACACAGGTGGGTTGGGAAGATTTATTTTATTTAAAGCGAAAACCAACGAGAGCTTATCCCTTAGATAGTTTGTAAGGAGAAATGTGAAGTGTGAAGATCGAGAAAATGAAAATATGTGAAAGATATATAGCTGCAGATTGGGGCAGGGAGGGCACGCATCATCCTCAACATGGGTTTCATGTTACAACTGACACCCCCTTGCGGGGAATAGTAATAAAAAAGATCGGCTCTAAGAAGGGAAACGGGGTGAAAAGAAAGCAGGCATGTTAAATACAATGACCCCACCGGAGAAGGGGGGGGGGGAGTCGACGAAAGATGGTCGGCGACTTTCCGGCAAAATTAGCCGCAGCCTAAAAAAAGTTTGAAGAGGCTTTGGATCACGTCAAGAAGAGCCACTCCACTCCTTTGGGTTCACTATTCTAGACATGATTCAGGGCTTGTAAAAAAAAGTGTCTAAAAAGGGATAAAATGGACATGGATGAAATGGAACAAAAGAAAAGATAGTTTCAATTTATTTTCAGACTACCGGGAACACTGAGACCCTCCTGCAGCCCCTTACGTCGTCCAAAGTGGAGGGGGGGGGGGCTGATTCATCTGTGCTTAGAAAGAAAAGTATGCTGAGGGATGTATTTGGTGTGAAAGCAGTAAATGTCATGAGTGGGGAACTATCCGACCTCATCTGAGGGTGGAATACCGAAAAAAGCCAAGGGTGCAAACTGTATGGTTGGTTCATGAATCTGGAGAAAACTTACGTGGGGGCTAAATGCAATGCAGATGAGTAAGGCGATGGTGGTGTGGTTGAGGATGGGGTGGATTGTGATATCAGAGTCTGAACAACTGCAATTATGTCAATATATGGAGAGTGAGAGTGACATACTACGAATGTTGTGGCTGGGAAGCACCACACACGTTTCCAGATATCAATTGACATCCCTTCGCGGGAGGGTAAACAAATAAATGTGGTGGTGGAGGTGAAGGAAAAAAGGGGTGGGAAGTATACAGGCGTGTTAAAACCCACCACCCTAACGGGAGCCAAGAGGGAGGACTGAACTATCCCCCTCCACACACACTAGTGACTTCAACCATAGATGAATGGACTAAAGCTGGTTGGTGACTAGCCTGCAATATTAGCAACCGACCAAGAAAATAAGCGAGAAACAGCTTGTATAGAAAGGGGCGAAAATCATGAAAGTGGAAATGCTTATAAGAAATAAAACCCAGGTAGTCTCAGTCTCGTTTGAGGCAGCTAGTACCATGGGACCGGGATCATATCGGTGGTAAAACCCGCACCAAATTATTCTTTAATCATAAGTATGAGAGAAGTTTTCATACTAACCCAAAAGCCTTTATTTCTATTTTTAAATTGTTATGGTAAAATATTTCTATACATTTGTTTTGCTTTACACAATTCAATAGCTCGAGTCTGCATTTGATTGCAAATGAGTTGTAGGCAAGGCGCAAATTATACCATGAAAAAGCTTTAACCAAATAACTTAGTTTTGCTTATTCAAATTATGCACGATTCCCGTTGCTTCTGAAATGGTTTGATGTGTATTTGCTTTCGACTTTATTCTTTGAACGCATCGACATTTTGAGCTTGCAATAATTTTTTATCGGAAGGACTTTCGATGCGAAAAGTAACATGTCGTTACTGGCGAACGAGAGAAAAATATTGATATAACCGGGAATGGAAAAGAGCATTTGGGATTTTTGCGTAGTAATTTCTGCATTTTGCATAATGAGAGGATTCATAGCGAGCATAACAAATGAAGCCTCTACACTTTTTCTACTACACTACGAGACACCTACAACACAGGTATCCTTATTCTTTTCTTATTATTTTATCGGTATTTAAGGGTGATGCGAGATTAATTATCTCTTTAATACAATTAGATTAATTACCCAAATCATCAGTGCCGTTCTAATAGTCGCTCTACTTCAACATTCTAAACAACATTTCACCGGGAGTTTAAGGGTTTAAGTAAAGTGGTTAGCTTTGAAGGTTAGGGGTTAATTAAAGGGTGGAAAGTTTTTACTTTCGCCAAACTTAGAATTATACATGACAGCATGAGTCATTTAAATAAAATATATAAAAACTAACCCACAAACATTCAAAACTATCCGCCCTCTCAAATCCCACCTTTCTCCCGTTGAAATGGTTATTAGAACATCAAAAACGAGAAGCCAGACACTTCCGAAAACTGACTCCTAAGTGAAAAATTATATATTTTTATAAAAAAAAACCCTCCTCCAAACTGAATTTCTTCTCATTTAAAAACACGATAACGAGTATAAAAAAAATATCGCCGAATCATTTTTCTCACAATGTCCACATAAAGAAATCTTAAAAATTCCTACATTATACTATTTTTTTTCAGAAATAATATAAGTTTGTGAATTTGATTACTTTGATATTTAACGATCCTAAAAGTAAGAGGAAAATCAGATAAATACGTTTCTTTGAAAGGCTAATGTTTTTCAGCTCTTTATTTCATCTTGATTACGTAATATTTGTAAAACTACTCGTTAATGTCAAAATAAATATTGAACACGGAACTCAAAATTAAACGAAAGAATTTTAATGCTACTCGAATCGCTTCTGGGCTGACGTAACCAAGATAATAAAAGTGATGGTAGTAGCTATTTTGGCTAACAAAATCCATGGATAAAAAAGTCAAACTAAAACTTGGCACTGCCACGCATAGAACGAATCCCATCACCATATTTCATTAGCCCTTTGAGTTGTGGTAGTCTTGAATAAGTGCGATGTTCTAGGTATCTAGTATGTATGTATACTAATGTGTAATGAATTTTTGTGTCGCGCTCTTCGAGAAGGGCCTACACAGAACGCTTGTCGATTTACTAAGGAGAAACATGAGATAATAGGTCTTCAGGGCAGGAGAAAAGGAACAAGGTAGGGAAATTAGCATATCAGAGCAGGCAGATCCTTCCACATTCTAGGAGCAAATGTAGAGAAAGCACGGTCACCCATACAGCATAGACGACTAGGAGAAGCAAGCAGTATGGCAGCAGAGTTTGAGCCTATGGTTCTTGGAGTCGGGTGCTGCGTCAGCTAAGATCGATGTATGAAGGAGGGCGTAAAAGGCGATTCAGTATTGAATGGGCAACCAGTACAGTGCACAGAGAAGTGGGTTGCACGAAAGAAACATCCCCGGTGGAGAAGAAAGGTTTTGAACAAGTTTCATGCGATCGAGAAGCATAAGTTCGTGATACAACGATGTCGAGAAGGACCAGACTGGGACGTTGGCCTGTATCGAGGCAGTTTACGACCAAGATTTAGAATGGTAGGAAAGTTTCAAATGCTACGAATTTGTGTGTAGAATGTGAGAGGAAGCTGCATGAGAGTAAGTTGGTGCCAACCTTGGTATATGGAAGTTAAGATTATGTTATGGAAGGAAAATCATAGATCCAGAGTGAGTAAAGTGCAAAGAGACAAGTTGAGGGGATTTTTATCCTACAAAGGGTAGATAGAAGAACCAGTGGTAGAGGGAATTTATAGTGTGAAGAAGGGTGTGACGAGGTTGTAACCTTAGTATGTTCTAAATTGGCAGTTGCATCAAAAGAAAAAGGATATAAAAAAAATTGTTAAGAGAACCTACGGGATATAGTGTGAGGATGGTTGGAAAACCGCGTAATTATGAATTGATTATTTCAATGAGTGTTTTCGAGAAAGAGCGCGGACTGACGGTAATAGGGCCTCCGGAAAGCTGTGTGTGGGACGGGGAGTCGAACCCCCGAAACTCCTCCCAATTAGCGCGGAGCCTGCAGCAATTCTATTGAACGAAAATGCTCTCCAGATTTACTTAGAAGGACCCTCTTCGAGAAGACCTTCCCAAAGATGGCCGTAGACTGCTTGGAGACAGTCCGAGGGATTACTTGCCGCGTTCGCGCTGTCGCCGTCAAGGCCTTATCGAATGAGGTTAGGCTCGACACGCGAGCCTTACCCCTCCCCTGCGTTGAATACTTCGGCTGGCAGGGCACATTTGGGGCCAGTGCTCCGTCTTTTTTTAGAGGGAGCCAACCACTCATTGCTCCCCTAGGGAACCAAGCCCTTTCATTGCTATATTCCTTACAGGATGTAGAATTAATATTGTAGAATTATTCGGCTAGCGCCCTTTTGGCTGCCAGCCGAAACCGTGGGGCACCTGAGGGAGGTAAAACTCTCAGAAGGGTTTCCGATGGGCGCATGCGACAGGGGCAATCTCCTTAGCCTCTCTAAACGAAATACGGTCCACAACCTTGACGAAGAGGAATCTCAAAGCTCAGAGGAAGCAGAGTGCGATCTGCCGCCACAATTCACGCACTTGGCCTTGCACGTAACAACGTTATCAGTACAGCCTTAGAATAAGTTTAGTAAATTAAAGGTGATCATTTTTTCTAGGTTGAAACCGCTTGTTTGTGAGCCTGATGCGGAGATTATCGCTAAGATCGTCGCGCTAGCAGCACAAATGCCTTCACACGACAGTGACACCAGCCACCATACACCAACTCAGGGCGGATGGGGGGGACTGTATAGGTCAAACGTGACGTGATGAAGAGTCGGGTAGATCCCGCTAATGTGAGCTACCCTGGTTCCAGAATCCCTTCTGGAGCGGAAGAACCTCCCCTCGCTACTAATATTCTTTGGAAGAAGCCTCTAATAAAACATAGGGAGGAAGGCACATACCCGCTAGTAAAGAGCATGGAAACCCATTTCTATACTGGGTCGCCCGCTCCGGTCACCCGATCCAGAGTGGGCACAGAGGGTGTCAGTTAGACCAGCTTGGCACCATCAAGCGCTGCCTTTGTCACTCTGGGTCCAAAAGATTCCGCGCCAGGCGTTCCACTGGGATTTCGATGTGAAAGGATAGATAAGGAAAAGTAATATGGGGTCAATAGAAGAAAGGGTGACGAGAATGCAGGCATGTTAAAAAACAACCACCTCAGCCAGAACCAAGAGAGAGGGTGTGACCCCACCTCTCACAGGTCTAGACCAGAGATGAATGGGCGAAGGCTGGTCAACGACTAACCTCTGAAATTAGTCGCCGGCCAATAAAAATAGGTGATAAGAGTTTTGTAAGGAAAGTGGCGAAAAGAAAACGATGGGAGTAAAACGAAAATGTCTAGAAGAAATAAAGCTGGATGTAGTCTCAAATCATGTTAGAGGCTACCTGGGTCTTGGGGCCGGGAGGGCGCGCCATTCCTATAGGTGGCAGGAGTAACAGTGTGCAGGTGGAATTCGGACCAGTCGGAAAATGAAGGGCGCTATGCTGAAATTCAGTCCCCGTTGAAGATGGGGACTCCGCTTTGGAATCGCGTGCGAGACGTTTTAGCGTGAACCTAAAGACCTCGGCCCCGCCGAACATCGCACACAAGGGCGTCGATTCGGTGTCTCAAGTTGCACAATGTGGCGTCATCTTGCTAGGATTCAATTACACAAATGCGTAAAACGAAGATGGCGGCCCTGAGGCGTACCTTTCCATCCCGTAGTACACTCACGTTTCGCGCGATACAAGTTTTATTCAGACTTTAAGGCTCGTCATCCGCCTGCTCCCTCCCGCCCAGGTTCCTCGATCCTCCAGGAAAATGGTTTGTTCACAGGACTCTCCCTCCTGCAGTGTGACTCCGGGGTAGATCAGGAATTATTATTATGTAGCCTGAATGTGTGATGGAATAAATACTCAGATAGGGTCCGATGCCCCGAAAAATCGAGCGCCCGAACGCGAAAGGCAATAGGGGTAATAGGAGGGGGGTATCTTGGATCACGTCCAGTCGGTAGAGGTGTTGATCCCCCCTTCCCCCAACATATTGTGGAAAATCGGTTTAAAATAGTGTCAAAATTAAAAATATGCGGAAGGTACATAGCCGAATCGTTTACAGAGGAGATTACTTGGAAACAGAGGTAAGATAACTACTTGCTGCTTTTCAAGGGGTGTTTGCAGGTGAAAATTTAAGAACCAGTGGGTTAGAATGGTCATTAGATGTGCCGTGAAGGGAAGAGAAGGAAGCCGCTTGGCACGCCTTCGTCCTCTGTTTCTCCCCGACGTCGAAGACGAAAAAATTCCTTTCCTTTTTCGAAATTCGACGCAAAAAAATGCGACTCGAGGCACAATGGACCTCTGTGCGAGAGGGAGGGAGTTGGGGGGGAGCTGATTCCTTTACAAAGACCTCTTCAAGATCACACATTTTTTTTTTCTTGGAGCGAAATCCGTTCCTTGACACATCCCGGTTTTTTTCCTTCGATTTTGGTATCTGTATGTATGCGTGTCAATCTCCATTTCTCCATATTTAAGCCGTTCGAAGTGTCATGGCAGCATCGGCTCTGTCGTCTGTTTGCGCTTACAAACCGAGAAGAGATGACGCTTGGTTGGGTTTAGTTAGGTTCTATCACCGATTTCCAACGGTTTTATTAGATCTATCTTGGTTGTAGGACTCAATATACACAAAACCCAGTTGCAGCAGCCAAGAAAGAATAGTCTTTGAAACAAGTTATGAACATACTGAAGTAGTGAAGTCCAGAAATGAAATAACAGCTACATTCTTTTGGGGGCCATTACGATTTTACAGCGCGTGATAATTATATACATGAGACGACGGGGTATTCTCACAAATAGCTTGTGTATGTAGTCAAAATAGCTCTATCCCTTATGTATATAGTTAAAAAAAAGTACCACATAGTATGACAAATTATAACGCTCTCCCAACGAATTATACGAACCGATGGGCCTACTGAGAAAAAAATGGAAAGGTATTCCGACATTAGACTTCACATATGAAATATTACCTTTTTTTCCTTTAACCCTTACAATAAATACATTAAAAATATATTTTCTAAAATAAAAATTCAAAGGATCAAATCTATTCATAGCTCGAAACGTATGCAGAGTGATGATTCTGAATATTGTATTATTAAGGATATATGTATACACTGAGATGAAGATACAACTCTTTTGTACTTTCAAAAATAAAGGTTAATACAAAAGTTAATTCTTTATTACCTAACAATTACAACTTATTTAAGCCAAGTTAAAGTACTAGACAAAAAATAACCGTGCATCTCATAGAAATTGAGTATATTGTAATATGCCAATAAAATATTAACGGCGAAAAAGCTCAAATTTATGTATATGACTATAACTATCACAAACGATAATCTTCGTTTTACTAAGCGTACTGTAACAGGTTTGAAAGACTAATATGGCTAAAGTTCCCAAACCATAGAGAAAAATTAAAATAAATTTTGCCAGACGAAGATAAATCATGAGATTATCACAAGATACGTAAATATATAAAAACAATCCCGTTCACCCGATAAATGGCAATCACGGTATTTTTCAGTTCTCAAACCCGCCAAACAGATGTTAAATATCCAACCCCATAATAACAACCGCAATACCGCCTTTATTATTTGATTTTCGTTTGCGGTTTCTGAGCGTGAGGCTCCGGGCGTAACTTTTCCTCCGACAGAAAGTCATCATTTGGGAAGAAACTAAGTGTTTTGGGGACCACGATCGGCTGAAAGGGGGAACAATAATAGGAGAGTAAAACAAAACATGTTCATTTGGAGGTAAACACAACCAACAAAGATTCGAAGTGACTTCTTTTCTTTAGAATTCAAGATGAGGGTATGTTTTGTGTCTAAACAACTCTTGCGCGATATATCCAACTTAGGTTGTCTCAAGATTTACTCGTAGATGCTATTTAAGTGTCAATCCCTGCAATACATAATTTTCTAGGAATCTTCTTGAGCAACACAATTATAAGTTATGAAGAGGGTAGATCAAATTAAATTCTACAGGTAAATTTATTTCAGTGGTCCCCAGAATTCATAGAGACGTCTGATGAGCTGTGAGCTTTGTCTGCACCCACGCAAGAACAACCAACAGGTTTCCCCTCACATTTTTACGACTACGCTTGTAATCAAGGACATGTCTATAAACAATTGACAGAAATTCTGATCCCATGCCAATCTTAGATTGTAAATAAATGGTAAATATAAACTAGGACCCTCTTCTGAGGGTGGGAGGAATCAGAGACTTTTAAGGTATCATACATCCGTTTGGAGACTCAGAACTCCGGAATTAGCTTCAAACTCTTACCTCTTGGGGGTCCCTGCTCATTATACGAGTTTGTTCTTGTAAGCTTGGCCCACTGGACCTTCTCGGCCCCAGAACCTAATGTTGAGGTATATTATTGCAGTTCGGTTAAATCCCTGATCTTTCTCACTGCTATGCTTTTTTCTCCACTCACCTTTTCATCTCTATCAATTCCACCCTATCCTCCACCCTACTCTTCTCCTTCCTGCTCGAATGAGGTCGTCATTGGGTTATTGGATTGAACATGTTCCCCTCCCTCGTCATTAACAAAATTAAAACTTGAAAATGGGAGTGGATTACTGGAATATACAAGTATCTAGTTTTACCAAAGGGGGCACAATAGTTGGAAGGAACAGCACGAGTGATCGCAAATAGGAACAAACCAACTGAGAAGAGAGTAAAGAAGGTGGTTTAAAGCCAGCATGGTGCAATATTAAAACGAATCTCATCACAACCAAACCAAAAGGGTACATACACTTTAGAGCGTTCGGTAACAAGTTCGTGGCGAGAGGACAGATACTCGCGGGGCCTTCCGAAAACTCGAGATAAAAGCACTTTAACTCTCAATATGATAACCCCTTCAACAGCGCTGCTTGTGCCTACCCCGCCAAGGCCAAAATAGGGGCGTGAGGGGTGTAATGAAGGCATAAATGTCCCACGAAAAGAGTAAATACAAATTTCGAAAATCTTTGGAATTCGAGTTTCCCCTTCACTCGTCGCCATCTTTAATATTTATTATACTCTGGTTGTCTCTTTACCTTCCACCGGACAGCCATTCTGACCATTTCTTCTCTGTCTGCTTACAAAGACGCTGCAGCTTTGCACTTAAGAGTGAGCACCGAGTGGAGGGTAAGTGGTTATGATAGGAGTTACATTACACATCGTACCAAAATGTTCTGTCTCTGAAGTGCAACACCCACAGAAACGCGACACCGTTGTCCTTTCAGTCGTTCGAGAAGAGTCACTATCTACAAAGCGCTATAAATTGCTCTGTCTGTATTTCAGTATACCTTAAATGAAGGGGAATCAATCAGTTGCATCAATAAGGAAAATGGGAACCAAAATGGAAAACGGTTCTGGACATTCCCAGTCGCTGCATAGCAGATTCACTTAACGGGACAAAAAGAAGAAGAGAAGATCGCTGAGTAAAATAAAAAAAAAAAAGGCCTTGGAAAGCCTGATCTTTTCTCCAATGGTAATAATGTAAAAAATCTATCTAGCTATCGCCTGTCTCCACGAGAAGAGTTTCTATTGTCTTTGGGTTTCCAATTTAAATTTCCTATCTTAAAAATCAAATATCCTTCCTACTATTTATACTTTGAAAATTTCCTCCATGACATTCGCAAATTACCCATAAACTATGACTTGAGTAGATTCAAATCTGACTTCTCAGAAGTGGCACACGAATTCTATCACAAACTGAAGAAATTGAAAAGATTTTCTCTCATGTTCAGAAACAGTGATATTAAAACGCTAAGTTCCCTATCTAATAATCCAGATATTGTCATTACCAAACCTGATAAAGGCAATGGAGTTGTTCTATTAAATCGAACTGACTATGTACACAAAATGGAATCCATACTTGCAGACACTACAAAATTTAAACTGCTCTCAGAAACACCTACAAAAATATCTCTAAAACTAGAAGATAAAGTTAACAGAGTTCTGTTAAATCTAAAATCCACTAAAGTTATAGACCAGCAAACTTATGATGCTCTACATTCTAGTGGTTCTGGGTTAGGCTTATTATACGGCCTCCCTAAGCTACAAAAAGCTGGTGTTCCTCTCCGACCAATTCTGGCTTCCTATTCTCTTGCAACTTTTAACTTTTCTAAATATGTTGCTTAATTGCTCTCTGGATTAGCCAGAGAGCACCATAAAAAAACAGCTATTCCTTTGTTAATGAATTATTGTCACACAATTTTGCACCCTCAAAAGTCCTAGTCAGTTACGATGTATCCTCACTATTTACAAATGTTCCTGTTAATGAAACAATTGATATTATTTTAAATCTAATTTTTAACAAAACAGGCACCTTTCACAATTTCTCTCGTCAAAATTTCAAGACTATTTTAGAAATGATTTATCAATGAGAATTATTTTTTATTTAATAACAAAGTTTACCAACAGATAGATGGAGTAGGAATGGGCTCACCAATTGCTCCAATAGCAGCTAATATTTTCATGATTCATCTTGAAAACAACTTTAGATTTCAAACCCATATTTTATCGTAGGTATGTTGACGACTCCTTTGCTATTTTTGATAATATAGAACATGCCCACCATTTTTTTAATTTTATAAACTCTTATCATCCCAACATTAAATATATCATTGAATTAAAGAGTAACTATCAACTTCCTTTTCTAGACGTCATTATAGAAAAAACCGACAGACTAACTACCTCAATATACAGAAAGCCTACCTTTAGTGGCCTAGGAATCAATTTTTTCAGCCATTGTGACTTGTCACACACTCAGTGCAATTAAATCTCTAATATATAGAGGTTACCATCTCTCCTCCAATTATTTCCTAATGCACAATGAATTCCAGACTCTAAAGTCTTATTTTAAAAATAATTGTTACCCCCCACCTTTGGTTGACAAACTAATCAATAATTTTCTTACCAAAATTTACTCTCCAATATTTCTCTCATATAATGCTCCCAAAAATGAACATTTTTTCGTAGTACCTGAAATCGGACCTTACAATAAATTATTCACTAGAAAATGCAACAAATTACTCAAAAAATATTTCTTTCATACCAACTTCAAAATCACTTTTGTCAACCCACTTTCCATTGGAAGTTTCTTCTCGTCAAAAGACAAACTTCCTCTAGAAATGAGCAGCCGTGTTGTTTATGCTTTTACTTGTCCTTGCTGTTTTCAAGGAACCTATATTGGTAGTACGGTTCGCTCATTGAAAGAGATGTTTTGTTCTCACATAGGAATAAACCATCGCACTGGAAAAAAATTGTCTAAGAAGGAAGCTTCTGTAATTAGAAATCATAGTATACAATGCAAGACAGAATGTTCCATAGATAACTTCAAATAACAATGAATATAGTGTAAGAATTTTTGAATATTTCCCCCCCCCCCCTATTAACATGTACAAAATCTCCTACACTCAACATAGATAAACCGCTGTTCCCCTTCTTATTTCTTACTTTTAATTACCTCATTCAACAACCAACCAACCTTCTCTTATTTAACAACCAACTAATCAAATTCCTATCCTTCTTTAAGCCACATCATTTATAATTTCTTCATTTTGTAATTTCTCCTTCACTTCATCGGTAAGCAATATTATACTGTAATTTTTTACTTTTGTGTTTTTGCTTCTTTTTTTTCGTGTCAATAGTGGTTATATTAGATTGATAATTTGATTCTCTTGCCTTTTAAATTCCTGAGTTATTTTCTATTTTTTGATTTACCTACATAGTCTTAACCTAATTATTTCTAATATTTTAAATATTATTTAACTGTATTAGAACCTGAAGATGGGTAATACGCCCGAAACGTTGTTCTATAAATAAATCACATGTACCTCAGCCTCGTATGTGTCCTTACTTTCACCGTGAAATTATGTATATATATATATATATATATATATATATATATATATATATATATATATATATATATATATTATACGATTGGTAATTTGTCGCCGTTTTCAACTTTGAATTCCTATCATAGTAGACAGCTGTGCATCGTCTGTGAAGGACGCAATACCATGGCTGAATTAAATCCTCTGAAAAATGTGGAAAAGGCGAGCTGTGTTGCTCTAATGCGAATTTCTCCGAGTGTTTGTGTGTCAAAATGTGGACGATGCAGAGGATGAGGAAAAAGTGTTATCAGTCAGGTTGCGATGACGAGGTGACGGAACCCTCACTCCAGTCGTTATGATACGAACGAACTGGCAAATTTGTCGCCGAAATTCAGGCCATTATTAACTACGATCACAAGTCAATGAGGTCCGGATCCAGGATGTGGCCATTCGAAAGCCCTAAGTGTGACTGCAGGACTCTGCACTGTGTCACACAAGCAAGAGGACCTAGTCTTGGCTGTCTGACAACATCTCTCAGAACATCTAGCCTCCCCAGTCCCCAGACTGTAACTCCCTGTGCTATTAAGTGCGGGGCGTGGTTATGAGAGAGACCAATAAGTCCCCTCCTCCCCTTCACCCCCAAGGCGGAGGTTAAACATACGGACCGTCGAGAAGGCCTGCAGCAGGGTTCGACGACGCTTGGAAGCCGTGGTTGAGGCCGACTAAGACTCCGTTGAATAAAATGTATAGTTCAGGAATCTTTCAAGTCTTCAAAATGTAATTTTGGTAAAATCTCGGCCCAGAGATTTTGAAAGGAGGCTCGTAAAGAAAAGGGTGAAGTTGGGGGAATGAAGATTTTCGCCAAAACAGGAAAGTACATGGATCACTAAACACGAGTAAGGCAGACCACCCACTCACTCACTGTAAGCCTGCCCTTTTATCGCAAAAGTTGAAGCAAATATGCGATTGTTAGAGGCCCTAGGAGCCCGGCGATCAATTGAGTAGTTAACCCAGTGGAGACGCAACGAGGAACACAAAGGCAGCTGTTTACTAAAAGGAGTTTCATCAGCACCATAAAATGCCAAATGACCCCGACAAAGGGAGGGTACTAAGAACTCCTCCATGGAGAACAGACTGCTCTTGTCATTCGGATTGTGCTCATTCTTACTCGTTGAAGCGGTACAGCCAGATTTTTAAAAATTTGGACTGAATTTTCAATTCGAATGAAGTGTAGTGTTTTTGATATACCGCTTTGTTGTGCGTGACCTGAAATAGTGATACGTTCGGAAGTGGCTTTATCCACCTTCTTCACATACCACTTTCCTGGTTTTCATAACGAATCCCTAAACACACACATTCACGCACAGCTACACACATAGCCAGAAACTCGGCCCTCCCGATTCTCTCCCAAATTACACCCTCGGGTGAAATGACAGAGTGATGAAGGAGACCCGGCATATAGCCTTGAGGACTTTGATTGACCGGCCAAAATCTAAATATTGCTCTCGTTGTGGTGGAGCGAATGTGAGTGTGTATGAAGGGCCATTCTCCCACCCCATTTTCCCAATACCCTCTCCCTCCTTCTGTAAGAATGTGTGTGTGTGAATAACTGGAATTTAAATTTTGTTTTGTTTTAGATTTTATTGATGTTTGTATTCTCTTTTCAGAGATTATATTTTGAAAGAATAGTTTTAAAGATAAATATTTAAAGAATTATTAATGCTGAAAATTGTTTGGATATACATTTAGAGGTAAGATAGTCGATAAATTTACTCGGGTGATGCCCACTTATTAGTTTCCCTTCCATGTATAGTAAATGGATCATAAACGGAGGATATATCTCTTCTACAGAGAGTGGAAGCTTGGACAGACTGCGAGAAGGGTTCTCTAGACGAGTGCTCCGCCCAGCCCTGAGACGGAGGACTTTCATACCTCGCTACACCTGAACTACCACACCCGCATTGGCTGACGATCCTGCCTCCTTTTATATTAGCCTACTACCACCCACCTCCAGCACACAAGTGATAGCGCGTGCCCCTTTTCGTTCGGTTGTTGTTGTTGTTTTTCATTTCTTTGTGTAGATATATTTAAGTAAATTTGTTCTATTCGCCCGTTATAAAATTCTTTTGGTATCTTGTTTGGATTGGAGAATTTGACCTCATTTTGAAGTGTGCACACTTCCCTTGTAAATATAAATTATTGTAATTATCATTGTACATTTTTTTTGTAAGTAAAGGGACTGTATATATATAATCCGTTTCATTCTCCTTTGATTTCTCACGTCCGGATTAGTGTAGGAAACGGGTTGGATCGATTGGGGGTTAGTCTAGATTTTCGGCCCGCTACATCGTACGAATGATTGATATTCATAATGGCTATTCGGTTATCTGTGCGAGAGAGGACACCGAAGCCGTCACCTCCCCGCGTGCCACAGAAGTCTTACATAAAATCAACCTTAAACCAGACACCGCCACAAATACGCTCCCATAGGAACGTAATCTGCCACCGCCTCGAGCCGTGGATTGGAGGCCACTCTACTGACGAAATAACGGAGATTCTTTGGAATCACTCGTAGGCGAGAGTAGCCGATGTAATAAAATTCAAAGGTTATACCCACGTGTTTAAAGTAGTATTCACCGAAACTACGATGGCGATAAAAGGAAAAGAAACTGGCCTCCTCCTCTTTAATGTCCGTATTTGCCCCGAAGCAGATTGAATGGGAGGAATTCGTTGACCGCCAAATGTGATTCAAGTGCTACAGGTACAACGAACATATCACTGCAACTTGTCCTAACTCTACCACACTAGTCTGTTCTGTGTGCGCCGAACAGGCCATTCCTGGCGTGAATGTCAAAGTTCTGTTCAGAAGTGCCTTAATTGTGGTTGCTCACATAGGACGATGACAATCCCGTGTCCCGTTTAAAAAAAGCAAATAAAAATAAAATAAAATGGCAAAAAAGAGGAAGAGAGGAAAGTTAACGCCACTTACGCGAAGGTTGCCAAGGCAGCGATCGCAGAGAGTAGGGTGGCCCCAAAGCCTACTTTCCTGCAAATCCAAAATGAAAAGTTCATCAAAGTAATGTGCTGCATATATTATGTAGACATTGCCAATTTGACCCGGCCTGGTACCTTCGCGAAAGAGTTAAGCACCATGTTCGTGAAAAACGACATAGAGGAAATGTAGTTTCTGTATTTGGAGTTAACCTCCAACCTCAGAATGAGCAGAACAGCCCAAAAGCCCCGGCCTTGAGCAATGCCCTTTCACGGGATCCTCGAGTCCAGGCTATGGCTGCCCGGCACAACGCTCAAACACACACACACACAAGAGAGAAAACTCCAACAGATTCGCGAGTCGAGCGGGAGGAAGCCCCGGTTGTAAGGCCCAAAAAGATGGAGCATTCGCCCCGCCCCCAAAAGGCCTTACAGTCACGTTGACCGAATAGGTCCTCGTCATCGAAGAATCGGGCTCCCAGGTACATGTAATACTCGAGGATGCTTAACCTCAGGGTATATGCTGCCGAAGGGAAGCAGTTTCCCGACGAGACGGCCCCAGATGATATTGTCGATGGCCTAAGGGCAGGGCAATACAAATGGGACTACACGGCCGACACACCAGAATACCTAGTTAAAGAGGCTTACTTCCGCGGGCTCGTGAAGTTCTCGACTGACACTTATGTTGTTCTTACGAAAAGATCCGGCAAGGGAAAGACTTCCCCCCCCCCCCCAAGGAGCAAAAGTGGAACGAGAATAAACACGTATCAACCAAATACAACTACGCTACATTGCGGGCGTAGTATCTATGGCTAGCCGTGAATTGAAGAAGACCTTACCGAAACATGACATCAACCTAATTTAACAAAATAATAACCCTAATATACAAACTCTAAATTACGACAAATATAACATAAATTTAACTAAGCGTAGTGACGGGTTTTTACCAAATCACTACAAAGGCTTGAATGCCAACCAATTTTGACAAATCATAGACATAGATTATAATTCTACAATGCCAGAGCTACCCTTTCACCAGGGATCTTACCAACTTATACTATGCTATACTACTCTTTATGCTATTCCTACTTTTGCTGGAGATACCCTTTCACCAGGGAACAAATCCTTCAAAACTCGAACTAAACCATTTCTTTTTTTATCTTTTCAAAACGTTTCACCACTATACCTCTCCTACTAATCGTTCTACTACTCTCTTCTCTACCTTAATATGTCCAATATGGAGAACATATACATAAAGCGCTCAGAAGGGAAAGGAGACAAAGAATAGACAGACGAAAATGGAATTAAATAGAAGAAATAATGACAGAAAAGAGAAAGATTCCTACCGCAGGAAACTATATTAAATATAAATACTAAAGATGGGAGTGCACATAACCCCCGACGGAAAAGTAAAAAAGAACAGGAAGATGCGAATACATGCACGCAGCGTGAAGAATGAGTAAATTTTTCAAATTCGCTAAAATTGGGGGAAAATTCCAGTCGAGGACAACATTCCCATCAATTTCTCCCATTCAGAAAACACCTTTAATTTGCCCCTTGATGAAATACTAATCGTAAAAAAATGAATTTAAATAATTGATAATAATAATCCCCGGAATTTGAGGAACGTCCTTGAGCTTCCGTATGGATGGAGCAACCTCGTCCAAACTTTCAATTGTTCGACCAGTCTGCTACTACTAATACCATTGCGAATTATAGATTAGTACTCGCGGTAATCACTAGTTGTTCAACCGACTTAGATAAGATCCACAAGGCCCAACAAGCCATTCGAACATTGCGCCACACTTCTCAGTTGTTATTATCTTCCTTCTTCCATTTACATAGAGCTGCAAAAACACACAAACACATATACGCCGATATCTCACTGGGAACCATGTGTGCGGAAAGCACATATGGCCAACATAAAAAAATAAATATTTCTCTTTGTGAAAAAAATATGCGCGAGGGATCGTTAAGTTGAAGCGTGGATTTTTTAAGGTAATATAATAAACAATGTTTGGCAACGGCAAAGAAAATAAATACAAATTGGTAACTTTCGGTCATTGAGGATGCCCTAAATTGGGTATGAATGAACGAGCCTTTCATTCAAATGGATTTATTTCGAATTCATTCACCACACACGCGCAAAGAGAATGGGAGAGAAAGTGCGAAAGACACACACATACATAAGTACGGATCACCTACCACAACGCCATGTCAATCTTATCAGAGATCAGATATGTGCCGTACAAAAGCAAATATGTGATCAAAGCCCACCATGAGGTATAATCTCGAGCAATTCTGGAATAGCTTCTTTCACTCCGCTTTCTTACCATGATTCAAATTTCAAACAGAGTATAACCACCACCACCACCTCAAGAAAAGCAGCCAATATTTAGTTTCGCCATCATTGGTCCCTCATAGCAATGTGGCACTGTGTTGGAACATCTCTTTCAGACAGAGTTCAACCCCTCTAGAAAACCCGCGATTCGCCATGAGTCCCCTCCAAAAACCCTCGATTCGCGATGAGACTCCTCCATAAACCCCCCCAGAACCTCCTGGTTTCGTGATGATTCTATGAGAAGACACGGGAGGAGTTTATTTATGCTCACTGCATGGCCTCTACTAGTCAATTCAGAACGACAAACCTGCGCCCTTAAAAAGACAAAAAAATAAATTGTTAAACTAAAGCAGAGGAGGGGAGAAGGGCTCATGGATTCAGGGACAGGTATCAAGAGAATTCGGGGTTACAGTTAACTTTGATTCAGGTGTAAGTGTCGAATTTGGGGAATAATTTTAAAATTAGTTTGTTCGCGCGGCAACGCTTTTGGTTCATTTCTTCGGAGGCCAACCGGGCCTTTAGTAGCACACTGACCTCTATCGCTACTCACCCTGTTATATAAATTTCTCAAGGCAAGAGAAAAGCCACAACCCGTGATAATGAAGGTGTGAGGTGTTATCTGATGCTGGTGTCCTGGCAGAGCGCTGGCGAAACTGCAACTGTTGCAAGAAAATTGGAAAATGGCGGCAACCTCTTTGGGATAAAAGAGAGAGAACAGACGTAAGATGAAATATAAACATGAACATATTTTAGTGTCCGAAAATAACCCAAGTGGGAGAAGAAGAATAAGAAAATTAAAGAAAAAGCAAGTTGTTTTTTTTTTGCTTGTCTCTCCTATTATTTTTTTGCACTTTGAGGCAAAACTCCATGTAATATGGTCTTCAAAACAGTACTCAAACCCCACTATGGATGATGGGTGAAGAAGCAAAACTTGCATTAATATTTCAGTTCTAAACACTAAACCGACTGACGTGAAACCGATGTCACCCCAGAGAATGGACCTTTAGCTGTTAATTTTCACTTCTTTTTCCAGAAAAAGAACTGAATATGACTTCTCAAAGCGGTCACGGGTGGTGGACAGGTTCCGCACATGGCTTCCAACAAGAGGAAAATGTTCCCCTTCTTCAAGCGCAGAGGTGTTGATGCCAACTACAAGCTCCTGACCTAACCTGTTTTGCCGTGGCTCAAATCCAACTATCCGGAGGAGGTTAAGAACGTGCGGGCTTATGATGGAGTCCTAAGCAACACCGTACATGACCGTAGGGACTCTGCGAAGGCAACTCTTCCCACTTCCGACCCTCCTCCAGCCGTACTAGATAAAGAGGCAATACGAATGAATGAACTTGAAAGGATAAAATATCTTGAATTTGCTCACGTGGATTTCCTGGACTCGACCGGCTCCTCTCGTGGGGAGTGAGGACATCGGGGTCAAGAAAGAACTGCGCAGCTTTCCGAGGCCGTATTTAGGTCTTCATTGCAAGTAATGGAGGCCACATAAAATGTTGGTTTCGTATTAATATCCTTCCCTTTTCGGTAATTGGGTCATTGATGCTTAATAACGAAATTACGGAGGTCCTGGCAATTCTCACAGTAATGGTTCCCCATTCTGTACAAATAACAATGCCCTTTGGTTAGACAATTCGATTAGTTAACAACCTTCCTTCCTTATTAAAGGTATCGTGGAGATGAACCTTATTATTGAACCTGGACAGCGATGTCAAAGCTTTACAAACATTTATCCCCTTCAACACAGGCAAAAGTTCTTATTTATCTCCAATATTCATTGTGGCCTTATTTTTCGTTATCTTCCACACGTCTATTATTCTATTTTGGAGAAGAAACGTCTCTTTCTATCCGAGATGGAGTCAAATCTGCATTTCTCTCCATTATCTTAACACAGAGTAAAATATTTCAAGCAAATTTATTCAACCTTTGCCCGCTATTTACTTTTGCCAGTCGGGCAAATAGAGATATTCCACCCTCTCTGACTGGTTTGGCTTCAAGTTCTTAATGGTCCCAGCAAAAGATTCACACCTTTTCTTCTTTCTTCATAATATATGCATTCGAATTATATTAGAGCTTCTCACATCACTAAAATTCCAGCCATGCTTTAAAAGATTGGGTAGTGGTGTGTGTGTGTGTGTGTGTGTGTGTGTGTGCACTTCCGCCCTTTTGCGAGACGGATTTGAACCAGCGATCGCATATGATGTTGGGTACATGTTTTAAAGAGGGTCTAATTTAATGGGTTCTGAACTACGAGTGACCAACATTGGTTACCATTAATTTGACCCACCATAACTACCGCAACCTATGGAATGTCTCGAATCCACCTCCTTATGGGTAGAAACGGAGCTTCTCTAAACAAAATGGCGGGATCCCATAGAGGCTGTATCCCGCAAGAAAGAGAGCTCTAGGAAGAAAGTGGTGAATCTAGACAAAGTGAAAATGTGTGGAAGTCATATAGCTACAAATACTCAATGTAAGCATTTAGGACGCCATTGCATTTTCTCTTCTTACCGGAAGCCCCCCCACCCCTCATCTGCAATCGAAATATGAGTGAGCTCTGATTCACTCCCTAAAATCCACCGACAAATGCCAAATGGTGGTGAGAAAGGAAAAATACGAACAAGTGTTCCTTCGCGGTTATGGAGACTAAGTACTTGAGAAAGACGATCATGTCACGCAGACAACTCTGTAATGATTTCACTAGTGTTTCGCGTTACACATGTGTTTGTGTGTGCATGTGCGCCGTGTTAGATAAAGAGGAGATGCGAGTGAGCGCACTTGGAAAAGGATAAAACTTCTTTAATTCGCTCACGTGGATTTTTTTGACGGATGTTTGTTTATTTTCCTCTCCTGTTTCGCTTTCGGCCTGCCTTTTACACATACACACGGCATGGAATTTATAATAAAACGCTCTAAAGGGTCTGGAACACGAGAAAAATTGCCTCGTCAGTCCCCGGACTTGGAGGATCACCGGACCAATGGAAAAAAAAGGAGAGCTATCCCTCGAGAGATATCGGATTGAAACTGCTATGGCCGTGTATGTATATCTTACCCAAAACCCGCAACACTACAGAGATGAATCATCGAAGGCCAATGACCCAGCAATGAATAAATTCCTTTCATTGGAAATGAAACTTCCCTCCCAGGCAGACATTGGCGGTAAAGCAGAAAAAAGAAATAAAGTGGTAGATATGAAAGAAGAGCGTTCTAAGGAGTAAAAGGCAGAAAACGTGTACGTATTCCACTGCAAAGAGCAAGAGGAGAGGAACATACATAGGTTAAGAACCGTTATTAAACAAGTTTTCATTATTTTCAAAGTTTTACTGTAATTTCACTTTAACCAACTGATGGACTAGTAATAAGCACTTGTGCCAAAAGTTACTCGATGCCATTTTGTTGTGGTTGAACTCTGTTGCACGAAATCTCCGGCCATATGAGGAGACATGAAAATAAGATTCCATCTTTCGTTTCAAAAGAACTGTGGAACTTAATTATCTATTATTATAGCCTTTCTTTCCTAATCAATCGGCCATTCTCTTTGATAGCCATGAATGTACAATAAGAAACGATATTTTTGTAAGTCAATCCCCTCCACCCCCTTTAAGTGGATATTAGAATTACATATTTTTCAAACGTTTTAATTTTGCCGCAGGCAGATCCACGCACCCGATTCTAGACAGCTCTTTCAAGTCAGTGGGAACGCTCGTATTTGTATTGAAAGTAAGTTCTTAAAGAGGTACATATGCAAAGAAAGCGATCGGGTGGAGTGTTTCTGTGCGAAAGGAAAGCACCATTTTTGATACTAGATCAATTCAGCTAGATAAACTCACAAAATTAAACCGATGAGGTTCGCCGTAAAGAAAAACGCGAGTAGCAACCAGACTTGTTTGGTTTCTCCTTAGATACGTGAGAGGACGCACTCACGTCTGGGTTTTTGGGTGGCTCATCAAACCATGAATACTGGGGCGCGAATGTGCATTTGAAGAACCGAACAGCAGTACAAAAGAGTTCAAGCTCCAAACTACAGGGTGGCCCGGAAGTTCCTACCCATCCATATATTATTATGTTCTAGTCAGTTATTAATGATTTTTGTTCTTTTTCAGAGAGAATATGGCAGATAAAAGTCCATTTACATTTGAAGAGCGTCTTGAGACAAGTACGTGGGTACATGAGGGCAAAAATACTCGTGACACCCTGGATACAATAAGATATATGCATGGGTATGCACTTATGAGCCACCCTGTACATTAGGTGAAAACGTGACCAGGTGTCAACCAACACCTCTACATGACTAAATGCATGAAATATTCATGCAATCTTACGTCATTTATTTCTCAGCACCGCGATAGCAACCGAAGACAAGCGACTTATCTTCGGGAATATTTAATAATCTTTCGTTCAATAATGAAATATTCTACTTTGGTCTTTCCAAACATACCAAGACAAGCGAACACAGGCGCTCGATGAAGAACTATTGATTTAAAGTCGATAGAATTTCATAGTGACCGTATTATCTTAGTACCAGGCACACAATGTCGTTAAATATTTGAATAAACAAATTATTTACTTAAAGCTAAGACACGAAAACGAAACCAACAAACAGTTTTGTAAAGAAATTGGTGAGGTGGGAAAAAATGATACACGAGGCGGTCGATTAGGTGTGCAACTCCCTTGTGTGTGTTCCTACTCACTAAGAATTCTCACTCTCCCTTGAAAAAAAAATACTGAAATAGATTGAAATGTAGGGGTGAGGAAGACCCTGGATCACTCACTGGCAGACACATTCAATCTGAATAATCAAACCGAAATGTGGATTTTCTGGTGGATAAAAGGCGGGCAACGGAACGGAACGGAAACGAACCGTAACGTAATAGCTGGCGCATCATTAGTGGTATACCACAAGGGACTGTTTTGGGACCACTAATCTTTATTATATAACATCAAAATGAAATAGATATTACATTGTTGAGTCAATGCAGTGAGTTCTTTTCTTGCGAGTGGGTAGAGGTGGCGTGTGCGAAGCGGGCGGTTTATAAACTTGGTATGAACCGAGTCTTTTTTATGCTCAGAGATGGGCGAGTGGATAAGCCTCCTCGCCCAATTATTCGAAGCTCGTCACCGTTGCGACCGCATCTTTCTTTTCCTATCAGCCTCTCTTTCTTAAACCCAGGGTACAATGCTTGAATTTCTTTCACCCAGTGGCATTTACACGATTAAACAATACGAAAGTGGTGTGGTACTGGCTCTTTCGAATGGGCTTTGTATCTCCTCATCAAAAAGGGCGATTGTCATGAATGAGGTGGTATGACATTCAATGGGGGCAATTATGAAGAGGAATATAAGCGAATAAAAGAGTAAAAAAAACGACACTGAGGAAAAGAAATGAACGATGAAAAATCGCAATCCTGTTTGTCCTTTTGATCATGTTTTCTTCTTTAATTTGGTCTTGAAGCTATAGAATAAAAGCCATTACAACCTCTTTATGTGCTTAGGATAGACAAAGCTTGCTTCATAGCAAACTTTGTCATTTTTCTTTATTTATTCTTTTAATTTCGCCTGTCCTATCCGTCCTCTTTTCTCCGGGGAGGGGGGGAAGCGCTCGTTAAATGAAACCGATTTACATTTCTGCCTCGTGAATCTCGCAATTAAATGTAAATTTCAAGTGTTTCGTCCTCATCCCAGATTTTAGCGTTGTGATGTGTTCCGCAAAGTTTGGCGTCCTCTCTTCCAATTCATTCATTCGCTTCTCTCTGAGGAAAAATCTCACTACATTCCACCACCTATCTCAGGAGTGGACCTCGAACTCGTAGTTTGTTTTTTGTTCTAATTTGTGTCTGTATGCTCCTAGCGTGCCCTCTCGACCCAAACATTTTGAGTTTAGGTTTACATTACTAGTCCTTTTTATCCCTTTAACTATTAATGTTTTGTTGGGTTCCACTCTTTTTCTTGTTTTAATGCTCCCAACATTCTCACACATGGTAGACCTACCAAGGGTGGCAAAGTATTTTAAACCTTTAAAATCTTTTTTTTACACAAAATGCAATTATTAATCTTATATCCTTATAAAATGATCTCGATAAATAACTAGGCTACAGTCAGAGGTGGACACTAAATACATTTAAAGTATTTAAATACTAAATATTAAATACATGAAAAAAATGTATTTAGATACTAAATACATTTTGAAAATGTAATTAGTATTTAAATACTAATTACATTAATGTATTTAGATACATTTTAAATACATGATATATAATGACAATCGATAAGGACCATTGGTATCGCAACAAAAAATATCCAATTGGACTTAGGTACTACAAAAAAAATAGAAAGTTCCATAGAATGAAAATTCAATTAGCTATTTATATCAGCATCACATTTAAGTAATATCAGTTGCTGAAATGTTTCGTCAGATAAAGAACTCCGTTTTGGAGATAAGGTCAATCCTCCTAAAGAGAAGAGCGGTTCCACAGGAGCTGACGACGGAAAGGTGGTGTTGTACTTAATAAATAACTTTTTAGGTTTGGCTATCTATCTAAACTTTGAAGTGTTTTATTTGAATCTTGAAGGTAAATGAACAATTCTAAATCTGCGGTTGATCGTGTTTGAGTGGGTTTTGTCAATCGAAAATAATCGTCACTGTCCGATACACCACTGGATGATTCAGCTACGGGTCCCTCTGTTAAATTCTCAATCACTTGGATCATAATATTTTTAAGAGAGTCTTGGTGACTTGATCTCTCCCATGAAATACTGATATCTAACCCGCGGAGTTTGAAGAATGGATGGCTTGTTGATGCAATAATGGCATCTGTAACGCTGGCTTCATTTGCCACGGTCAAATAAGATTGGTAGCGCTTTCCAAAGCCCTTAGTGACTGCAATTAGAAGAGGTTGGCAAAATTTCAGAGAACGTAACTAAAGGCTCTTTAGCTTTTTCTTCACAGTGGGTAAGGTAGGGAGCAATTCTTCATAAAAACAGTTTTGTTTTCCCAGTAGGCGATCAATTGCCACTACAATAGGAGCCAAAACTGAGACATACTTCCCAAGAAATTCAATTTCGTGACTTCTGAACACTGGAAGTTCAAGGAACGTCATGAGTTGATGTAATTTGTCCTGGTGTTTTAAAAGTAATGGCAATGCATCAAACAGAGAGTTCCACCTTGTAATGTAAGGCCCCTTTAATGAACAGTTGATAATAGTTTTGATAATCTCTGGTGATTTTGGACCACCGCTTTTGTTCCATAATGCTGAACATTTCCCCATCGCAGCATATTTACAAAAGATATTTTCAGGGCCTGTTTTGCATCAGTTGTGGCGACGAGACTGAGTGTGCGTGAAACACAGCGCATAGGTTTAGGTAGGCTGAAGCTGCATGGGTCAGACGAAAGGTCTTCTTCCTGATCTAAGGCACTTCTCATTAAGAAACTATCCTCCAGCTCGTGCTCACTCTGATCTTCTTCACCTACCTGGATTCCATCTTCTTAATCTGTGAACACATTTGCAGCAGACTGCAAATTCCTTAACGCTTTAATAAAATTAGAGCCGTTATCAGTGAGGTGCTCGTGATTTTCTGCAGGGAAAAATCGTATTCATTGATGATATTCTCCATATGTTCAGCAATCTTGATGTAGTTATGTCCTCATTTGAAGCGACAGCATGCCAATACTCCACTGTGATGAACAAGAGCAGCTTCCTCATGCTGAAAAAAATCAATAACAGTACAATGTTTGTCTCATAAATGTATCCATAAATTTTACATAATATAATCGAGATAAATTCCACCAACAAATATGTAGGTCTGCTTTCAGCCAAGAGCTGATAACTTCCTAACTGTAAAGACATTTTCAATTTTATAACTCATAAAGAGCAAAATCTTAACATACCCAATGAACTGTAATGCCCCCAAAACTACGGTGACGAGTTGACCAATTATCCGCAGTAAGACATAAGTAAGAGGTGCTGTCTAGTTTATTCTTCAGTAGAGCTCTTGTCACTTTCTCTTCTTCTACAAGATTTCGGCCTAGCTTCCACCTTGAAATGACGTCAACTGAAGAATTTAGACCTGCGGTAGTGGAATGTGTGATCAATGTAAGTGAAATTGATTTTCACAGTGAAATGAGAATATAGGGTATGCATATAATTTTTTTATAGAAAATGTAGCTATATGAATATCCTATAGCTATATAGGACTGGTACATTAATTCATAAATATATTATTAGTCCTTCATATTCAGAATTATAGTAAAATATGGACTTTCAGTATTGTTAGGAATGTATACATTATCAAGCTTTATTTCATACATTTTTGATGGGCGAGCATGCTAGTTTTGACATAATGATATACAGGTATTGCTACTATAACGAAATACATCGTTATAGGAATTCATCTAATAAATACATATAATCGATCAATAATTGTACTAATTATTCCTGAAAAAATTTATTCAATAATATCAAGTAAATCATAGCGCGCTTTAAGAATATATGTATGTGGATTCTCATGAAATTATTGCAATATATTAACCTCTGTTGTTTGTATGTCTTCCTTTATTTAACTTCGTAGTGACCAATAATCCGAACGCTTTAGTATTCGGTCGTTATAAGAGCTTAAACTAACCTGTATTACAAATACTATAATTGTAAACAACATTTGTAACTCAGAACTCACCTTTAATTAATCTCACAAAAGCTGGTTGCTCCATGGTTGACAGGAGATGCACACCTTGTATGATAAAATCTGCAATCAGTTTATCAACAACAGATTCTTTGACCTCCGGTAATGTCTGTTGAGGAATAGGCCGAGGGGTGGTTGGAGTTTTCCTCGACTCTTATATATATATATATATATATATATATATATATATATATATATATATATATATATATATATATATATATATATATATATGTATATATTTATATATATGTATATATTTATATATATGTATATATTTATATATATGTATATATTTATATATATATATATATATATATATATATATATATATATATATATATATATATATATATATTTATATATATATATATATATATATATATATATATATATATTTATATATATATATATATATATATATTATATATATATATATATATATATATATATATATATATATATATATATATATATATATATATATATATATATATATATATATATATATATATATATATCCTATTATCCCGAATGCGAAGGGGTAGTCGTACTACTCCTTATACTTCGTTCGGCCCGTGTCCTGAATGGGTTTATTGACTCAGAGTGCTTAGAGGTTGGCTACGGAGGGATTGGAATGAACTTTGTCAGCAAGCGACCCAAAGGAAGTTAGATACACAACAATATGAAAATAAAGTTTTAATGAACACTAAACAAGAATATATATATATATATATATATATATATATATATATATATATATATATATATATATACAAATAATGTGTTTTGAGAGATAAATTAATAACTGGATCTCGGATATCTCACTTGGCTTGAAAATTACTATTCATCATACAAATCCCTATACACTTGTAATCGTGGTAAGCTTCGCGGTGAAGTCAGGGAATGTGAAAGGGAAGGGTTACCTTGGAACCTGATGTTCGAGTGGCGCTGGTGAGGTAAGGGGTGGAGACGATGAGGTAGGTTCTCCTGGGACCAACCTGATCCCACAATTTCGTCACGATTCTGCTAGAAGAAGGCGGTGACGGGAGCTTCTCGTTACATAGGGCCCTACGCTCGTGAACTCCGAGGAATCTTGGGTGCCTCTGTGAGGATTGGGGGTGCGAAGTGACCTATCGACGCGTAGGGTCACGGAGAAAAGCCGATAAGTAGTTTTCTCGCTTAGGGAACCAGAGTGAGGCTGTTTGTAGCTTCGGCTCTTAAACGTGAGTAAGAGCCTGGGTCCACATTGACTTGCAGACCAACGGGGTAAGGAGCCTCCCTAACTGGGACCGATCTCCTCTCTGAAGACTTGATGCTTCGACGAATTACCACTACACAGATAGATGGCAATTCCTGCCCCACCAGACGCTGTGCAAGGTCTACTACTTGCTTAAGGAACCAGAGTGAGGCTGTTTGTAGCTTCTGCTCCGACACGTGAGTACGAGCTTGGGTCCGCACTGCCTTGCAGACCAACGGGGTAAGGAGCCTCCCTAACTGGGACTGATCTCTTCTCTGAAGACTTGATGCTTCGACGAATTAGCACTACACCGATAAATGGCAATTCCTGCCCCGCCAGACTCTGTGCAAGCTCTACTACTTAAGGTTAAAAGAATTCGTCTTTTATATTCGAAACTCGGGAGAGGTTCTCAGGGCGCCGGAAGTAGATTAGATGTCAAGCTACTCCATTTCGTCCTTTATAAACTTCCGGCAACTATCGGAAGCGAAGATGGGCTCCCATTTTTGGATAAACAGTCCGGGACGGAACTCGGTAGTTAGCTGAAATGGCCGACGGTTTCTTCCGGCTGAAGACCACCAGATATTGGGCCGGAAGGGGAAGGGTTGATAAGCGGCCCGCCCGGAAGGGAGGTGGGCAAAACTTGGGAGCATTAAGCTATTCTTCTACAATGTCTTTACTTTAACACCGCTGCATGAAGGACCATCATCGTCTAATACTGAACATTTTCTTTTTGAATCTGTTCTTGGAGCTGGCACATAGTTATCCACTTTTTGCACCAAAGCAGGATGCTTTCTCTGTTGATAAATGTACATGATCAGATAATTGAAGGACATTTGTTTCACGTTGCCATAATTCACGTTAAATTCAATCAGCATATTCTATAAATAAAAGTGTTACAAAAAGAAGCAGGTAGGTTCGTGCATGGTAAACTTACGCTACTTAACATTATCGTTAGCTACTAGCAATTTTGCCATTTTTTTTTAAAATAAGAAATAGTGAAACTTGTCAATTCAATTAAGTATCATATAATTAGCTTTAATAAATTATTACCTTCAAATGAATGCGTAGATTGGAAGTGGCATTGCTCACCGCAGAGATTTCGCCATTGCATGATGTACATATACACACCACTTTTTTTCCGTCGGAAGATTTCACTCTAATTATTGTCTAATCTTTCCATTTCACACTCTTTCGAAGAAGCTGAAATTGCCATGCAGCAGTTGAAATAACGCTGAGCGCTCTCACTATACAACCGAACACAACTGTGACTATCTGTTAACTGAATTTGAACTGATGCAAGCAGTCTTCCCTCACCGGCTCATGCAGTCAACCGTTTGCGTCATACAAGTTGCAAGCTAAAACATGCATTACACGTTCTTGACGACAGCTATATAAACCTATTATCAGTATTTAAATACATTGTATTTAAATACTTTCAAAAGTATTTAAATACATGATCTCAAATGTATTTACAAATACAATTTTAAATACATAAATGTATTTAAATACTGCCCACCTCTTGCTCCAGTAAATATCGAATAATTATTCTATTGCCATGAAATGCCTCGATGTTCTCGCGCCAATGAACTATAAGCATTGGGACCAAGAATATGATATCCTGCATGAGACTGCTTGACATGCGCGCCACGACAGTCAATTGCCCTTATCTGGAAACGACATCGCTTCTGTTTTTAAATCTCGTTATTGTGTGTGTGGTCCTTGTGCTGAAAATGCTCTCATCGCCAAGGAACTGGAGGAGAATTCCTATGAACTTAAGACAGAATAAAGATATTTATTCTGCCACGGAACCTTTTAGAGAAATATCAAAATCGAATGATAAGAAAGGTTAGGAAATTCAATCTCTCTATTCACTAGTGACTCAAAATTAAAAACTGGTATGACTTAAGCGATAGATAAAATATTTTCAATATTCAGTTATCTGTGGATCTACATATTTAGAAAAATACTCGCATAACCACTGCTGCGTACATATAATTATACGAAGGCTGTTTTGCATCTAAGACCACCATACCGTCTTCAGATTACATATATGGCATCGAAATTATGGTGATTAATGAGAACAAATGGGACCATAAGAACTCGTTAGTAATTGGTCGAGAGCGAAATTAGGGCCTTTCCACTTAGAGCTTAGGAGTATCCAGAAAAGGAGACGGGAGCGCAGAACACGGGTATAGCGGAGCTCTCAGAGAAATGAGCACAGCCCGCCAGGGGGAGCAATATGTGCACATCACTCATGTGGAAAAGTGTACACTCATTTTGAGCTGTGCTTTCACTTAGGGATGGTAACGAAAAAAAGGGTTACTCCTTTACTTTTTATAAGGAACCCCTCGATTTGATATAACAATAATTCGTGACTATCATTTTCTGTGTGCTTTGTAGTCGTTACTTCTTTTACTGTAAGATTTCCCCTAAGTGCAAGAAGGAGGAGGGTGGTATAATTATATGCTTAGCCGGGAAACGGAACGTTTCTTATTCCGTATTAATAAATCAAATTATATTTAGTCTTAACATCGGAGTGCGAAAGAGAACGCAAGAATGTCAAATCGCCCACTATGATAAGAAGCTTTTAGCACTATTTCAGTTGCAACGAGCAACGCACCGTTTAAATATAAAACCTCGCCTTAGGAATATTAAGAACAAATCCTCACTAATTTGGGATTACATGGCATTCATATAAATACAGAATTTCTTTCATGCGAGTCAGTAAATCCCTAACGGCGCGTGGTCTGCTTAATAGTTGGTCTGGTAGGTTTTTCGTGTGCAAAACACACTTGATGAGATTAAAGTATCTTTTAAGAATATAAGTAAGCGATTAATTAATACCAACTCCTAGAATCTTTGCATTTTGCTATATAATTTCAACATTCCTTCATGAATCACCACGGATCAATGACCATTCGGGGACGTGTTTACACAGAATCATCAATTGCGTGAATTAGCAGACTTGCTTTAACAAATTGAAATGATCATTTATAGAAACATGTAAACCTAAATTGAATAACCATGAAATGAACATGCATGCACATTCACAAGCAACGCCTTCTCATTGTTGTCTTTTATTATCATTCTTACCAGCATTCTTCAGTCTGTCAATTCTCTTCAGCCGTAGTAATCGCTCTTGACTAGCACTGATAGAGAGTACCTTCTCTTCGTCTTGATCACGCCACAGAGTTTCTTCATAGAAACTGAAACCAGTTTGGGTGGTACCAATAAACGCTATAAATCGATGAAAAAGAAGCATCCTTCACTGTGATTCAAACCATCGGTGATCTCTCACATGAATCTCGGTGGATGCCGATTCATTCCGGATTCGCGAGGCTAGCTATTTTGCCCTATATTCACAGGCCTTAAAGTTAGGCCAGATGCTTTTGAACTATTAGGTTTCTCTACATGAAATATCGGTTTATTTTAATAAAAAGTGAATATTTAATCAAAATAGGACTCATTTTTATAAATAACTTTCTAATGTCTGTTGGTCACAAATTCAGTACAAAACAAATTGTCTCCCTTATTATTGAACCTTTTATCGCGAATATGGAGTTCAAAATGCTTGAAAAGGTGGGTAGGTAGGGAATGCGATCAGTCTCTTGGCTAGGACGCCCCTTCCCCATGACCGGATAATGAAACTAACATAAATATCAGTATGACAATCGCTTGTAAGCCCAATGGCACTAGGAGTTGGTCCACTTGTTTTATGGGGGGCGGGGGTTTTTGTGTTTTGGGAATCAGCCAGTGAGCGGAACCTTCGTCACAGCGGGGAAAGTGGAGGAGGACTTTCTGCAACAAGGGTATGTGGATACAATTACCCATCAGCGAGATTCCTTGGAGCAGAGAAGAGCATGTGTGTGTTGTGCTTTGGAGACGGGAGAAGAAACATAGTGGTGTTGTGATTGTCTATGTGTGATGATCTGTGTAAAATCTATCCACCCTAGGAGGGGGGAGGGGTAAGCAAAACGCGTGCACCAATCGGTGTCCAGACGTCTAAGTGCGTTCTCGTTTGTGTCCACTCTCGCTTGGGATTGAACCCGACACATCGACGATAGAAAACCAACACCGTTCCATTGGGCTATCGTAAGTATAGACCGAACGGAGTCCTAATTTTACGATGGCCGGAGGGCGGATTTAGCCGGGGTCGGAAGCGGATCGATCTATAATCGTAAGCTAACGGTGGAAACCAGAAGGTCAAATGTGAGTTGAGCTGGATGCTGCAGTAAAACTCCATCTCCCAATTCTCTATAAGTCTAGATACAACCAGCTGGCATTGCCATGGAGCAGGACTGGACCGTCGCTATTAACCAATGCAGGTGGATTGATCAGCAATCTTGAATGCAGTCCAGCAAGCTGTCGATAATAGGATTGGTTCTTTACCTTCTCCCCCAAACTGATGACTCATTACTACTCCAACCAAACTGTAGCTCCAACCTTTGGGGGGAACGGGGTGCACCAATGTGTTAGGCATATGACTTGGTTCTTCAATCTTGTCTATAGCCATTCCCCAGATTTCTCCTTGTTATTGCCCTATAGGTTCCATTTTCTCATTTATATTGTAACCACATTTCTTTTCTTTTTTTAACCTTCCATAGCACATTGAGATAATGTAATATGGTGGCTGCTAAAGTTATAAAGTCTCCAGTAATTGCTCAAACTGTTGTTGGTGACTTATTGGCTGATCATTCATCCCCATAAAGAACAGGTTTTGGACCCCCTCTAGGTTCACTATTGGTGTCAATGTTTCCAGACTTTAACATATTGAACCAACGCTGAGCAGTTCTTACTGCAGTGGTATTCCCCCCGAATGTTTTTTGATGTTATCAGCAACATGAACAGCAGCAGTATGTTCCAGTTCAAAATTAATTTTTCTTGTTTGTTTTTAAGCGCTTAGAGTCCTTTCCCACCCTTTGGGGTCCATTCAGACATTGGGAAGATACCATTACTGATGGGGGGTGTAAATGATTCAAATAGCATTATATTGTATTATATTTACATTGAATCTCCAAAAACTAGCGAATCATTCATTTTAGTGTTTTCCCTCATTTAAAAAAAAATAAAAAAATCATGTGAAACGAAAATAAAATTTGGGCGAAGAAACGTGTAAAAAGAAGACTTTTTTCGGTCTTGTGAGTTCATGTTCTGTTCCCTTTTAGTGCATAGTGGCTCAGTGGTTACGCCGGTACTTCTCATTCGAGAGGCGCTACTTCGAATCCCCGATGCAGTCTGATATTTTTCCCCAGCATTGGCGAGCCGTGCTATTATGGCTTTTTAAATCTTTAAGCGATCTTTCGCATAGTGGCGTCTTAATTAGAGTGATTTAACCTTTAGAATCATTAAGAACGTGTCATTGTTTTAGACCTTAGTAAGTGGCTGGGAGGGAGAGGGATCTTCAAACGAGTCACAGGGCCATCTTAAGGATACTAGTAGTGTGAGGTTTAAAGTTTTCATTCTTCTCACACCCCTTCTTTGCCTTGGCTATTAGACTCCAGCTGGTATATTAAGTTTGGACACAAGAAATATCACAATAGTCTCTTTGTTCACTAGACAATAGCCCCCCCTTGACTTCTTTTTCTGGAGGAGGGGGTTATGCTAAAGGAGAAAATGTCCTCAATGACAAATAAAGATACGAGATACCTTACAAGTCACCTTGTGAGTCGTTAACAGAGCGTCTTTAGGTGCCTTATCTTAAATTGAACGAAACGCAGGTGCTTACTCTTGAATTGAGTGACTTTAGATGTCTAATCTTGAATTGATCCAATATTACCGCCTACTGTCCCTTTTCATTCGTGACCGAAGTTCCCTGACCGGATCATGGAATTCACATAAATCTCAGAAAAACAATCGCCCATGAGCACTAAAGGCCGGTCCTCGCTAAGAGAGCAAGGAGCAGCAGAAAGAGCGGTGCTACTGGTTTTGCCACCAACCAGGGAGCAGGGCTTAAGTTTCGGTTTTCCCTTTTGCTACTAAAACATCGAGGTCTTTCTCCTCGAAGTTTCGGCCAGGTTTCGTAAATAAAATATAAAAACAATTTGAGCCTATTATCACGTCCTGCACTGCGCTAAAAAACTCGCATGTATAAAATACGATGGCAAGTTATGAGGGCACGTAAGGCATATTTAAGATTTCCCTTTGGTAAATAAAAACAGGAGGAAACCAACTTAAAGGAAATTAAAGAGTATGCTAAAGACAGGCCGGCTAGCATTAGATTATATGGGGCTCCAAGTGTAGGAGAGGGACAACTTTCATATACCTATCCCAAAGTTCCTTTTCGTGAGTTCACTTAAAAGGAAATAGGTAACTAGTAAAGGGGGCGGACTAGAAAAGACTAACAAGAACTACTACAGTAAGTCTTGATCCAAATTCATTAACTTGAAAGATTGAACCAAGCCAACGGAACAACAAGCAGAGGGCAGAAGCTGCGCAGACCAACGTTTGAAAAAGTTATGGCGTAGATTTTTTCATATAAATTGTATATTTTGTCGGAACGGTCTACCAAAAATAGTTGTTAATACTATGAATAACGGTTTAGCAACCGTCTTGTGGTCTTGTCCAATGACTATTCCAAAAGATGAAATATCCCTGACCATGAAATCTTATCCGTTTTTTACTGTATTCGAGTCTCAACTCTTCGTGTGGGCGACGCGCCGGATTTTGCCGATAATTAAGAATTCCGCCCCGTAAAGAGATGCTAAAAATACAACTGAGGGCGTAATCATCCCTTATTTGATTTCGAGATCAAAGGAACATTGAAGGAATGGCGATGTAACAACCATTTCCAAACTAGCAGCATAATTCCCTGCCATTGCGTGCACACAAACAGTATACACACACACTTGCATTCATTCGGTAGCCGGTTAGGAAGTTTGTGCATAAATTCGACAAAGCGTCACTAGGTACTCGGATCTAAATATTACAATCGGGCGCTTTGATATAACCTCAGGTCCCAACACCCGCAGTTGACTGCCCTTCTGGCCTCAATCCCTACAGGGGAATCTTGGAAACTCAGTTCTACACATTTTCGCTCTTTCTATATTCATCACTTTCTTTGAAGTTCTCTCCATGCGAACTTTTTGCGGGAAATGCCTTTGTTGGTTTTCTGGGTCTTCGTTTACGAGCCCCTATGAGAATATCATGACGGCCAACATCATGTATAACCTTATAAGTGCACATGTCGTAAACATTCCGGGGCTGACATCTTTAATCAACGATCGGTAAAAATAATAATAATGAAAAGGTGAAAGAAATTAGTGTAATCCAACAGATGTATGTTACTTTAGCTGTTAAAAAGAATGATGGAAGAAAATATTAGAAAGAAAAATATGTAGTTAAAACGTTTTGTAAAATTTTGGAGGATGACAATGGCTGCTAGAGGGAGTAAGCGACTCTCGTCACCCTACGAACATCCGCTTTCATTGACCTAGAATGACATCTCTCAATTTCCTCATAATCTCCAAATTAGGCGGACTCACGAGCCCGTTTATAGACCATTTGTTGCTATTTCCTCTAAGTCATGAACAGGCGTGTACGAATGTGTAGAGCGGCCGCAAAATCATCGATAGTTCCGACTTACACGAGAAGATAAATACATTTGCTTCGCCCGGGATCGACACGGAGACAAAAGCGGTCCTAAAAATGAAGAACATCAAATTTCATAAATTTCACATGCAGTAGCCGAGCTTCTAAAGGCCCACGTATTGGTTGATAAAGACAAATTTTAGCCTCCTGATTTGAATCTGTTCACTCAATGAAGTTGATGAGACGCAGTACGCTTAATTTATCATGATCTTCCTATTTCAATACCCCCTCCTCAAAGGCCTTTTCTTTGACCTTTCCTTAATTTTTGCTTAAAAAATGATAGGAAACTAATGAACGTCAAATCCCTTAGGGTTACTTTTTTTTTACTCAGTACAGCTCACATGTTTAAAACCATAATGCTGATATTCGATGAACCTGGAAGGAATTGAGGCGTCATTAGAACACTGGTGACATCAGATTTCGCATCGGCAGTCAAGCAGGAATGAAAAGTGACGAAAAATTGGCCAAAACATCTTATATAGGACTTTTTTGGAAGGTGATGGCGGAACAACGGAGTAAGAGATAGGCGCCAACAAATTCAATGTAGGAAGGCACCGACACACTCACTGCTGGGTCGATCACCTACAAATAAGTAAACGCAAGTTGCAAGTTAAAATTTTTTCGTTCGGTTCAAAGTCCGCAAAGCAATCAAACTAAAGAGGGAAAACTGACACCAAACAGAAGATGGAGGAAAGGAACACGTATGTATGTAACTCTGCACGTATTGTCGTATCTAAGAGATGCTAATTTCTGAGCAGCTGCAGGGATTTTCTTTCCATTTTTTTGTTAATAAAGTGAGAAAGGAAAT
Source organism: Ceratothoa steindachneri (assembly GCA_963969495.1). NCBI lineage: Eukaryota > Metazoa > Arthropoda > Malacostraca > Isopoda > Cymothoidae > Ceratothoa > Ceratothoa steindachneri. The sequence goes on from OZ018329.1 coordinate 89,643,232, forward strand.
CCAGCGCCTATAAATTAACTACCGAACTGGAATCGAATTCCAGTTTTTTCCATAACGCGACGCTTTTAAAAGAAATTGACAGCGATTCTCATCTGAACGGAATGATCAGAATTTGGTCCAATCTGCTTCAACGCTTCTGAATTTCGTGACGCACACATTCCAAGATCCAACCCCCTTCCAGTGACGTGACAACTAAAAATGGGAATAGAATCCAGAATAAGTATGTGAGGTACGCGGGCGAGTAAGCAGATACTGAAAATAACAATGAATACAAAGGACAATAAAAAGATCAAAAGAGAAAATGCACTAACAGGGCTAGTGACGGGAACTTGATGGTAAAGGTCAGTCAATTCATAGCCTCAACACGGAAGACTTAGTAAGACACAGAGGACATAGCTAGGGATATTCACATTTAGAAAAAAAAGTAGGGAAAGCAAGGATATAAATAGAGAAAAGCGGATATTCAAGACAAGGAACTCTTTCCAAGCCACGTCGCAACAATAAACCTTTCATAGAGTGCTGAGATTCCCGTTCTCTTCTCCCTGAGCAATTCATCAACACTTTTCAGAATCCCTTCCTAATAAGATCTCTTTCCCTCATCAATGACAGAATTATGTTATTAAAGTGAGGGGAGAATAGGCGTATTTCTGTCGTTTATTAGCGCTATATTTTACTCCTCTCAGCAGATCAAAGACATAAACCCGCCGTTTCCTCTAGACGGAACGTTTCGATTGAGAAACAAAATAATTCTTAAAAACCAATATTTGACGATTACGGCGCTGAAGCTTCGTTCAAGAAAGTCTTTAAATGTTGTGTTCCTGTTCCATATTGATGGAGGAATAGACGAAGTACTCTTTTTTCCTCTTGATTTTAGTTTACCTCATACATCCCCTTTGTACCCAGACTTTGTGGACACCCTGTATAATACCCTCTCTATCCATTCGCTTCATCTACCGATAATCGAGTTATTCAGTAGTGTCGGCAAAAGTGACCAACTCATTTCATTTCATTTTTTTCCGCATTTTTCTCTGAGAAGCAGAAATGTACTGGTAATAAACGGGAACTGTCTTCCTTCAGAGCAACATATATTTCAGATGGAGTTGTCGTTAGGTAGCCTCGAATGACGAAGCCTTTGTGTTGAGATTAACTGTAGACAGAATTCATTATTAACACCTTAGGAAATGTTTTAGAATTCGCGCTCTGGTTATTATGATGATCGTGAACTCAATTCTTAGCCATAGACCACGAAAAAAAAAGCAAACTAATTAGCAATGGCGGCAAGAAGAGAGGATGCAAGATAATAGAAACGCGTGAGGCCTAAAATCCGAGGCGGAGGAAGATGGCGAAACACGTTTTAGGTTGATGTATAAAGCGTGGCCCAACTTTTCTCCATTAGCTAAGTAGCTTTAGAGAAAAAACTCTACCACAAAAAGTAGCTAATCAGAGTGAAATATTCAATAAGTATAGGTGCTTACACCCACAACTTTGGGCTTTCTCTCATCTTTATTCAGTTTGAAAATAAGTAATGCCCTTCGGAATGGATAAAACGTAGAAATTAAACTGAATCAACAAAGACATAAACTTGCACACACACACACACACACACACATATATATATATATATATATATATATATATATATATATATATATATATATATATATCCAAGTAGAGAACGCTGGGAACTAGACTAATGATAAAAGTGATCAGGTCTTCTAATGAAACAATATTTACCGAGCTCCAGGATGGCCTATTTGATATTTCGAGAGGAACTAAAGAATAGAAATATGCACTAACAAAAACTGACCCCCATTCGGAACCCCCTGGACAGCGCCAAGAGAATAAATAGTATACAAGGCCGAATAATTTTGAAGGATTCTTTCTGTGCAGACATTTTAGGGGTCTAGTTTTGAATAACACGAAGAGGTCAAAACATACATGACACATTATAAATGGGCCACAGAAAAATCTTAGGATTTTGAGGGGCCACAGAGTATATGAAGGGAACCTTCAACCTATTGAAACCTATATTCTAGTTAGGCAATAGATAATTTTAATTTATGTAATTAAATTACATTAAAAAAATATATATTCTTTTTTTAAGATATTTTATAATAGAATTTGAATACATCCGTGAACAAATATTTAGCACCTAATTGTGCAAAATAGTTAGTCTGCATATTACCATACTGAAAATAATGGTTAGGGGGGACCAGAAGAACAAATAAGGTTTCTCAGGGGTCGATAAGCCCAAACCGGTTGGGAACCATTGCTTTGCAATATCCACATTTATGAAAGTGACCTCAGGAAACTCTAACACGCATAAAAACAAATTAAAGGTAAGTGTTAGTTATTATTTTAAATAAACAAACATCAATATAAAAAAATACCAATAATAGTAAGCAAAAGAAAATACTAATAATAATTAGTATTATTCAACACTGAACAAAAACAATCATTCAGCGGAGAATGAGAATTATCGATAAAAGAAAACAACGAGAAAACAACAATCGATAAAAGAAAAAAAGGAGTAAACCAACGAGGGTTTCTGCAAGAAGTTTTTGAAAACAGGTGAAGTTGTGTGGATTGTACATAACTAGAGTACAGTAAACATCTTGTAGCATGTGGGAGCAGGATAACGAGCAACTATCCTGAAAATAAGCCATTTGAGGGGGAAGAATAAGAAAAACGAACGAAGAGCGAAGGAGAGAGAGAGAGAGAGAGAGAGAGAGAGAGAGAGAGAGAGAGAGGCGATGATAAAGATCAGAGCGGAGGAGCGAAATTCGTGAATCCTGGATTTTGATCTCGAATGCAAAGCGCAATGGCCGCGAGGGCGAATCCCGCAGGAGAGCTCTGCAAAGAAAGTGGTGAATACCTCCTGCAGGTATTGGGGCCGGTAGGGTACGTAATCCTCTAAATTTCAGCAGCAGCAAGGTTGCCCATTCCGCTACGCCAGACATCGCCTTCCGGGTGCACATGTAAAAAGAGAAAAGGGTGGGAAGAATGCAGGCATCTTGGCCCCCTCCGCCCCCTAGCCGGAGGCAAATGAGACGAAAAGTCCCTTCCCCCCCACACACAAACCTCCCAGCCCCGCTCAGAAATGAGCGGACGAAGGCTGGTCGGCCACTAGCATGCGAAACCAGCCACCGGCCAATGAAGAGGATAAAATAGAAATGTCTAGAAGGAATAATGCTCAGGTAGTCCCAATCTAGCTTGAGGCAAAAGGCAGGGAAGGGCGGGTTGCTCCTCCAAGTGGTAGGTGTAACGAGCTAAACGATGTCTAAAACAGAGTGACATTGCACCTTTCTTATCTAAATGACATTTAGTTTGAGCAACAGCGCATATCCCTCCTCTCGCCCCACCCCCATCACTTACACTACACAAACTCCATCAGAGAAACAAAGATTCGAAAGCGACAACCCGAAGTTGATTCACAGGTTTCAATAGTAGAGTAATAATCATAATGTTCGAAAGAGAACCCCAGGACAACTTTGAAATCAGCGACAGAAGGCTAATTTTCTCATCGAATCGAGCCAATTTTCAAAATCTAAATTACAAAGAAAGTTCAGAAGAGAAAATGATCTCCAGGTCTCAAATGTCGGTTCTTTTAGGTACCTTTTATGGTTTGCTACAATAGCTCATAGCTCGCAATTATCTAGATTGCCAGTGGTGATTTAGGCCTGATCGACCGGCATAATTCATCTAATATTATTACATATGCGTTTGAATGCCACCTTGGCCCCGCAACGTCGGCATAGCCAGTTGGTGGCAATTCTCTAAATTGCTTTTCCTAGCACAAAATATTTGTAATCGCAATATAAATCACCACGCGTCTATGAGAGCCTAAAACTGCACGGATGAATGACAATCATCGCTCTAAGAGTCACCAACAAATAAAGTAGTGCCGTAGTTAAAACAAACTAATCTTTATTGAAACAAACGAAGCTTATCAAAGTACATAAACGATAATCACTTTTGCACATCCAAGAGGCATCGAGTCGCAAGGGCTATAAGTCACTTGAACTTAGTCGGCTAATGGGTGCATAGGGGTAATAACCCTTCCGAGCTTTGCCCTCGAGTTTACTTTTGTCCATATTTGGGGTAGGCGGTTTTCGCCCCCTACCTCTCGATCTAATAAAATCTACGCGCTCTTTTACTGACGTCCTTCGATAAAACGGTGCTTATATTAATATGCCCCGGCGTTAATTGACTGTTAATTCTTGGTAAAACAGATCGTCGGCTGAAGCTTCAAGATCATTGAGGACATAGACCTGAAGGGGTGAAGAGTTCCAATATAAAGCCATTGACCAATAAGGAGTCTTGAATTAAATTGAAGCAGAGATTTAATCGCGAGGAAATCACGGGGGGAATATACATAGGGTGTTGGGATAATATTTTTAATACATTAAATAAAACAATTTGCATGTAAATGTGACGGAGCGTTCAGCTTAACTATTTAGCATCCAAATGACCTCATAGATATTACACACACAACCCAGTAAATATATGTGCAGGGACGGGTATTATGAATATATATTTTTTATGGGTTTTTTTTTTAAGATCCTATCACGGCGGTAAACTATGGGTATGCCAACATACAAATAATGGGTCTCATCAACTATACTTTCTATGTGTATCTCGATACGAGTAGCGAGTTGGAAGTTATGGGGATCTAATCCACAAAGCCTTTGGCGTCCTCCTGTTGGCTTACAAAAGCAAGTGGATGTGTTCGAAAATATACCTGCTTTTAACGGCTGTACGTCTCTCGATGGTCTGAAATTTCCAACAGCCACATCATTATTTTGCCCACAGGAGGAAATATAGTTTATCACATGTTGAACGTGAACAGATATTCAGAGATCATCTTCAACCGACACCCACCTGCAAAAGAAGAAAGGAACAATTTAGAATAATCGAATTAAATTAGAAGGAAGAACTTTTAAATGCGTGGACAGCGGGCTCGTCGAGTACAAAAATCAATTCCGGGCACAGCGAAGTTAAGGCATGTCGTGTGTGATTAGTCGCTGGATGGAGTATTTATTCCAGGGTTCAGATTTCACACCTTAAAATGTAGGTTCCCAGTGATTAAGCCACCCGAAGAGTGCAAAGTGGGGGTAAAACTCCTACCAAAAACAACTGCAGCAAGACGGTATTAATTAATTCCTTTGCTGGGCGCCGCATGAGAACTTAACCTTGTAATTATAAACATTAAGACAGCTTAATGGAAGCCGTAATTATGAGCTTACGAAATTTTATTTCGCTGAAATAGAGCTTTTAATTTCAGGTGTGAAATTTGAAACACATTTAATAATTTAAATTTACCTATATATCGACCACAAACCGTTCAAAGTCCGGTTTTTAATTGTGAAAATCAATAGAACCTTAAAAAGATGAAATGATCAAAGAATAATGGAAGTTAATTTTGATGCTCGATAGAAATATAATTCGAAATTTGCAATTCCGACTTTCACGCGAATAAAAAGGCTCATCACCGCCTCCCCAGTGGATGCAAATTAGATTTGCAGATACCAACTTCCATAAACAAAACGGCACAAACTTTTCAGTTAGTCTCTGCATTATGCAAAAGAGCTGTGAGCTTCGGCATCTGGTCGTTTCTTTCAAGTAATTGCATAAAAAATCAACCGCTCCAAAAAAGAGCCCTAATCTGAAATTATAAAAATACGTTCCGCCAACTTTAGCCTCTAAGGGAATATTAGAAGATACAAGCAATTAAGTAAAGATTTACAGTTCAGCAGAATTTTTCAAATAAACGTTTACACAACGTCCTTCACATTTCCCCCCCCCCCAAGTCTACCGAAAGGATATTCCTTTAAATGCTTTAACGTATATTTAAGAAAGTTTAAATTAGCAATGATGGACAGTAATTAAGTATTTAAACCTTGTGAATCAAAGGGCAAATGAATATCAATTTTAATCACGAACACTCGAATTTTCTTTGTTTTGTAGGATTTAACAGTTTCAAAGAACTACTACTTGTAGTTTAACCTAGAACTAAACGCTCAGACTCCGTGCACGCACACACACATACACCAACCCTCAAACAGTGACAACTAACAAGTATACAAATCTCATCCCAAAATACAAACCTATGTACATCGACCACTTCGAATTCGGTGATTCAACCACGAATCTTTCCAAGCAAATAAAAGATGGTACTAACCTAACCTAACCTAACCTAGGTGGCAAGATCGATTCGGTTTCAGTAGATTTGAAAATTTCTGCCATCACATTTCTCTTTTTTACCTCTTGGATTAATATTTTACTTCTTTTGTTAGTTTAAATGTGTTTGTGTATTTTGTTCTTTAATAAAAGTTATTTTCTCGATTATTTTTTAAATATATCAATAAGTTTTGGGATGGTTATCAACTATGATTGATATTTGGGGTGGGGGCGTCATCTTCTAGGATTAAAATTTCCTGGGGGTCATCTATTAGGAATGGTGTTCTCGGGGGTCGTTGTCCAGGATTGATACTAGTCAAGTAATAATATATTTTTTGGACTTTTCAAATTAGAAATGTTTTTTTTTTCATTTAGATGAAAACTGGTTTAATCAAGGAGGCCATTTTCACCCAGGCGGGAAAGAAAAAGGGAGAAAGAGAGATGAAGCAAATTGGTGGATAGAAAGAAATGATGGTAATAGGTATAAACCTCCAGGAAGCAGAGATACAAGCATTAATTAATAGGTAATCGACCATTTTTACGATTATTAATCGTTTTTTTTTATAATCGCCCGCCTATTCATGTTTATTATGTTACCATGTTTATTCCTTATCCTCCTTTCGATACTTCTAACCGATATGGGCAGATGAAACTTCAGGCGATAACCATCATGAATATAACAGTAATTTTATACTTTCGTTTTGCAGATGACCAAAGTGTGGTGATGCCCAAATCGAGTGACCTCCCTCAGGGATCCGCGTTCTTGGACTGCTGTTGTTTACATTGTATGTCAAAGTTGAGAATGATACATAACATAATTCAACGGGTGCATAAGTGCCTATCAGAGGTCATCCGAATCAATCACAGTCTCTGCAAAAATCACTCATCATCCCCCACAAACTGCATCCAGAAAACTGCTTTAGAAGCATCACCAATCAAGGCTCGTCAAAACTAAAGCGTGCAGCTACAATATATTCATCGATATTAAAATATGTACGTTTAACCAAAACACCAAACTAAAAAAAAAATCTTCTCTTCCCATTTAACCTGCCCTTAAACATATTTAAATTTGGCCTACCGACAACCTCATGCGGAAATTTAGTCCACAAGTCTAGCATTCTATTAAAGCAATTTGGAAACCGCAAATGACAGAAAAGTCAAGAGATGAATTTTAAGATATCATTGCTCAGGTCACCAAAAAAGCCAGCAAGTGTACAACATAGGTGGTCATAATTTAAATGCGGTTACTATTGAAAAGGATTTGGATGGCTTAATTTCGCGAGCGAACTAAAAACTTATAAACAATTATTATTATTATTATATATATATATATATATATATATATATATATATATATATATATATATATATATATATATATATATATATATATATATATATATATATAGTATATAAAGGGTGTTCCAATAACTTGGACCGATTTTAAATGTGAGTTAAGTTTAAGCGTCTAATGATTTTCTTTCTTTTTCTTTCAGATTTAACAACTTCAGCCTTTGGCAATTTCAACCATGGAAAGATTAACAATCTAACAACGTGTTAAAGTTATCGAAACCTATTACGAAAATGGACGTTCAAACAGAAACGCATTTGGGGCACTTCCCGATTTTTTGGGTCAACATAATCGACCAACCGAGAGTGCAATTGGGAAAATTGTTCGTAAATTCAAACAAATGGGGTCGGTGGCAGATATGAAAACGCCATTGCGTGTTCGTTTACGCCATTCAGCTGAAAACATTGCTGCAGTGCGCGAGAATGTGGCCGAAGATCCAGACACCTCTATTCGTCATCGAGCGCAGGAATTGAACCTCTCCACAACAACGTTACATCGAATTTTGACAAAAGATTTGTCTCTACACGCTTACAAAATTCAATTGACACAAGAACTGACGACTGCTGATCATTTGAAGCCCGTACATTCGTCAATTGGATGCACGAGCAAAGACAAGCCGATGATGATTTTTCGCAAAAAATCATCTTTAGTGATGAAGCCCATTTTCTTCGAAAATGATGCCGCGAATTCTGTTACGGTGACGGGCGAGCGATACCGTGCCATGATAACCAACTTTTTATGGCCTGAATTGTGTTCTATGAGTGTCGAAGATTTGTGGTTTCAACAGGACGGCGCATATGCCACACAGCCAATGTAACAATGGCTTTATTAAATGAGAAGTTCCCAGGTCGCATCATCTCTCTAAATAGCGAGGTCAATTGACCACCATGATCCTGTAACCTGACTCCTTTAGATTCCTTCCTTTGGGGTCATCTCAAAAGTAAGGTCTATGCTAACAACAATTTAACAGCTCAAGGATGAGATATTAAGGCATATTGTTGATATCGAGGAGCAACTATGCAGAGAGTCATCAAAATTTTGACCATCGAGTGGAGGTGTGTGCCGTCGAAGTCTTGGCGGACATTTAGGCGATATTATTTTTCACACATAATTGCCATGACTCAAATAACATGATCCAATAGTGAAATCAATAAATTTTTACCAATAACACTTTTATTTACTGCTAACTTCGATCAGTCTTAATGGAACATCCTTTATATATAGAAGGCATTCAAGCCTTTGTAGCAGCGGGTTTTTTGCTCGCTACTGCTTTTTGTGAAGACTTTGTATCTTATAATATGGGTTGTTTACACCCAGATTTTGAATTTTTTTTATTATTTTGTACTTTTTTGTTTTGTTTTTTTATTTTTGGCAAGTTTATCACGCTAAAATTTGGGAAGAAGTTTAGAAAAATTAGCACTTTACTAATTTAGTGAAATGATATTGTATGGCTTTGTTTATGTTTGATATTGTGAAAAAATCTAGGTGAACCTTGGGTCTACGTCATCATCAATGAGTAGTCTGCAATTATATCATTCGAAAGAGAATATAAAACAACAAAAGGGTTTCAAATTTCATTAGAATCGGACAAATAGTTATGTTATAGCCAAAACGAAAAAATCCCGGGCTAACCTTGGGAGGACCTTGACAATTAAATCTTCGAAAGAGAATGTAAAACAACATAAATGTTTCAAATTTCGTTAGAATCGGCCACATAGTTATGATGTAATTGACAAAACAAAATAATTCCTGGGCTCACCTTGGGATTTGTGCAATTATATCATTCGAAAGAGAATGTAAAACAACAGGTTTTCAAATTTGGTTAGAATCGGCCGAATAGTTATGGTGTTATTGTCAAAACAAAATAATTCCCTGGCTAACCTTGGGAGGACTTTGACAATTATATCATTCTTATGAGAATGTAAAACAACATAAGGGTTTCAAATTTCGCTAGAATGGGCCGACTAGTTATGATGTTATTGTCAAAACAAAATAATTCCCTGGCTAACCTTGGGAGGACTTTGACAATTATATCATTCTTATGAGAATTTAAAACAACATAAGGGTTTCAAATTTCGTTAGAATCGGTCAAATAGTTACAATGTTATTACAAAAATTTTAAAAGAGCAAAACGGACGCCCGATCGACAGACCGAGATGTCGAGTCTCCCGAGACTAAAAATATGACTTGTTTTTTTTTAATTAGATAACCAAAAGAGGTAACTAGAAATAATGAAATCAAACTTGTTTAGAGTCCCATATTATATGGCTTTGTCTATTTTTAGAGATGCCATATTTTATGGCTTTGTCTTTTTTTAGTCCCATATTCTATGGCTAGGTCTATTTTTTATAGTCCCATATTCTATGGATTTGTCTATTTTTAGAGGTGCCATATCCTATGGCTGTGTCTATTTTTAGGGGTGCCACGCCAAATTCATACAACTTTAACACGACTGTGCTCCGTTGGGGCTGTATTTGATTAGAACCAAGCAAACGTAGATGGGCATAATAAAAAAAATAACCCAATTCACATTGTTACTTATTATTATTATTATTATTATTATTATTATTATTATTATTATTATTATGTGCGATAGCGCATATTTTTCTCGTATAAGTTTATTAAAATAGAGAATAACTTTAGCCGAAAAAGTTCCCCAGTCAATATGTTTAAGTAGCGAATCACTAAATATTACCTCAAAATATTAAGTTATACAAAATGTGTATAACCGACACTCGATTATACTTTTTTTTCACTCTCTATGATTCTCTCCCCTCCCACGATATTTTCCGCGCGTGTATAGAAGCCAGCAAAGGGTGAAAGGAGGTTAACAGCTTCTTTCACCCTTTGCCGGCTAAACAAAAATTCCGGCCTTCATTTCATTATTTTATTTATTTATTTCTTCTTCCTCAGTCCCAACACTCGGATAGAACAAATTAGGTTTGAAATAAGACGTTAAACCCATTAAAATGAACACAATCTGATTTTTCAACAGTTGAGTAAAATTGAGATTTTGAGTCCGATTTCAGCGATATTTTTTAAATGTCATTTTCAGATCTTTTTTTCAACAGAGCTTCTCAATGGTGAACTTAAGGGAGGTAAAGATACGTAAAAGGGAAGGTACAATGCACGAGTACCTAAACGAATACAAAAATTGAGACTTAATAAGGGAAACAACCCTCTTGACCCAGTCCATGGTCGACAACGAATTTAGTCTTGTTGCGAGAAACCCTCGTTGATTTTGGGTTTTGTTTTTTAACAAATAAAATTGCGGATGGACAATACATCACTGAGATAATAATAATAATAATAATAATAATAATAATAATAATAATAAGTAACAATGTGAAATGGGTTATTTTTTTTATTATGCCCATCTACGTTTGCTTGGTTCTAATCAAATACAGCCCCAACGGAGCACAGTCGTGTTAAAGTTGTATGAATTTGGCGTGGCACCCCTAAAAATAGACACAGCCATAGGATATGGCACCTCTAAAAATAGACAAATCCATAGAATATGGGACTATAAAAAATAGACCTAGCCATAGAATATGGGACTAAAAAAAGACAAAGCCATAAAATATGGCATCTCTAAAAATAGACAAAGCCATATAATATGGGACTCTAAAAATAGACAAAGTCTTAGCATATGGGACGTCTAAAAATAGACAAAGCCATAGAGTATGGTACCTCTAAAAATAGACAAAGCCATAGAATATGGGACTAAAAATAGACAAAGCCATAGAATATGGGACTAAAAATAGACAAAGTCATAGAATGTTTGACTAAAATTGACAAAGCCATAAAATATGGCATCTGTAAAAATAGACAAACCTATATAGTATGGTACCTCTAAAAATAGACAAAGCCATAGAATATGGCACCTCTAAAAATAGAAAAAGTTATAGAATATGGCACCTCTAAAATAGAAAACGCTATAGAATATGACACCTCTAAAAATAGAAAAGTTATAAAATATGGCACCTCTAAAAATAGAAAAGTTATAGAATATGGCACCACTAAAAATACACAAAGCCATAAAATATGGCACCCCTAAAATTAGAGAAAACCACAGAATAAAAAGGATTATCGTGTTGACCCATTCTGAGAGGCACTTACTTTCATAAAAGTGTCTGGCATAAAGTGTAAATAAATTGATATCCACAAACCTGTTTTCAATTTCTGATATTTAAACATTAGTTTTGTTGTTATAATTGATATAAATTCTTAAAATAATTTAGAAAAAATTAGTTTTTACATTAAACGTCACTGATAGAATTTTTATCTTAATTTATAGTGAAACTCCTGAAATTGAAAAAAAAATAATACTTTTTCATGAAAACAGCGACCTGGCTTTGGGGAAAAATGAAAGGTTCTATACTTTTATTCGCGATCAACAATCAAGAGTAATTAATCAAATTAAAAGGGATTCTTCGTAATTTCTTATTTTTTTCATGGCGCTCGCTCTTCAAGGCCATATGGGAAGAGAAGAGGGGGTTCTTCAAGACGTGCTTGGAGGGACCAGGGAAAGGAGATGAGCGTATCTTAGCAGGCAGATCATTCCACATTCTAGGAGCAAACATAAAGAAAACACATTCAGGCAGCAGTACAGCAGAGCCAGAGCGCAGGGTTCTTGGGGGTGGGGAGGGCTGGGATAGGATCAGTAAGGAGGGCAGGTGAGAGGGAGCAGCGGTATATAAGAACATATATAAGCAGAAGGACATTAAAGGTGATTCTGTCTCGAAAGGGAACCAGTGCAGATCCCGAAGCATGGGGGGCGGTGCGTTGCCTGAGAGCAATGTCCACGGCGAAAAAGACCACCAAGGACTGAAAAGCTTTGAACCAGTGGGAGAGAGAGGTCGAAGTGTGTAAGAAGTTTATGTGATCCAGCAAGAAGGGTGTTGCCGTATGGTGTCAAGGCGGGAGGTGGCAAAGGCATGAATGGAAGTCTCAAAGATGTTGTGGTCAAAAGCCAGCGGATGCGGCTGAGATTCCGGGGAAAGCAGAGAGGACTTGCAGACATTTGGGGGTCATAAGGGGGCACCGAGGTTTAGATAGGGAGTAATAGTTTGGGAGTGCACTCGTCACCAGAAGTGGCTACCAGTAATACCTCAGTTTTGCATTGGTTGGGTTTCAAAAAGTTGTTCGAGAGACATTCAGTGGTTATAAGCGGATAATAATAGATGTGTAAGAGATTCAGCAAACGAGGTAAAGGAGATATAGATTTGCGTGTCCTCATCATAGAAAGGAAATGATAGACCAAGATATCGCAGAAGAATACCAAGGAGGGGGGAGGTATAGATGCGAAACAGAAATGGACCAAGCGCCGACCCTTGCGGAACACCCGAACGCACCTCCGACGGCTGAGATTCGTCATTACTATAATGAGGAACCAGTTGAGAAGAGTTACAGATGCAGTCAGAAATTAAGAAAGGCGATGAAGAACAGAGTGATCAATATGATCAAATGCCGCAGAAAGAGCCAGAAGTACCAGAATGAAAAGCTAATCAGTTTCGGCCGCACCGCGAAGGCGGTCCGTTATATGTAGGAGAGCTGATTCAGTGTTGTGTCCTGCCTTCCAAACGGATTGAATCATCTCATCGACATTAGAGGAGGACAGGTGGTCTAGAATCCAAAATGACATCAGCCTTTCGAGGACTTTAGAGACGAAAGGAAGTTAAGAGATTGGGCGGTAGCTTGCAAGGTCATCTGTGTTCAGGTCCAGTTTATTTAGGATAGGACGAACGGTAGCGTGTTTGAAGTCAGTTGGTGCAGAAGAGAGTAAGGTATTGAAATATTAGTGATTATGGGAGAAGAACAGGGAGGAACTGGGGATAAAGACTAAGAGGAAAAGAGTAGAGGGGAGAAGAGGACTTTTTTCTGAGAGGAAGGCAGTCAATTCCTCATGTGACACTAGGAGGGAGTAAAAATTGGGAGTTGCTCTGTAGCGAGTAGGAACAGAAGGTATGCATGCCATACCGTACGTATGCACGTATGTATATAGGCTATCTTGTCTCTTGTCAGACAAAACAGATAATTCAGTAGGGGAGATAGGGTGGGGAGTGGGGGGCTTCAGAGGGGTAAAGAGATTTGCAAGTAGTTTAAAGTTTAAAATAAGATGTGTGGATTGTTGTGTTTTCTGCATGGATACGGCGGATGTGAGCCCTACCAGCGAACTTTAGGAGGGCAGTGTAGGAGTAAGTAGCAAAGGCGTAGGTCACGGAGGCGGATTGTGCTTCTCCATCACGATCATGTGCATCTAGAAACAGTCTGTCTCTCGCATGTACGTATTTCCGACCGTTCAAAATAGTAGGTGAGAACCGTGGGGGGGACGTCGGCGCGTGAAGGTGGGGAGAAGAGGGAAAAGGGGGGTCCGGCAAGAGGAGTGGAAGGTTATGTTTAGGTCAGCAGGTAATGGCAGACAATCTAAAGGGGGAAGTAGAGATGAAATACCTCGTCATCTCCCCTTGATTAATTGAAGGGAGCCAACGATAAGGGCTCAGTGGCATGGAACAATAATCATTCAAAGCTGATAAGGACAAGATGACACCGAAATCCAAAGTCAAAAACAGCCAGTATTTCTTGGACGCCCAATCTACAAATTTAATTAATAACTCTGATGATCAAACAGGAGAAAACAACCAAAAAAGAGGGTTTGATTATTTTACTCAACATGATGCTGCAATTAATTGCCATAAGACAAAAGGCCGTCAAATCAAATCCATCCGCGATGAATTTTCTTCTCTGTTGAAACGACTTTAAAAACCCCCACTTTTTTCTAACTCGGCGTAAGTGAGCATCATAATGTTTTTCTCCTATTTTCACCCTTAGAAAAAGAGCAGCTCCACCAGCGCGGAACTGTTTGGTCTCCTGCCAAAATGACTTTCACGAAAGGGCGCGCGGGAATGGAAAATTATGAAGAAGGACAAAATAACTATTTATTAGGCTGGACAACATCAGTTAGGTTTCACTTAAATCTTTTTCGGCCTTTTCAGAGGCGTTAGCTTGGGTATGAGCGCGTAACTATTAATCACTGTGAGCCAAATCATCACACTGGGGGAATAATAAGGATCACTCGGTGGCCATGGGCCTTGTATTAAATTCTAAGCCAGATTATCCGTGCATCTTGCGAAATCAAGGCCTCCCACAGTGGCCTCGTTATAAGTAAAATTATTCGGGCTTGTAAAGGTAGGAATACATTGAGAAACAGGCATAAATTTGATCGATGTGCATGTATGTGCGTCAAAATTGCAACCATGCCTTAAACTTTTATAATTAGTTTTTGTTCTTTTGCGGTCGGGAGGAAACCAACCGACTTGCAGGTAGCGGTTTTCACGAAGGATGAAACAATGGCGATCGGAGACGACTCGGGCCTCGTTTCTCCTTCAAAATTTGATGATGTTTGCATTTCGCTTTTCAGATCTTCACTACACGAGGCCTTTGACACGGGGTGCTGATACGTGAGAGGTATACACATATTCAGATGTACGCATACATTTGTTGTATCTATTCACCTTTCTCTTTACTTCCCAAAATTAAAGGACCAAACTTGTAGTTGCTAAAAATATCTCGAGTAAAATTTTTAATTTAAATTTAATTCTCCCTCTATCCGTTATGTGACGCACTATTAATGCAAAATCCCAGAGGATGATGCTACGTTTGATATTAATACTGCCCCCCTCCCCCGGACACAGAGAAACCACGAGACCTTACCAATTTTAAAGTAAAAATATGTAGCAAACTCACCGAGAACACAAAAAGGAAGGTACTTGGGGGAGAGGGGGTTAAGTTATATTAACCACTGATCCGGGTAAGTTGCGAAACCAGGATTTATTGAAAGACGTGGAAATTAAAACTTAATATTTAATAGGGTTTGAGGGAGGGTTTTTTAAACTCGAAATACCTCCGCCACATAGGTGTTTTCTGGAGCAAAAATCTTCATATGAAAAAATACAACATTCATAAACGAGTAATTTAGAGCAGATTTCCCCTCTTCGTTCTATTTTCCCTTTGTAGATCTACTTTCCTTTGCTTACCTCTCTATTTTAACATGTTGAACTCTCAGATCGTTTCTACACCACCTGGTTCATTTATGTGATGTTACAGCTAAGGTATTTGAATCCCTTCAACTAACCCTCCTTTTTTCTCATCTTGATGGTGGGGAGGTGGGGGGGGGGGAATTAAAAATTCCCCTTTATGTGTGGACCTTTCCATCCGTTGCATTTTTGAAAGAACAGCAGAAATCTTCAAACGAGCAAGTTAAAATTAATTCTTCCCTGATTTTTACACTACATTTAAACCTTACGCGCCAACTTTGACTTTCCTACCTATTAAATATATGTTTATCTGTATCAACTGTAAGTCAAACTATAAACGTTGCTCAAGTAACAACTTTAAACTCTACTCAGACTGTAATCGCGCATACCATAAACTGCAACCATACTTTAATTTCATTTCAACTGAGGAAATCCGGGAACTTAAAACCATTTTTGCCTAACTCTGGAAAAGGCAACGATCTTTTTCAGACCGAAATAAATTAATTCCAGATCGTTTATTCTTTTTCCATTGTTCTCTAGAACTTCTAGAAAAAGTTTTTGAGGAAAACGAGAATCGTAACCTCCATTCCATTCAGTTATCAGAATGCCCCCCAACCACACGCACTATTACCATCAGAAACTTACAACCACATATCCCCCCCCCCTTCCACTCCCGCTTTTCTTTCTTCATTGGCTGAAATTCAAAATTTCGAAAACGGAGCTTTGATAAGTTCTAAATGGGAGGATGACACGAACATCAAAACGAACTTTCAGGTCGATCTTATTCAAGTAGCGAATATTCGTATTTTGCATTTAGATATGAGGGAGGTACGGGAGGAGAGTCATTTCGAACTGGAAAGGGAGCGCAGACCCCTACCAAATCTCAGAAAATGCCCTATCTAGCAATGCAAAAGAAAGTGAATAAGGTATCCACAATTTGGATCCGGCCCCCAAATCCAATCAATTCTCATTGGCTGAGCCCCCAAAGTCCACAAAATTTCATCGAAATCCGTCAATAACATGTGTGGTATGTTGTGCACAAACCTATGAATGTGATCCAGAATCCGCCTTCGTTTCTGGATCTTCCGCACAATCTAATCAACTCTTCCTTGACCCCCCCCCAGTCCCAAAGGTTTAATCGTAATGTCAATTCTTTTATATATTTCGTATACAATCCTAGTAATCTAATCAACTCTTCCTTGACCCACCCCCCAGTCCCAAAGGTTTAATCGTAATGTCAATTCTTATATATTTCGTATACAATCCTAGTAATCTAATCAACTCTTCCTTGACCCCCCCTAGTCCCAAAGGTTTAATCGTAATGTCAATTCTTTTATATACTTCGTATACAATCCTAGTAATCTAATCAACTCTTCCTTGACCCTCCCCCCCAGTCCCAAAGGTTTAATCGTAATGTCAATTCTTTTATATACTTCGTATACAATCCTAGTAATCTAATCAACTCTTCCTTGACCCCCCCCTAGTCCCAAAGGTTTAATCGTAATGTCAATTCTTTTATATATTTCGTATACAATCCTAGTAATCTAATCAACTCTTCCTTGACCCCCCCCCCCAGTCCCAAAGGTTTAATCGTAATGTCAATTCTTTTATATACTTCGTATACAATCCTAGTAATCTAATCAACTCTTCCTTGACCCCCCCCCCAGTCCCAAAGGTTTAATCGTAATGTCAATTCTTTTATATATTTCGTATACAATCCTAGTAATCTAATCAACTCTTCCTTGACCCCCCCCCCCCAGTCCCAAAGGTTTAATCGTAATGTCAATTCTTTTATATATTTCGTATACAATCCTAGTAATCTAATCAACTCTTCCTTGACCCCCCCTAGTCCCAAAGGTTTAATCGTAATGTCAATTCTTTTATATACTTCGTATACAATCCTAGTAATCTAATCAACTCTTCCTTGACCCCCCCCCAGTCCCAAAGGTTTAATCGTAATGTCAATTCTTTTATATATTTCGTATACAATCCTAGTAATCTAATCAACTCTTCCTTGACCCCCCCCCCAGTCCCAAAGGTTTAATCGTAATGTCAATTCTTTTATATATTTCGTATACAATCCTAGTAATCTAATCAACTCTTCCTTGACCCCCCCTAGTCCCAAAGGTTTAATCGTAATGTCAATTCTTTTATATATTTCGTATACAATCCTAGTAATCTAATCAACTCTTCCTTGACCCCCCCCCCCAGTCCCAAAGGTTTAATCGTAATGTCAATTCTTTTATATATTTCGTATACAATCCTAGTAATCTAATCAACTCTTCCTTGACCCCCCCCAGTCCCAAAGGTTTAATCGTAATGTCAATTCTTTTATATATTTCGTATACAATCCTAGTAATCTAATCAACTCTTCCTTGAACCCCCCCCCCCCAGTCCCAAAGGTTTAATCGTAATGTCAATTCTTTTATATATTTCGTATACAATCCTAGTAATCTAATCAACTCTTCCTTGACCCCCCCTAGTCCCAAAGGTTTAATCGTAATGTCAATTCTTTTATATATTTCGTATACAATCCTAGTAATCTAATCAACTCTTCCTTGAACCCCCCCCCCCAGTCCCAAAGGTTTAATCGTAATGTCAATTCTTTTATATACTTCGTATACAATCCTAGTAATCTAATCAACTCTTCCTTGACCCCCCCCCCCCAGTCCCAAAGGTTTAATCGTAATGTCAATTCTTTTATATATTTCGTATACAATCCTAGTAATTAAGAGATCCAGAATTCGCATCCGGATCTGACTCCACCCACAAATCTAATATTTTTTCGAGAGTCAATCTCCCCCCCACCCCTTCCACATTTTTTCATCCATAACCGTCAATAACCGTTTAAGATGTCTTGTATAAAGCAAAACATGAATAAGTTATCCAAAATCCGGATCTGGATAGTTGCCCATATGTAATCAACTTTTCCTTTAACTCCAAGACCTCCGCCCACAAAATTTCATCGAAATCGGTCTAAACCCTTTTAAAATATCTTCTAAGTAAAAACACATACACGAGTGATTACATATACCACGGCCAAAGGAGTAACTCCTTTTTTTCTTCATCCTCCATCAAGCACCACTTTGAAATAAAGTGGAGCAGGTTTTACAGTTTTTGAAAGAGCGAATCCCTATAATCAGAAATCGACTCAAAATTGTTGAAAATTTCCAATACCTTCTGCCAAATGGCTCAACATCTAAAATCTTTTCTGATGTTTTCTAAATATATTAAAATATCCAGAATTAATTAATTTCAGTTGAATATTTATTAAAAAGCGCCATTGAGTGAGAGCACTCGTTTATCTCTTTATTCATGGGTCTTGTTTCCAGATATCCTCTTCGTTCATATTGGTTTTAGTAAGGTTTCATTGCAAATGCAATTGAAGCCTTTGAATAAGAAATCCCTAAATTGTCTTCATTCCATTTTCATGTGAGGTAGGTGTGTGCCTCATCAAACATCAATTCCTTTTCGTCGTCAGGAACAAAATACCCAAAGAACCTGCACTTTAATTTCCTTAAAGCTTCTTCAAGAATGAAGTTTTTAATATAATTTTGAGTATATTTTCCATGTTTAGGGGTTTCTTTTATAATATTCATATCATTTGTGGGATTTTCCAGTCCGAATCTTTTCAATTTAATAATATTCGATGTGCGTTCGGAGGAAATTTGACATTCTTTCAACAATGGTTACAATATCGCCGAATAATCAAGGTTACGTGATTCCAGCCATATCCAATGACGTCGAAATTTCATCTTTTCCTTAGAATTACCAATATTATTTGTTGAATCCTAATCGAGGACAAGGACACTTACGCTATGGCTTTTTAACCAAACAATTCTATTTTTTTTAGGTTTGTGCCAAATGTGTGTTGTTTGTTCAAAATAACAAGTCAATTTACTGCGGTCTCGTAATTATCCTTATAACTAAATAATCATTTCATACTATGGATGTGGACCTAATGGCTAAGAACTTTGCAGTTCAACGTCTCGAATCAGTAATTCGGTAGAGACAAGAAGAATTTTTGTTTTACACTTCATCCATGCTTGATGTTGGTGGATGAGAGAAGGACTAGGCCTCTGAGAACCTCAGGGTTCGGGCCGAGTCACCGGCCCGGAGGAGCCTTCCAACACTCATTCTCTCTACCGTTCCAAATAAACGCACTGGCGAAAGCTTGCCTCATCGCCCAGCACCACACTTACATTGGGGGCATCGAAAAAAAACTGGGGGGGGGAAGGAGGGGCCAAACTACAAATGCCACATAGGCAAACCCTCCTGTAGATGTAGCTAAGCCACAATCAGGTGTATAATAAAACCTAACACACTATAACTCAAACTTTGTTGAAATCAGAAAGATCATAAAAATCTGGGAAAATCTAGAAAAAATACAAAATAACAAAGAACATTAAAAAACAACAACGGAACTACTAATACAAATATGAACACACTCTGAGCATTCACAGGAATCACAATCAGGCAATTTACACTCAGAAATATAGGCCATGCCGCTAAAACACTATATTGACCTCAGCGGGAAGCAATTTTCCCATAGTACGTGAAACTCAAGCCACCCATGCCACAACATGCAGACCCCAACTGTCCTCCATGAAACTTGCGCAAATCACCCGTGCCGAGATTCTCCAAGGAATCCACCAGCCCATAACCAGGACACAATTGCAACAAAACAATCCCCACACATACACATAGCATGGTATCTAATCTCTTGGTCCAAATCACCTCCACAACACCATTCAATGGAACATCAACCGAGAAGAAACATTCCTTCCACGTCACACACGGGTAGCCCTAGTTAGTAAGCCGAAACTAAACACACAAAGTGCAGCAGTCACCAGATACATACATCTTCTTCCACTGCAACCAGGAACCCGCTATGCCCTTTAGAGCAGTCCATTTTGCCATTTTGCCGTGAGGAACCAGACAAAGTTAAACACATATTCACAACATGCCCCACAAGGCTGCAACCCAGACAAAACTTAAAATAGGCAGATTGGTGGATTTCGGGAGAACCTTTCGATCGTAGTAGTTCGTCGAAACTGCGACCCAACGGGTGGACTTTGGTTATGGGCTCCTAAGGCTTGACTGATCACAAAAAAATTCTCACCAAGTGTCAGTTCAACATCAGATCCCAAATATCCGACTACAAGTTGCCAGTTCCATTTAGGCGTCTACGCTAACGAAATAAAAAAGGCAGGTTTCTCAAGTTATGAAAGTCCGAAATTGTACATTAAAAAATTCACTTTTTGAACTGATGCCCAAGTCCACTCCACAATCAAATGATTCTTAAGTGTCTAGTGTTAGATCAGATGGTAGTTCTTGGTTTACCGTTATAGGTTTAGTGTCCATGATTGACAAGTTGGCTTCATTTATCATTTGATTTGATTCCTTCCCATTCTTTTTAATTTGGTTTGGCTAGTTTTCGTGGGTGTAACCGAGCTCTGAAATTAGGGGGAGGGGGGTTATACATTGGCTTTCCCTTTCGAGTTATTTTTCACTTTTTGAGTCACAGAAAAGGAGAGTGGTCGCATTTCTTGTTTCTAGGTATTTGGAAGTGCGATTGGAAAACAGAAAAATCTTTCCCTATCAAAAAAAAAAGAATGGGGCGATCAACTTGATTTATAAAACAGAAAATTGGCGGAGTGGACGGGGGGAAAAAAAAATGAGGGGGGGGAAGGCAAAAGTGAGAGGGGAGAATATTCGCAATCCTATCATAGAGAGTTATTGAGAAGTTTGTTATCTCTCAATGCCTCTCTTTAAGGTACCTTTATTGCTTTAATGCCGAAATTACAAGTTAAATTTGATCTCTGTACTTTTCCGAGATTGGAGAACCAACCAATTAAAAAACACGTCATTAGAAATTAGTATACATATATGAATGTACATAGTTAGCCCTGACGCTTTAAAATGATACCTACAGGATAATATTTACCTGCGGAAATCACTTTTAACCCTATGACATTGATGATCTTCATTAATTAATTTAGTTTGATTCTCTCTTCAGGAGGCTTTCTCTACTGAGAATGGCCCTCGTCAAGCCACGTTAATTGGCTAGTTCGAATGCACAAACAGATGATGAAAAACAGTGGATACAGAAAACAAAAATCGTTAAAAAACACTATGAAGAGTAGTGACAAACTTCGTGAATCTGAAAAATGGGGAACAAGGACGTAGTAACCTTCGGGTACAAGTTCGTACAACGAGCACAATTACCACAAAGTACGAACTTGAACTCCATCTTCAGTGGGAGGTGGGTGAGCAAGCAACAACAGCGGGTACGAGAGATGAACAAAAAAACAGAAAAAGAAGGACGGAAGATCATACAGGAGTCAATTCGCACCAAGAAACCAATCTTCCAATTTAAATGAAAATACGAACATCATTGCTAAACCTTGCCCCAATATCTCAGCAAATTGGACTGGTGAGAGAGTTCGGTCTTCCCAGCATACCGGTCTTCCTCGTTCCCCCTGAGAAGGGGATTCAAAGCCACTTGGAGCGAGAAAGGGGATTTGGTGGAAGGGCCCGACCCCGAATTCCGACAGAACTGGCTCACCCCTGAAATGGCTTGACAAGACACCCCAAGTCGCAGAAACAGGCAACCGCTTAATTGGAAAAAGTTTCTCGCTCCCTCTCACTCGCGTCCCTCTTCTCTTATGTGTTGATGTTGTTTTTTTTCAACCTCACGAAGCGTCAATTTGCATCCGCCTAAGCCAGTGGACGCAGATGACACATCGCAAGGCTCTGTCGAGGGACTAGAGGAAACGATCGCACGAGGCCTTTTTTTAAGTGACAGCGAGAGGGGTTTACATTTCACGTAAGCCGGGAGGGGACTCCTCCCACACATACCAGAACTAAAATGCCTGCCTTTAATGTGTACTTTTATTCATTCATATATTTTAAAAATAAGGCGAGAAGAGAATCTATTTGGAGTAAACTAAATGAGGAACTACTTAATCCGAAAAGGACCCGGAGAGTTCGCAAATCACCTGCTGCTCATGCGGCAACAAAATTCCCTTTGCGTTTTTTTTTATAGAGTAAATGTTTTTGTTTCTTCTGCTGTCTACACACTCCCTCGTTACTTCCAGTTTTTTCGTAAGGGATGAATTTTCTATCAAGTGAGGTTGTCTTTTCAGCGAATCTAGGATTGAATGATAGGAATGTATACATTTATCGTCCCAAAGGAGACATAAGCCGATTAAATAGTTGAACAATGGTTTCATTCTTAAGGCTTATTCGGAATTCAAGACTTGATCTGTATATATACAAATAAACCCTTTAAACTTACGTTGCGATTCGAACCCCCGATCTGTTGCTTCAGACTTACTGAATTTATCGGTCTGGGGGCCCATGTTTTGCTACCGCCCATCTTGAAAAGTGGAGGTGACAAACAAATCTCTGATTCACTCAATTATTCCTCACAATAGGGGGCGAGGCTGACGAATTTCGATGGCTTCTTTGATTCTTTTTAAGGGCTACGTACCCGAAGCATAGGGCGGACAAGAGATTTATTCACCACCCACTGTCCTCCTCCATGTCTTCTCTCCACTTCTATTGTCTATCAATTCAATTTTCTTCGAAGAATCAACTTTCTTATTCGTACAGTTGGTGCAAAGACAGTGTTCGGGTACACTGACACTGTGTACCAAATAAAACATTACCTTTGCAGCAAAGTTATGTTTCTATGAAAGCAAGTACTCACCCTGAATCTAAATAATATCAGAATATTGACGACCAGAACAAAATATGTCGCTGTATTTTAAGAAGAGGACTATCCATTATATAATCCCAAAAAGCAGGGCCGGAAAACGTTCCCTTTCCCTGTGGAAAACTGTGTCTGGAATGTAAAAAATGTATAATGAAAACATTCGAAATCCCTCAAAAAATCAAGCATAATCAACAAAAAAGAACATTTATGGTCACTGAAAAAAATCATAGGTAGAATAAGTTGCTTTAAAATATTATACTTTCAAGTCTCTCGCGACGACTGTCATTAGCAACTTATTTTATTCTGACAACCCAAAGGGGATACAAACACAAAATCGTTATTAGCATAGCCTGTGTGGGAAAGAGGGGTATGTGTGGATTTTGAAGATCCCCTCGGGAATCCTAAATGGATTTCAGATTCAATATTTTTGTTTATTAAACAAAAAAACAAGGGTAGACTGTTAATTACAAGTTTAAAATTCAATAATCGTATAGACTTTCTGCTCTTTCCTCCTTCCAGTTCGTTTCCTTGAGCGAAGGACACAGGATCAGCAGCTGGGTCTTGGTATCCAAGCATATTTGATAAAACGGATGTTAAAATGATGGTGCCGTGCCGTAAAGGAAGTACTGCAGGAGGTAACATGAAAATGGACTGGTTTGCACACTTTAACTCTTTGTCGTCATGGGACTTTTCAAGAATAGTGTACAAACTAAGTTATTCACTTGTGTTATTATTTGACTGTCTTGTTTGGGTTGAATGAATAGGATACCACATTTTGAATTCAAATGGAAGTTAGAATTAAAAAGGTTTACTGTCTAACGATTAGGGGAGAGGGTGGGGGTCTCTAGTTCCGCTCCCGTAACTTTAAAATAACAAAAACCCAGTATTTGAGAACCTGGCCAAGACAAGGAAGGACAAATGAGCGCGGAAATTCTCATTTATGGTCGATGGAGACGTTGCGAAAATGGGTCAACAAATACAATCAGAATCCGTGAATAGATATTTCCTAAGACTAGACGTCATTTTACGATCTGTTCTTACCTTGAGCTATCTATCCCTTTTGATCATGGTGGGCTTCATTCTCATTATACACATTAAGTAGGCAGTCGATAATTGAGGTCTTTGAGAAAGTAAACTTAGCGTGCAGCCACAAGCCAAGAATAAAATATGCGTACAAGATTTCACTGGGAGACGTGTGAAAGCCTACCAGTCCCTTTCTCCCCGCATCGTCTCCAAGCACTCAAGGATAATTTCCCGATAAAAAAATAAAACCTTTGGCAAATATTATACTTAAGAAAATGCAAAATGTAATTACAAAGTAGTTTAATGTAGTTTTCTTCATGATCTTTAGATTCCGTTAATATTTATCAACGGTTTTTTTTTTACTTTTAAATTCAGATCTCCCATTCCATGGCTTCTCTCTCTCCCCATCGAATATCGACCTAATTTACTCAACTTCAGTGGTAATTTGTTACAAGGAGAAAATTGTTCCACGCTCGGGCCTATCACTCAGATAATGAAAGTGTATTTGATTACAGGCAATAATTTTTATCGAAAAGAGTTGGTGTAACCAACAAAGGCATTTATTTGTACAACATAAATATGAGGGGCTGAGAAGAGCAAGTTCGTACAATGACCTCAGGACCTCAGCTAAGTAGGTTTGAATATGCTCGATTATACGAAATTTTTCGTAGTTTGAAATCCGAGGGATTTAAGGTAAGCTTCTGCGTCCCTAACGTCTCAGCAAGTTCACTTCCCTAACTACACCATCTTCCTTACGAATCATATTTCAAAAACCTTTGACGGAGATACCCTCGTTTCTTTTATCTTTTTAATCGATACCATACGCCCTCTCACCCTCAGTATTCACTTTTTTAAAATAAAAACCAACGAGCGCAAGTCCCTCCAGAAACTTTGTCAGGTGAGATTATTAAAGAAAGTGAAGATGGAGGGAGTGAAAAGTGTGTGGGTGATATAAAACGGCAGGGCCATCTGCGTGCAATGGAGCCGAGGGCGCACGCAATTCTCTAGATGTCAGCTGCAACAGACCTCATTTGGGTAGTATTCAGAATAGGGATTTTGGTACTGTTCTAATATGCGGTCTACCAACATGTCTCATGTGGTCAATGAGCGTTCTAAACAGCATTTAACCGCGAGAAGGTTAGGGGGTTAATTAAATGGCGGTTAGTTTTGAAGGTTAAGGAAAGTTTCCTTGAGCTGTATCCCGGCCAAACATAACCTTCAAAATTATCCCCTTTTCTACAAAGCCAAAAAAAAACTTCTCAAGGTGAAATGTTATTTAGAAGGTTGAAGTTGGCGCAGGAATTTATTAGAACAGCACATTTATAGAAATCTGAGACCATTTTTTATTCGCGCATCATTTATTTCTATATTTCTTTCGTTCATAAGCTCTTCATCCTTTCCGTTGTGAATATGCCATCGTACGGCAATAAAAAAATAGCAGTATAAACACTATCCCATCCTTTTTCAATATTCCAAAACACTGAGGTTCGTACTTTACAGTCGAATTTCCCGGTAATGGACGGAATTATACAGAGGAGAGTTGTGAGAATTCGAGACTTTTAACACCTCGAGTCATCGACTCGGGTCATTCTCACATCTCCTAACTTCATACCACTTTCTTTGCCAAGCCCTTTTCATCATCATGCAGGTGGATTATGCATTCACGCTACATAGAGAAGCAGGTATTGAATATTGGGACTTCCTAAGAGGATCAGCAACCATAAGAGTGAAAACACGGACGCTCTCAAAAGCGGGACTTCCGATTGCGATGCAACACGAATTTTAAGGGTTAATTACGCATACTCATTATACAATTTTGTAATTTATTATTTTTTTATAAGTATGTAAATACACAAACTGCCTTTATGAAATAATTGACTTGGTTTTCACATTAATGACTGATCTTCAACATGGGTAATTTTATGGAGGAAATTTCTATCAAGAAAGTTTTACTTTTAATCGAATGACATTTGGACTATAATCAACAATGCAGAGGAAAGCGGAAGAGAACCTATAAGAGTTCGCATTCTCACTATTAAATACTACCACTACTAGAATCGTTTTCGTGTCAATTTAACGTTTTCCATACCGCGTCCAAACTCTCGTCTTCAATATTATTTTCCTACGACTGTGCTGTTGTCGAAGTGGTTACCCCTCAATCAAAAGGATGGCGGCTCCCTTGTTGGTCGCTTAACTTTGAGGTTCAAGCACGTGAAGGGTAGGATGCACACAGGCGGTACACGAGCTCGCTTTGAGCAGCAATTTACAGGAAAAACAAAGCAAACTATGAATACATTTGGGCCGGGAAAGATCCCACACTTCACCCAATATATGAGCCTGATAAGAGGGAGACCGGGAGAATGGAGAGAATTATTGAGTGCGAGCCAATTTTTCAATGAAAACAAATTGGGAAACCAAAAATTAGTGGCTGAATTGGAACAATACAATCCAATTTGAATCAATGCGCATTGGAAATTAAAAATATGATTTTAATTACTTTTGTGTGATTCAATTATCCAAAGTTTTTATTTGCTCGTCACGTTATTTACTTATGGCAGCTGTGTCAAAAAGAGTCACATAGTACTTTTTTGTTGGCAGAAAGAAGACACGAAAGCTATATAAAGTACCAGTTAAATACCGTACAAAAAAATCAATACGAACCACTCTGAGTTCAAAGTGAATTGAACTAAAATAAATATAAACAATAGGGATAGAAAAAAAAGGGAGAAACTAGCGTTGCAAGTATAGCAGTAACAGACAGTAGTCAACTCTTAGACTTTTTGGAGTAGATACCCAAACATTTTTGGAGTCTGAGGATCAATTTACGACCAATAAATAAACAATACAGAAAACCACCCAGCTAAATTACGTAATGAATAATAATTCTTATTTCTTGAAGAGGGCAGATAAACAAAGGGATTAATGTAAAACCATACTTAGAGATATAGTTTGATTTTTTAGAAAAGTATTCGAAGTTTGACAACTGTGCATTGTTTACATTGCTGGCTGGTTGCTTTGTTTAAGCGGAATTGGGTGAGAGGCAGAGGACAGCGGTGCCGAATCTATGACACGTGTGTTAAAAGTTGTAGAGAAAAATATTGACTACAACACTATATGAAAGAAACCCAGTTGGTTTCATTTTAAGTAAGGAAAAAAAAATCCTAATGTTCTTATCTTTGATAATAATAGTCGGCTAAATTTGTGTGAACAACTCACCCCAAAAGGTTTCCTTGCACGTAAGGTGCAGAAGTATTCTTGTTTTGACTATTTTTCCAATAGAGAATGAAAAATAATTTAGTTAATAATGAACGTAGTCACCAGAAATAAAAAGTTGCCCAATTTCTCGAGGCGGGCGACGTGCTTATTTATCTCTCACTTCAAGGGTGTTGCTCAATCTTGGAGGGGTAGTTTGTAAAATCTTTATCGAAAACAAAACAAGCGGCAGCCATAGCCAAGTGGACGCGACTCAGAGCGTAACTCTATCCGAACATTAACAAACCCAATGTGGCTTAACAACGTTCGTGAGAGCTGGATGAGTTTGCCCTAGGATAGGTCATTGAAAAATGAGATGATAACTAGGCATTTTTTTAATTGATAAAGAAAGTTACTGGAGGGCCCCTTCACTCAGCGAGGCAAGAATGGAGAGAGTGCATCGATAAAGACAAAAGAAATGCAAATAAAGAAGAGTAAAGTTAAAAAAGGGGTAACAAAAACAGCAAACCGCGGTAGCCCTAAATAGCGAAGGAGAAAAACCACATTGGGGACCACCAAGCATAGTTTCGTACATCCTCACAGGATGGAATGAGCAAAAACAAAGCGAAAACCAACGAAGTTCATTTTGCTAAAAACTTTGAAAGAGAGTTTCATAAAAAAAAATGATAAATTGAGAGGAAACGAAAACCGGTGAAATGTAAATATGCGAGCAATTTGGAACACTAGGGACAAGGACGCAACTCTCTCGGTGCTGTTTGCATTCCGCAAGGAAGGAAAGTTTCCTTGAGCTGTATCCCGGCCAAACACTAGTTACTAGAGGCAAGGGAGTCACCGAATTCGTGATTACGAGGGTCTTAGAACCTACATCTTTACAAAAGGGTTCGAGGTTCGTAGTCTTGCGCATTTTTTCAAAACACGTCAACATGTTTGTTGCGTGCTTGTATAGGAGGGAATTTGGACATGGCCTCCATCCTGGTAAGGGGTCGATTGGATCTATGAGCTTGTCCTTGTCCCTCAACATTCCATCTTATTCACTTTGTTTCGTTCTATGCCTTCCTTTACGAGTGCACCTTCAACCTCACTTAGTATCCCTCATCTCTCACCTACCCCAAATTAAAAACCCGCATTTTCATCTCAGCCTCTCAACAGTTGCATCCACCTGTTACCCCTTTGGACTAATCGATCTCTGCCAACGCGCAACTTGTGGCTACCCACCCTTTTGCCTCTTAATTCAAGGATCAAGTCATGAATTATAATAATACAAAAAATGGGTCGAGCCAACAAGGAAGTCAAGGATAAATTCAAATAAGAACTACGAATCAACAATCTTTTAATGTCCCAAAAGCGGATAAATACATTCAATAACTAATTATTAAAAAAAGGATAAAAAGAGATTTGTGTGCAAACTACTTGATAAAAACTTCGAAAGTCCAACTCTTTTGCTCCACGTAGCAATGCAGGTGTCTCGCAAAGTAGTTAGCCATCATTCGCGTAACCTTGAAGTATGTATATGAATCATCGATCCTCAAACCCCAATATTATATATATATATATATATATATATATATATATATATATATATATATATATATATATATATAAAATTAAATAATCGAAATATTGTTGAATGCAAGTTTAATTATTTAATATGGAGTCAGTCCTCATTTTGTAAAAAAAAATGTTTTAATTTATCGAGCAATTGCCTCTTGCAGCTTTTTGACTGAAGTTACTAGAATTTGGAACCATTGTTGAAGCAAATTTGTTCTATAATAGTTCCTTCAATAACACCGGCGGAAGAAAGCAATTTGCTCCAATTGTGAAGGGCAATTGTCACATCTTAACACCCTCTCTCTCTGGGCCAGTCTTTAATAATTTTACCGGTGTGGATCGATGCAATATATTTTGGAAGATGGCGCCAATCCTCGGATTAACAGTCATTTGTAGCATCGGATGAGCTGGATCACTCAAGCCTGACAAATCTCTCGAGTGTTAACCCTACTCTGTACTGCTAAAGCATGACCACGACAATTTCATGATTTGATGACTACATATTTATTTCTCTCGTATTTGAAGCGAAATAACGAAGCCGCATCACGCAGAAAATTAATAAGGGAAGGAAGCTCGGTAAGGAAAGTGGCGAAATTAGAGGAAGTGAAAATCTGTGGAAGACATATAGCCACAGATTGTCTTATAGGCATTATGGGCGGAAGAGCAAACTAAGGGTGTTGGGGCCGGGTATGAGGGCCTAAATGATCACGGTCGAGCCACCATGGTTCGGGGGGGGGGGATGTCACTCGGAATTAAAAGGTACTTGGGGCTGTCCTCCATAGGTAAAGACGCCCTGAAAATGGAAAATGTGAGAAGAGCGAATCGTCAGACTAAATGACATTCTCTCATTGTCGCAATGTCCTTCCAGTTTTAATCATTTATACACCATTTTGGCGCTTTCTTTATATTAACAGAAAGGAGTGGTTGTGGTTCTCATTCAGTTGGAAGGTGTTGATTTCGCTCTGTATTCATTCTTACAGCTGTGAATTTATGTTTTGTCGACACAACGAGTTTTATTGATCTGCGCTCACACTCACAAAAATTTCACAATGCGTACAGAGGTACGGCTACAGGAGCCGTTTTTTCTTGATTTTGGTATGCTACCATTACTTCAGAAACAGTTCCTCTTAAACCATAACCCAACTAAGCAGTTTTCGTGACCGAGGCTCCAGCTATCGTCCGCACTTCAACAATTTGCCCTCTGAAAATCTGGAAGGTCTCATTTTGCCATAGATCCAAAAAAGAGAGCATATATTAGGTGTCTGCAATGCAATATAAACACAATCTATTGACAATGATAATCTTTTGTTTCCGTCTAATCGTTAATAGAAATAAATATGTATGAGAGTAAAAGAGCTTTGGTGTTTCCATTAGATTTGAATTGTGTACTGCTCTGTGATGACTAATTTTTCTTCTTCATTTCACCTCTCTCTCCTTTCCCCTTCGTTCTCTCGCATCAACATTTTATCCATCTCGCTCCTGTTGGCCATCGTGTGATCTACCTCGAAGGAGGAAAGGACGAATGAATAAAGACCGAGGATGACACTGCTAAAGAAGACCTCACTGAAAAGGTGGGGGGGGGGGAGGAGTACTTATGTTTCGACCACCAAGAACAACTTGACCCAAGGAGCAGAGAGACTCGTCGTCTAACGAATAGTCAACAGGACTCCCATTTGGGGCATGACTCAAGGAACTGCCCTCGAAGTGGATTCGTGCATCCGTCGTGAGGGAGTTCAAGTGGTAATTGTGAGTCCCTGTGCTCTGTACGAACCAGTTTGGGGAAGTTTATAGTACGTCTTCCAGGCTCTCGTACTTAGGTGTAAGGCCTTCTATGGTAGCCTTTGTTCCAGTCCTTCTCTTCGGAAGAGCACTGAAACGAATGTGTCCGTATCCACACAGCCTCCGGGTTTGGTGTATGTACAGACCCTAGAGGAAAAAGATGCTCAGCATATAAATACTGGTGCCAAAAGACCAGTGGCACTCTATCTTCAAACAATGAACACACACGCGTACACTAGACGAGTTTTTACGTATTTCGAAAGGCGTTGATATTCGTGGAAGTAGACGGGGGGGGGGAGGGCGATTAGTCACCCATTCAAAATCGAGTTTGAATGCAACGGATTGAGTCACTCACTGCATTGTCTCTGTGTGCTCCTGATCAATATAGGTCACGCGATCCTTTATCTGTGCATGTATGGCTCAATATCAAAGAGAGCAAGAAGCGATGTGACCTAACAGTTTGCTGTTGAGGTCACAAATGAGGTCATTGTGCGAGGTCGAGTCGCAAAAGAACGCTCACTCGGTCAATCGACGCGCGGTCGTCAACAATAAGATACATATATAATAATATCAGTTTTTGCAAGGCGCCTTTTAAGGTCACAAGCCTTCAGAGCGTGGATAGAGATGAGCGTATAACTTCAGGCATATCATTCCACAATCTAGGAGCAAATATCAAGGAAGAGTGAGACTTAAGCAGCACAGACGTCTACGGGGAACATGCAGCATTGGGGCAGAGCTGGCAAGTAGGGGTCTCATGGTGAGAAAGACAGGAGGAGGGTACTAAGGCTCTTAAAATCTAATAAATAAGGAGCTTAATGGTGCTCCGGATCGAATGGGTAGCCTGCAAGTGCAGTTCACTGAGCAAGAAGAGAAACTTGGCCTGAAATGAGCGTGCGATGGTGGAGGCTTCACCGGACTCTCAAAGGACGAGGTCTTGTAACCGAATACACGGTACTGCCCCCAAAGTAACCACCATTTGTTCCCACAAGAAGAGCACCATACTAAAAGAATAATCGCTGATTTAAGCTGAGGTGGTCTTCTTAAAGGGGAGGGGGGTCAAGTCTCCCAGGAACGCAGCCCCACTCTTGGGATGTTTGTCTACCTGTGAGGGTCTGGTACAATATTTTTCTAGCGCGAAACCGCTGACAGTTCACAAAGGTCTCCAAGATTTTAATTCCTTTTATTTTAGTTACGCTCAAACATGCTAATATAAACACGTATTTGGGTACGTAAAATTCATTTCCGGTTGGGGGGGGGGGATATTAAATTAACACAACTTTTAGGGGGATGTTAAAATGGATACATTAGGGGGATGATGTTAAAGTATTTCATTAATAAAATGAACAGTGAACGGGTTTAAATTTTCTTTTCCTCGATATAATTAAACTTGAATTATATGTAATGGTTTTACTCCACTCAAAAAAATACTTGTCTGGTACAACTTGTTAATGGCACAACTTGTCTGTGGTAACTTGTCAATGATACAAGTTATCCGTGATAGAAATTGTCCGTGGCACAACTTGTCCGTGATAGAAATTGTCCGTGGTAAACTTCTATGTGGTAAATTTGTCCGTGGTAAAGTAAGGAGTAGCACAATAAAAAATTCTTAAGCAAAATAAATATCTGCACTTATTATAATTTGTTAGTTAACTGCGCCCCTTTTCAATGGTGGGCGAGGTCCCCGAGCGGATAAGGAAATGACGATTGATAATGCCGAAGGTGCCAGGGGGTAGTGGTCGTTAAGGGAAGAGTTGCATAAAGAGAGGTAGCACTGGGAGGGTGGATATAAACCCCTTTCAACGGGCTGGAAGAGTTAAGTGCAGTGTGTGTGAAAGGAGGCTGTATGTCTTCTCTTACCTGGATCGAACTCGGTTTCAAGGGGTGGAAATCCAACGCCGTAACCACTAGGATAGGGAGAGCTCAAACCATCTGGGGTGACAGGACTTCTTAGTCTCAAAACTGCTAAAACTAGTACATCCCCCAGCGGCGAACTAATTGACCCCGAGGTGAACTTGCCCCCCCCCCCCCCCGATATTGAGATGGGTGTCCAGATAGAAGAAACCATTTTGCCCCCCCTCTCGCAAGTGTCCTTCCTTTGAATACAAATTTATAATCTGATACTTGATCCTGGTACTTAGTCAGGATCTAAAATCCTGATTGGTCAGGGCAGTCAAAGAGATGGGCGACGGGAACCCCAAAGGAGCGAAGCAAGAAACCAACCAAGAGTTAAGCAAATCTGAGGAAAGCATAATTTGACCACCTGCAATTGAAGGCACGAGTCTGCAGACGTAGAAGTCTCGTCCATTTTTTAAGATGCGACTTCATGTCCCACATTTTAACTTCGAGAAATATTTCATTTCCTTTTACATTTTTAAGTCTATTTTTTGTGTTCTTATTTACTTTTATTCCCACCCAAATCTGAAATGGATAATTTTCTGGCGTGGGCTAAAACAATAAATAGATTTGTTCCATTTCCTCGGTCCGGGGACGAATTCGAGCCATTTTCGAATTTGCATTTGAGGACGAGAGAGAATTAGGCGGCACCGAACGCCCCAACGAAGGGAAAACTCAGGCTCTGCGTCGAGAGAAGACGGAGTGGAACGGATCAACGAAGAGGAAGAATTAACCTAAAGGAAGAAGGGCGGGGAATGACAAGGAACTGAAGACCTTTTATAAAAGTTCTTGAACAGAGTAGAGGGAGTGCAAATGTGTGCGAGATACATAGAACGAATATAGACTACTTTGAGCGGGTGGGGTGGGAGTGAAAGGGGTATACAACTCTTATGGTTCTGTCCCGGTTCTTCGACGAAGGCCGCTCCCCTTGCGCGAGAATGGGCGAAAAAGGACAACAAATTCGAAAAGAAACCTGAGCGAAGCAATAATAAGAAGGGTGGGTGGGTAGGGCACCTATAACCCATATCGTCAGAATGACGCAAATAATGGGTACTAGGGGACACATTTGAGAAATTGGAAGTTTTATACCCTCATGCTAATAATAATTACAATACTACTACTACTAATAATAAAACTGAAAGTTTTCCACCTTGGTATATTATGTGCGTGTATAAACAGCTGCACATATGGTGGAGTTCACACATGCGATGTATGCGAGTGGAGGACTGTGTGTGGCCTATGTGTGATGATACTAACTGACAAGGTCATAAGGCCACTTCGGTAATCGAGACCCGGAAGACGCGGGTTCTAAATTCGTACTTTTGTCATACCTGGGGGATCGAATCCTTTCCCGACCAAGGGACTCAAGGTCGATGACTCCTTTTCATCCTTGGAATAACCTTTTTCTTCCTTCAGTTTGAGAGTTGGTCACTGAGGGAAAGGGAATTTGCAAAGAAAGTGGTAAGGATGGGGGAAGCTAAAAGGTGTGGAATATATGTAGCTGCATATACACCTGCGAGATCGGGGCCTGGAGGGTACGTTATCCTTCAGATGTCAGCTGCAGAAGTGGCCCTTGCGACACCTGATATCCCCTTGTAGAGCTGAGGGGTCTGAGGCGTAGTCGCTCCTGAGTGTGAAGAAAAGAAAGCATCGAGTGAGAGGAAAAAGGGAGCAGATAAGGGTAGAGGGTTCACCACCAGAACATCCATCCACATCCAATAATTTCCTCCTTTCTCATCCCGCCCCAACAGACCGAGGCCAAATTATAAACGAAACTGAGCCGCCTTTGCATTCGGTCGGATGGATGGGAAGCCAATCTATATTCCGGGTGGATAAGTTATTATATCGAGAGTCGATTGACGGAGTCATCATTTTTTCGCCCCCCCCCCCATCTCCCAGAGAAAAATCTTTTGTTTAATAATGGTTC
This sequence comes from Ceratothoa steindachneri, assembly GCA_963969495.1. NCBI lineage: Eukaryota > Metazoa > Arthropoda > Malacostraca > Isopoda > Cymothoidae > Ceratothoa > Ceratothoa steindachneri. The sequence continues at coordinate 89,677,902 of OZ018329.1, forward strand.
GTAGTTTGGTGGAAAGCTTGATCCCTGCTCTTGTAAGGAGCGCCCCCCCCCCAACTCGCAGAAACTGAGAAAAACGACTCGATCGCGAAGGTTTCTTGGCGGTATCAACAACTCGTTCCGCTGCCAGTCCGTTTTGTGTTCCTGGAGAATCCTTTATTGCCACCTATCTTCAGGAACGGTGCCCACGAAGACTTTGTCTTTATTCCGTCCTCGTTTGTATGCGGAGCGGCTTCGACGCCGCTTAGAGGGCCCAAGCGGACCGCTCAAACCTGCGGGGAAATGAATACGCGGTCAGTGATTTGGCGAAGCGGTCTCCTCGACTGCTCCCCACGGCCTTGCGGATTCATTCGAGCGGACTCGGGTTTGTGCAACGTAGCTCGGATATTTGGGCCCAATCTGACTTGTCTATCGCTCTATGGTATGGCTGGGGAATGGTTAGCAGCCATTGGTCGATTTGTTGGAAACTTTCTTGAAATCCGATCTCGTTCACAATCGGAAATGGAGGAAAATTCGAGAAATGGCAATGTTTTCGAATGTTCTAGTAATGCTGCTGGTACTAATAGAAGACGCAATCTCAGATATAAATAACTAAAGGACTTAATCAGAGATAAGTTCTTAAAAGTATTCAGCTCATTTAACAAAAATGCGTAACCGTAACATCGGACTCCTAAAATTCCAGGGGGTTTGAAATGAAAAATGTCTTTTGGGTCTAATGTTGGGGAGGGGGGGGGGGGCTCACCACCGTCCGACGACTAACCGGACCTTACGTGACTTAACTTCGCTCAAAATTGGGAGCGATGTTTCTATTTGGTTAACTCCATTCAGTAGCCAGAATCACCTTATTATTCCAATCGTTAAGTTCGAATTCGACTGTCTCATTAGATATACCGTTTCGGACAAAATACCAAAGAAGCTCCCACATCCCATTAAGACTTCCAGGGCATACATTGGTTTGGTTGTTTGTTTTTTCGGTTTAATGTGTTTGGACCCATAGGGTACTACTAGGCGGCCATGCATTGGTTCTTTCTTCCTTCACCTCTGACATTCCAAACCCTTTTCGGTGCGTCAGGCATCAGCCAAATGCAGACAGCCGGGCACCTAATTCATTCTTCCTTTATTACCCAAACAAGCAGGTTTTGTGTGACTATAAAATATGGCACTAAAAGAATGTACGGAAAAGGGGGTTCTGGACAATGCAAGGTTTAGATATGCACCTCCGAGGAGGTAAATTTTGATGGCCTCTCTGGATAAGCCAGCTTTGTTTATATGGCGTTGCTCAGAGAAATACCGCGGCCTCTGCTCCCCAGACATGATTTTGCTCTCAGGGTAGAGCGAAGACGTACACTAGCAAAAGTAATCTCGATCTTCGGCTTCAAAACTACCTGTCATCGCTCGGATCCATGTAAAAGAAGCTAAGTACACACACAAAATAGGCACTTAACCTACGTACTTTGTCTTTGAGTTATTGAAATATGCAGCTGCCTTTAACATTCCTTATAATTAAGATGGGAAATATTAGCACTTAGTATTATTACGATTAAACTACTACTATTAGAAGAAGTAAAATTTAAATTTGACACCCGGTAACCATAATAGTCTGGCGAGTGACTTGGTCGGACCTTGGAACGCATTTGGAGCTATAACATCCGTCCTAACAAATGGATTCTAAAGAATGTGCTTTTGAATCTTAGGTACGTAAAATATAATAACGAGGGCTAAAAATTCGACATGGAATTTAAATAATGGCGGCCAAAACTAGAGAACAAAATACTAAAATCTACATTTTCTTGAAAATAGTCGTTTACTTTCGTAGAAAATTGCACAAAACTAACTTTGACATTAGCCTTTGATTGAGTCCAAGTTTCGTTTCATAGAAGAGTGGATAGAAAAGTTATGAGGAAAGTAATGCGTATTCGAAGAAATCATGCGGCCAAAACTAGAGAACGATAACCAGAAAATAACAATTACCTTATAGATAATTGAACAAAATATTAATAAAAAGTAAGTATGGCGACTCTTACGATTTTTGTCGTGGAACCTGTAAGTTAAGGTTCCCTAGTTTCGGACGCATTCTTTCTTCGATCACACATTAATTTATGAGAAGTTCCTTTTTTTTTAGTCGCTATTCTTGAAATTAATGTTAGAAAGATCAGAGGCAAATTTGAAAGAATATTCTGTGTAGTTTTCAGTGAAATTAAACGAGTATTTTCTAGATTTGGGTATTTTGTTACTTAGTTTTGGACTGTGCTGAAGGCGAGATGGACTTACACATCGATGAAGTAAAGGAGACTAAAGTTTAAGTTTTCAGCTCTCCGCTGTTTTGTTGCGAGACTCCCACCCCCACCCCCACCCCAGGGGAGGGGGTGCTCTTAATACTTACAGAACGGAGGTCGATTTAGGAGAGATCGAATCCAAAAGGTCAAACGAAACTTAAAATTAATATTCTTGCCTCGATTTTCATCCATTTTTCCCTAATGATGTCGTGCCCTTCTCTTAACGAACCTCATCATCATCATTAACTTCTCTCCCACAAATTGTGGTCAGTACGCGTCAAAGCCGCTAAAACTACCAGACCCCAACCCTTTCTTACCATTCAAAATATTGTGGTCGCAATCTGCCTCATGAGTACCACCATCATCACCATTACATCTTAGATACTTACAACTTCACACTTGTTCAAGGGTGACACCACGCAGACTCGAATATCACCCCACGCCATTCTCAACCCTTTTCTCACTCTCAGCGACCAACACCGGGTCAACAGCATATGCCAACATAAATAGAACCCCCCTCTCCCCCTCATTCCGGACAGTACTCCATCCATAGAGATAGTAAATGGCCATGTCAACATCACTCAACCTTGTCTTGTATGTCAAACCACTCAATTCGGTTCAACCACACCTTCGAACATAGATACTCCCACACCAGCTAATACTTGACCACGCACTCCACATGTCATTCTTAGCAACTGCCATACTACCCTATTTTCTACACGATCAAAATCTTTCTCGGCGTCGGACACTTTAAATCTGTTATCCCTTGTTTTTTTCAGCCAGTGGTCTCGGTGCAAACACTGCAATTACACCTTCTACCCGCTCTCATTCCAACCTTCAGTCGTCCTTCTTATACGCCCAATCTGACACCCAACAGTCCCCATGTAGTTCATACCTTCACCTTTCTACCTTTAGAAAGTTAGAACTTCTTTTATATACTCCAGCTGCTTTTTCATGGTTCAGACCTCTCACATAACTAACAACCTCTTGTAGGCTTATCTCCATGCAGTACTTTACACCCACAAAGCCAATCACATTTACATCTGCATTATCTTCCCTACACAAATTATACATTTCAACGTTTTCTCGCCATCTACCTTTGCACCCCATTGCTCACAAGTACCCTGCCATTTTTATCCTTGATGTTCACACAGCTATCCTTGTCATGGTTCTTCACTTCCTTCCAGAGTAGCTTCCTGTTCCTATTGGAATACTCATTCATCCTTTGTCCAAGCACTTTATTTGCTGCTTTCCCACTCTGTTTAATCACTTGAATTACTTTCCTTTTCATCTCTTGCTATGCATTCAACCATATCGCCCTGCCATTCTCATCTGACTATTAAGTATTTGCATGCACACTTCAATTTTGCTTTTCACTATACGTTTCACATCGTCATTCCACCATTCATCACTTTGCTTCCACTTTCCAAGCTATACACAACCCTTGCAATACCTTCTATCAATCCCTTAAATTTGTTCCACATTATCGCTATCTCCATGATCGCGCATATTTCCTGTCTTCTGCTGTCACGCATTCTCACATACTCTCCCCTTTCTCTTTTGATTCATTAACCTTCCACTTCTGATTCTCCTTCCTCACGTCTTCTCCTCTATGTACCAAGCAGTTTGACCTTACACAGCACAACCATGCGAAACTCATTTTCCAAACTCAGCCTTCGTTGGTTTTCACCGTTTTAAAAATAAATGTCCTCCCAAATCGCGGGATCGACGGATGAGAGGAAGCACAGCGGCAAAGGCCTATAAATAACCGCAGGAATCTTGACTTAAACAATGCGTGGCAGGTGGCGGTGATCTTGTGACGCCGAGGTGACTGGACATGGCGTGCTGAAGAGACAGACGAGGAATTCTCACACATATACACATCACAGCACCCAGACACGCAAAGAGAAATTATACCCCAAGAAGAATTGCCCTGGGCCCATGAAAAGGTCAGACATTGCGCGGTGATTGATCTAAAGGATATACTTAGGACGCGAGCCAAGTCCTGTTTTTCGGCACACTATCACAAACCGATTTGGAGCCACGACCATTTATATCACCACTCTATGATTACAGAGGCGGACACCCAAGCAGCAATACTAAAATCGAAACGGCTTAGAGGCTGGAAATCTCTGGTGGTTTGCCATAACCATCGTATAACCGTATCGAGAAAGAATTGCATAAAAATGTTTACTTTTGTCTTCGAACAAATAGATGGAATGTGTAAACAAACTGGTCTGACCTCTAAAAAAATGAGGAATTGACACACAAATGAAAAGAAAAAATGGATAGAGTGAGAGGAACTAGTAAAAGAGATCAAGGATAAGATGGCGATAGCAAACCTCATCGACCGTATATCCTTGGGCCGCCGGGGCCGTATTAGAAACATTGAGGAACAAGGTCGTATTAAAGACTGCAGGAGCTGGAACCGCACTGTAGGGGATGAGGGCTGAGGATAATAAACCTCTTTCCACCCTCTCAAAGGCTCGAAACATAAGTACTCCTCCCCCCCCCCACCTTTTCAGTGAGGTCTTCTTTAGCAGTGTCATCCTCGGTCTTTATTCATTCGTCCTTTCCTCCTTCGAGGTAGATCACACGATGGCCAACAGGAGCGAGATGGATAAAATGTTGATGCGAGAGAACGAAGGGGAAAGGAGAGAGAGGTGAAATGAAGAAGAAAAATTAGTCATCACAGAGCAGTACACAATTCAAATCTAATGGAAACACCAAAGCTCTTTTACTCTCATACATATTTATTTCTATTAACGATTAGACGGAAACAAAAGATTATCATTGTCAATAGATTGTGTTTATATTGCATTGCAGACACCTAATATATGCTCTCTTTTTTGGATCTATGGCAAAATGAGACCTTCCAGATTTTCAGAGGGCAAATTGTTGAAGTGCGGACGATAGCTGGAGCCTCGGTCACGAAAACTGCTTAGTTGGGTTATGGTTTAAGAGGAACTGTTTCTGAAGTAATGGTAGCATACCAAAATCAAGAAAAAACGGCTCCTGTAGCCGTACCTCTGTACGCATTGTGAAATTTTTGTGAGTGTGAGCGCAGATCAATAAAACTCGTTGTGTCGACAAAACATAAATTCACAGCTGTAAGAATGAATACAGAGCGAAATCAACACCTTCCAACTGAATGAGAACCACAACCACTCCTTTCTGTTAATATAAAGAAAGCGCCAAAATGGTGTATAAATGATTAAAACTGGAAGGACATTGCGACAATGAGAGAATGTCATTTAGTCTGACGATTCGCTCTTCTCACATTTTCCATTTTCAGGGCGTCTTTACCTATGGAGGACAGCCCCAAGTACCTTTTAATTCCGAGTGACATCCCCCCCCCCCGAACCATGGTGGCTCGACCGTGATCATTTAGGCCCTCATACCCGGCCCCAACACCCTTAGTTTGCTCTTCCGCCCATAATGCCTATAAGACAATCTGTGGCTATATGTCTTCCACAGATTTTCACTTCCTCTAATTTCGCCACTTTCCTTACCGAGCTTCCTTCCCTTATTAATTTTCTGCGTGATGCGGCTTCGTTATTTCGCTTCAAATACGAGAGAAATAAATATGTAGTCATCAAATCATGAAATTGTCGTGGTCATGCTTTAGCAGTACAGAGTAGGGTTAACACTCGAGAGATTTGTCAGGCTTGAGTGATCCAGCTCATCCGATGCTACAAATGACTGTTAATCCGAGGATTGGCGCCATCTTCCAAAATATATTGCATCGATGTTACGGTTACGCATTTTTGTTAAATGAGCTGAATACTTTTAAGAACTTATCTCTGATTAAGTCCTTTAGTTATTTATATCTGAGATTGCGTCTTCTATTAGTACCAGCAGCATTACTAGAACATTCGAAAACATTGCCATTTCTCGAATTTTCCTCCATTTCCGATTGTGAACGAGATCGGATTTCAAGAAAGTTTCCAACAAATCGACCAATGGCTGCTAACCATTCCCCAGCCATACCATAGAGCGATAGACAAGTCAGATTGGGCCCAAATATCCGAGCTACGTTGCACAAACCCGAGTCCGCTCGAATGAATCCGCAAGGCCGTGGGGAGCAGTCGAGGAGACCGCTTCGCCAAATCACTGACCGCGTATTCATTTCCCCGCAGGTTTGAGCGGTCCGCTTGGGCCCTCTAAGCGGCGTCGAAGCCGCTCCGCATACAAACGAGGACGGAATAAAGACAAAGTCTTCGTGGGCACCGTTCCTGAAGATAGGTGGCAATAAAGGATTCTCCAGGAACACAAAACGGACTGGCAGCGGAACGAGTTGTTGATACCGCCAAGAAACCTTCGCGATCGAGTCGTTTTTCTCAGTTTCTGCGAGTTGGGGGGGGGGGCGCTCCTTACAAGAGCAGGGATCAAGCTTTCCACCAAACTACGAACCATTATTAAACAAAAGATTTTTCTCTGGGAGATGGGGGGGGGGCGAAAAAATGATGACTCCGTCAATCGACTCTCGATATAATAACTTATCCACCCGGAATATAGATTGGCTTCCCATCCATCCGACCGAATGCAAAGGCGGCTCAGTTTCGTTTATAATTTGGCCTCGGTCTGTTGGGGCGGGATGAGAAAGGAGGAAATTATTGGATGTGGATGGATGTTCTGGTGGTGAACCCTCTACCCTTATCTGCTCCCTTTTTCCTCTCACTCGATGCTTTCTTTTCTTCACACTCAGGAGCGACTACGCCTCAGACCCCTCAGCTCTACAAGGGGATATCAGGTGTCGCAAGGGCCTTTATAATAAAATCCTTAGGGTGGGCGGGACCATGAAAGGCGTAATATAAATTGAAAGTTATTATTATCATTAACATTAAAAAAAATAGCAAACCAAAAACACGGGTTCCACCCATGACCAGGAGACTTTCATTTGTTAGGTTCAAAAGGAAGTTCACAGGGAGTGAAAATAGAAGGGAAGCGTGATTCAACATATCCCAAACATATTTCGGCGGCTATGTCTTTGATGCCAATCGCCATTCGAAACCAACTTAAAAATAAAAATCCATCCCAAGCAACGTTGACTGAATAAGGCAAATAATTAAAAACAATTTCAGGAAGGCGACTACAACAAAGCTGATTAGAAACTTCTTGACGAGCGATATACTCTACCCTGTGACTCAATGTTAATTAAATGGAATAATGGGAAGAAGAAATAGCGAAAAATAAAACTTGAAATGGGTTTCTTAAAATTAATCGACAACGAAAACAGAATAACTTGGTTCAAATAAACTCTTTGTCTTCATCAGTTTAACCATATTGGTCAATAAATGGGCATTGACCTGTGAGAATAAAAAACAAACAAACAAACAAACATAGGAGGGAAAATACAAAGTCGAGGCTAGATCAAATTGGGGGATGAGGAGGGGGGGGGGTAACAGAGGTGGAGTCACAATGCATCAATGCCTGGCTTGATTGAATGAGGTCGTCGGCATCATCTGCGGCGATGTCGCAAAATACGATACGGATATGGGAGAAAATGGTTCGTGGAAGCGGGACTGAGATCAGGAAACCATGGCCGGATTTAGTTACCTTTTGGGACACTCGCCCCAAAACTTCATGGCGATTGTCCAAACCCAACAAATTAAGCGAACTGAAGAATTGCAATCAGAAATCCATTAAAATCTCTCGCGAATCTTATCTCTAGTGAGGATCGCACGGGTGCACGAATCCTGAAAATGTTAGTTGCGACCTGCTCTACTTGACACCACCCTGCGGGAGTAACGGACCGGCCCACGAGAGCATCACGCATATTTCACATACAAAAGGATGAGATCAAAAGACTATAGAAGCCAGGTCTCGCGCTGCCTCCTGCCACAGCTGCGCAGGTTAATATAGATGCTTCTTCGGCAGGCAGCACTGCTACCTCCTCTGAAGGGGCCCATTGATACCTTCGAAACCAGCCGAAGGGGTGCTGGTAATGAAGAGGCGTTGGGGGCAGGGGGACGAGATCCTCAGAACGAGATTCCAATTGGATATCTCCAGACTACTTTGGGCTTTATGGCGGCAAAGTTCGGCAATCGGCGGGTAGTTAGTTGCCCGCTCCCACAGCGCCAATAATTCCCAGGTCCTTGTAGGGAATTAGTTATTAGATGGGTCTTGTATTGAGCAAGAGCGCTTAATATACTCCTGGCTTCGTGGTGTTCTCCGCTCGTTAAATATGGAGTTAATAAGTAATAAACGGGGCGAACAACTATAAACAATATATATATATATATATATATATATATATATATATATATATATATATATATATATATATATATATATATTGTATATCTCTCATGAGCGCGAGAGAATGATGAAATAAATCCAACAGACAGCAAAAAGGAGAAAACGGAATAATTTTTTTCGGAAAAAGTTATTTCCAAATTCACAAAAATTCCGTACAGGGATGGGATTCGAACCAAGAACACTGAGGCAGCGAGCAACCGCTTTGATTTCAATTAAACCGCCCCTTAGACTACTCGGCCACGCGGAAGATCACTCCGTGTAGCCGAGTGGTCTAAGGGGCGCTTCAATTGAGATCAAAAGAGTTGCTCGCTGCCTCAGAGTGCACGATTCGAATCCCACCACAGCTCGGATTTTTTAAGTATATATATATATATATATATAACCATATAGTGCAGGCAAAAGAGAGATTTGACATGAATAAGCACATGAGACATTGGAAGACATGGTTCAAAGAAGCAAAGGGCGGCAAAATGAAGGCAATCCATACTGAAAAGACACAAAATGATGCCAAAGTGATTGCACCGGGTCAGATGATCCCCGCGTCCCCTGTGATCGCACCCGGTCAGGTGGTCTACCATGAAATTACACCAGGTATAGCAATTCAACCCCACACAAAGCGCCATCCTATCAAACCCATTACTCCTCCAGGGTTGGAGCCTCCGAGGGATTTTATAATATATATAATTCGAAAAGTACGACATCCTTCCTTTGAGCGACCGAAAGCTATCGGCCCGTGTGGTTGGCACGCAAATTAGCACGCGTCCGTGCTCTAAGCTTAAACGCTTGATATCAGTATGTGTGAAGAAGTGATACACAGAAACAAGAGAGAAAAGATCCTTCTGGAGGTACCCCGAGGAAATCAAAGAGAAAAAAAACATTGCCCGGCAAGGAATCGAACCTCAGGGCTCTGGTTATCTAGACCAGTGCTCTACCGACTGAGCTAACGGGACACGTAATCTATGACAACACATTTCATCAATTTAACTTTTTCGTTCGCACCTCCAGAAACCACCACCGGGCAATGTTGTTTTTTTGTTGTTTTGTTTTTCTCTTTCATTTTCTCGGGGTCACTTCCACTAGGATCTCTTCTCTCTTGTTTCTGTGTATCACTTTTCCAAATATATATATATATATATATATATATATATATATATATATATATATATATATGACAGGCTACAACCATCATTAAAGATGGTGATGTATAAGTTATGCTTTGGAAAACTGTTTGGACAAGTGAAAAATTGAATCATCACAGCAGACTTATTTGTGTAATATTCACAGTATTTTAGAAAAAAAATTGAAGGTCATATTTAAAGAGGTCAAAAAAATGAGAGGTGGTCCTTCGTGGAACATGGAGTTAAATGCCCCAACTTCCAAACAGACGCAAAAATGCGATCACGGACTCCATTAGGCCAATTCCATGACACGGACTCAATAGAAGAGGCGGAGTAAACACCAGAGAAAACTTGAAACTGAAATGGCAGCAAAATGATAGCAAAAACACCTCAGACTACAAGGTCAGAGCTTATTAGAATATGCCAAGGTGAGGTACTGCTTGTAAGGCAGCAAAAGGAGCCAAATATTGAGTGGTAACCTTAACTAGATAAACAGTCTCCTCAGATTTTGGATAATGCCGTGAATAACAAACCCAAAGTAAATACCCTGGAAAGGAAAAGGTTAAACATACGCAATCTTCATTTTATTGATGAAAGAATAGCTTAAATTAGATCGATCACGTTATCACACACACACACACACCTAATGTAGCCATTTTACCCCCCCCCCCTCCCTTATTCTTACCCTGTATGGTAAGAATAAATACAGTGTATAGTGGTCAGTCAATCCCAAGTGGATATTTACATTACCGCCCCACCTGGATGCAATCCCCCCTCGAAGTTTGGCCAATTAAACATGGTCCCTCAAAGCTTTGAGTTAAGGTTAGATATCCGAACCTAACCTAACCTGGAAGTCCCACTTGCCGACTTTCTGTTCCTATTCCAATTTTCCCGTAATACATAAAGACGAATCCAGTGCTTTAATTGAAGTCTTGATTTGGACAAAAAAGGACCAGTTCTTATGGAGTTTGTGCTCTTGAAGCAGTTCCAAGTTTTATTTTGGCATTCCCAAGCAAACTCATCTGGCCATGTTGTATATTTACACCAGTTCATTTTCTTACCACACATGGGAGTGGGTCTTCACAAGCAGAGGAAGAACGGGCGTCTGGGACGTGTTACCACCCAATTTTTACCATGTCAAGAATAGCGCACACAAAATTACTCGTGTCAAGAATAGAGAGAAGCCAAAGTTCTTGGCTTCGCTATTCTTGACATGATCCCAAATTTGTATTCGACGTACTCGACAGGGTTCGAGGTTTCTCTTCTCATCTTTCAGCTGTATGTACTATGAATGATAAGAAAACAAACAGTTTTATACACAACCAATAAAAATAAAAGAAAATAAGAAGAATCATAAAGAAAAAAAACATATATTCTTAATTCTAGGAAACAGCATGAACAGCTTAAGTCACTTTATTATGTCTAGAACTCAACATTAACACACTTGTATCCACTGATATCTTCATTAAACTAATAAAAAATTAGGATAATTATTAATGGCGGAAAAAGCATGGTTTTTCATTCAATGGGTCTCCATTTTATCCCTTTTTTCTGCAGTCTTTTTATGGACTCTTTTGAATCCGAACTATGGTATGAAATGTGGAATGTGAAATCCCTCATATATGGGCGATGTATTTCTATTAAGACGTTAAATTTGGATATTTTATAACTTCTTTAAAGCAATGAAATTACTTCATCCATCAATCAAATTTAAATTTGAATGGGAAAATAATCTCCTCTCGTTCATCAAAGCCACACGATCCTCCCCTCCATTTTTTTATTAATCGCAAACCCATACACTCACACTCTGAATTCATTTTTATTCTACCCATAATTAAAAAAAAAGTCATCTCTTCTATGTTCCTACGGAGCAATAGAATCTGTGATTCCCGGTTCCTCGATGAAGAAATTCGTAACATTGAGCGATTTTTTACATCGCTCCATCAACGACCCTCCCTCACCTTGAAGCAGGAAAATTTACTTCCACTCCAAAAAGACAACTAACACAAATTCGAATACATCGAACAACGGCTATATCACCTTGCCCTTTAACCTTCAATTAAAACCCTTAACCTATAGTAAACAATACAAACGCAAAAATAGGATTTAGCTTCTCTGGTACTTTAAAAAATGAACTAAGAAACACCCCACCCCATCATTCCAGACATCTAAAGACGTCCATCAAATAGGTTGTAGAAATTGCGACCAATCCTAAAGTGAACGTCCAAAATTGAGATAAATGCATAAATACAAAGAGAAATATGACGCACCGCACTGGAAACACTTCTAATGCCCACATTGCATCAGAAAACCCTCCCAAAGAATGGGATCCAAAAGACAACAAAGGAAACACAAAACAAGAAAATATTAAAAAGCAATAGGTCTGATCACCAGGCACTTAGCATCTCTTTGCACCCTACTACACTTCTTTCTCTTTTCATCACTTGTCTATTTTCAGCTATCTGTCCCCCACCCTTTCTTTATCCCTTACCCACTTACAACGTTCCTAGTTCATCAAGCTAAATTTTCATATCACTAAAATAACGCTATCAGGGGACACATCGTCATGTCTGCCCTAATTGATTTCCCTTCCAACCTTCATTCATTCCATCCTTAGGAAACTTTAATCTCTGAGCAACTTAATATTCCCATTAACACCAACCTTGTAAAGTGACTATTTTTGATTGAAAATATTGAGACCAAGTGTTTGTTGCTACCCTATTTCGATTCTGATTTTTGTTTTTTTACCATGCTAAATAACTTTGCAAACTACTGAAAAAGTGATAATGACTCGGAATAGTGTCAGGAGAGTAGGGTGGATGAAGCAAAAGCTCCCAATCTGATTTTTTGTAATGTCTTTGCTGCAGTTTCTTTATGGAATAAAATTTCCTTCACTAATAAGCACATTTTGGGGGTCAAATTGTCGTACTGACATTTGTTTGGTTACGTTCGAGCAGTTCAAAATAGACGCCACCAGACTGAAAGCAGAAACTTATTGACATGCAATCCTTGTTTTGTTGTAGGAAGAGTTTGTTTACTTTTGTCAATCCATTGTCTTTTCGTTGTCAGTCACTAAACGATCGAGAAAAGGCTGCTTTTCGTGGCGTGGGAGCAGTGATGTGCAAATGTTTACACGTTGTTGCCAATTTTTATGCGTCAGGTCACGAGATACCCACTTACCAAGCTTTGATTGATCAACAAATACTGAGACGAGAGATAGGTTGTAAAAAGACACACGAATTTATGGATTGACTTGATACACATACCATTACCATGATTCTATTTCAACCGTCAACGGAGCAAAGGCCTACTCCCAAGAAAATCCCCTGCTTAGGGTCCATCAATCGAGTTAGCTAAGCTTATCCCTGCCCATAAATGTATTTATCTCTCAGTTGAAGATTTTTTTCGTCCATAATCTAAAGCGTTATTCTTTTTACTACACCGGCCACCCATATGGATATATAATGTCACGACATAGTAAAGGGGGTGGAAATGAAAAGAAAAAAACAACAAATAATAAAGAAAAAAATGTTCCTGAGGGACAACGGCGGAGTAAAGCGGGGAGATTTTGTTCTCGAATTTAAATGGAAATAACAACGAGGCAGAGAAGCTTGCAAGTTCTGAAAGTGGGGAAGATAAAGGAAGTGAAAATGAGAGGAAGAAATATAGCCGTAGGTCTTCATGAAGGCAATGGGGCTGGGAGATCAAAATGTGGGTGTTGGCACCGAGGGCGCGCACAAAATAGATTTTGAGGATCTCCCGAACCAAAGGCAGATATAAAGAAAGAAAAATTATCTATACTTTTATTCGCTTCATTTGAGCCTCTACCATAACTCAACCATTGAGTCCGCACCAAACCAGAGTAACTATAAAAAACCCCCCTCACATTCCCGACCACAATCGTTGCCCTTGCACACGCTCATATTTAAGGTTGGTGTGCAAAAGCCAGGCACCAAATGAGAGACAAGAAATGGTGAGACCACTAATTAAAAAAGTAGTCAGAATTAATGTTAATTTAGTACTTTAGACAATATTCATAATAGGATCAAGGAACTATTCCATCCGAAAAAACCCCTAACAAAATACAATTATTAGGGTGTCAGAAAATTAATGTGTTTTTTTTAAGAAAAGTAAAATCTCTTTATTGATAATTCTCTCCCATCGTTTAACTAATTAGTGGATACCCTTCTTGAAGAATTCATTCTTTTTTTTTACCGGAGATAAAATTTACTTACCTGCAATGCCACGCATTATAAATTTTGCTTAAGATCCTACACTTTCAAATAATGACGACCGAAAATAAAATTAGTTTTATATTGAAAAAAAGCTTTAGAAAGCTCAGGCCCAGATAAATTTATCTATTTCACCCTAAATAATTAGAAAGTGAACTGTTAACTTATTTGTACAATTTTCAAAAAATCTATCACCCAAGGTTAGGTTCAGAATAGGCGCTCGGGTGCTTTCGAAATTTTGTACCATAATGATTCGTCCTCTTTCCCAATATGTTTCGTTTTACTGATCAATTGGAGTGGAGGGTAGGGGTGGAGCAAAGACTCCACCAACCCCTTCCCAAATAAATTAGGGGTGGGGTGGGGTGGTCAAAGCCCCCACCAAAATTTAATTAAGGAAAACGAAAGGATGGAAAAAATGGCATACGTGACTTCATCCGAAAAAACAAAGCGAATATTTGCTTTAGGTATTCGTAGTTAGTTAATTTCTGGGGTTTTTTGTGAGTTAATTACTATTTATCAGACGATTTTAAATGTTTTGCGTTTGCTTAGTTTTTACCTGCCCCCTCCCCCCCGGTTTTTACTGGAAATAGTTGCATTTGCTTAGTTTTAACAAAACAAAATACTATTTTGTTACTTACTCTTTTTTTATCCATTATATTATTTCGTTACATTTTTGCTTTCTTTTTTATTGTGCTTTCTTGAATATGCAAGTTTCTTAGAATTAAATACTTTAAATTTCAAGTGAAGCATCTATGCGCGCTGAACGAAAAGTTTACATTCATTATGGGGGTCAAAAAAGGCGAAAAGCCACCGATCGTCACTTCTTAAAGATTAACACGAACATGTTTACCTGGTCTTCTTCAGCAATTTGTTTTACCATTCAGAGCATTTTGTAGTGAAATAAAAAAATAGGGAAATCACTTGGTGCAAGGTCTGGTGAATCTGGTGAATAGGATAGAACAGACCACAGCCTAAGCCCAATATTTTTTCCTACGTGATTCTTGCGGTAAGTTGTCATGCTTTATCATGATAAAAGCACAACGTGTCTCCTGTTGACGGGCGTTTTCTTAGAAGATTTTCATGCACACGTTGCAGGTGCTGACAGTATAAGTTTGCATTCCACCAGTTCTCTTAAAACATAATCATGGAAGTCTGATGATCGTCCTGGTCTTGGATCATCTGTGAATGAGTGATCCCCAGAACGAAACTTTGAAAACCAATTTCGGACTTGGCGATCAGTATAGATATAAAGACCGTAAGATACACTCAAGGGTAAGTTCAAGAAATAAGGGGAAGGAGTAGATGTCAAAAGTGAAGGACAAGAAAAATAAACACAAGATTTGGATAAAGAATTAATTTAGCAATTGTGTAAATTTATATTTTAGAGCAATGTTTTTATATTCTTATATATATATATATATATATATATATATATATATGAGCTTGTGCGTTATAAACTTAGAAGACTTCCTACTGGAAATGGAAAAACTATATATATATATATATATATATATATATATATATATATATATATATATATATATATATATATATATAGAGAGAGAGAGAGAGAGAGAGAGAGAGAGAGAGAGAGAGAGTAACAAGAAAAATAAGTATCCTAGAAGACCTAATGGTCCATTCAATGAGGGTACCTTTGGACTAGCTGTCGAGCGGCACATCCCCGCTCAATTGCCTACGTCCTCCCTAAACAGCCACTTTTCACTTCTTTGTCTAGTCTTGACTTGAACTGGTCAACAGATTCACTGTTGACAACTTCCGTTGGAAGTGCGTTCCAACTACCACATATACTGTATGTGAAGAATTCCCACACAGATCACGGTGGTATAGCTTCAGTTCAAGTTTGTAGCCGTGATTTCTTGTTCTCCCCTCGCTGAGCTGGAAAATATCACCGTAGTCCAGTCTGTCGAAGCCTCGAAGTATTTTAAATACTTCGATAAGCTGACCACGTAGTCTCCGGGTCTCCAGCGAAAACATATCTAATTCCCTTAATCTATCTTCATAACTTTTATGTCTGATAGAGGGAATCAGTTTGGTTGCCCTGGCTTGCACGCGTTCCAATCTCGCGATGTACTTTCTAAATGAAGGACTCCAAAATTGTACGGCATACTCCAGGTGCGGTCGGACGAGAGTTGTACAGACACAGTACTATCTCCTTGTTCTGATATCCAAACTGTCGCTTTATATACCCTAACATCCTTTGGGCTTTCTTCTCCACATCAATACACTTTTTCGAGAACTTGAGGTCACTAGTGATTGTCACACCCAAGTCCTTCTCAGTGTCGGTGGATTCGAGAGCAGTGCCCTTAAGGATATAGGGTGATAGGGGATTTCGGTGGCTAATATGCATCACTTTGCATTTGTTTACGTTGAAAGGCATTTGCCACGTATCAGACCACTCCCCAATCTTCCCAAGATCTTCCTGCAGGCGAGCAGTATTTCCATCCTTTGCAACGTTCATACCAAGCTTGGTATCGTCGGAAAATTTGGAAATCTTGGCAACCATGTCACCGTCAATGTAGTTGACGTAGATTTTGAATAGTAGTGGTGCCAGGAAAGAACCTTGAGGCACCCCGCTAGTAACGGGCACCCACTCAGAAGTCTGTCCATTCACCACCACCCATTGCCGTCTGCAACTTAGCCAGTTCTCGATCCAGCCGGCTACTTTTCCGTCTATGCCCAGCGCTCGCACTTTCCGGAGAAGGCGGCGGTGTGGTACCTTATCAAAGGCTTTCTGAAAGTCTAGGTAGACCACATCCACCGCCTTGTCCCGATCGTGCTCACTGAAGACGAAGTGAAAGAATTCCACAAAGTTCGTCAGGCATTACCGTTGCCTTCGGAAGCCGTGCTGGGAACTCCTCAGTAGGAGGTTTGACTCTAAATGCGAAGTCATTTTGTGCACCATCATGCTTTCCATGAGTTTACCGACTATCAAAGTCAGACTGATAGGTTGGTAGTTCTACGGTTAGCTACGGTCTCCTTTCTTGAAGATAGGAGTCACCTCCGCCTCACGCCAGTCTCTAGGAACGCATTCGGTCCGGATTGTCATGTTGAAGATTGCGCTCAGGTGTCGTGACACTTGATCGCGCACTTCTTTCAGCACTTTAGGTAGAAACCCATCAGGCCAGGTGACTTATTCGGCATTAGGTCAGTGATCTTCTTTTTTATTTCTCCTTCGGTGAAGACCATATCCTCCAGCTTTTCCGCCGAGTAGGAATCCGTCGGCTGGGGGATGGGACCACACTCTTCAGTAAACACTGAAGAGAAGTAGTCGTTGAGGAGGTTAGCATTTTCTGCATCTGAATGCTCTAATGTCCCCTCCTCATTCTCAAAGGGCCAATCGTTCGACGGATTGGTTTACGGCTATTTACATATCCAAAGAACTCCTTGGGATTCTCTTTACAGAGTCTCGCCACTCGGAGTTCCTCAGACCGCTTAGCCGCCCTTATGCTGGACTTCATTCTCCTGGCTAGCCTCCGTTATTCGTCAAAGTCATCCAAACATCTTCGATTGCCGGTACACATTTCTCTTCTCCCTAAGCAGTTGGCCGATTTCTTGATTAAACCACTTTGGTTGAACAGAAGACCGACGGGGGCATTTCAGAGGGATGAAACGCGATTAAAGACTCATGATTGTGGTTTTGAAACTGTTCCACGAGTCTTCAACAGCCTCGCGTCAGTCAGTCCAGCGCGTAGACCTGCAAAGTCTGCTTTTCTCAAATCGAGTTTCCTCGATTTAGTAGTTGCAGACACTGCCTTCGGGACTTTGACTACAAATCTAAGTAGTCGGTGGTCACTGTCACCGAGCTCTTCGCCAACAGAGAGGTCCTCAACGATGTCATCCTCAAAGGTGAAAACCAAGTCGAGGATATTGTCTCCTCTCGTTGGCTCTCTCACCCATTGAGTCAGGAACTCGTTGTTCGCGAACTCCAGGAGTAGTGCGTTCTCGCCAGTCAACTTGTGTGTTGAAATCCCCCATGACGATACACACTCTGTCTTTTACAAGTTCGCCCAACAGCTGGTACAGACTCCTGTCCTGTTCTAAGAGTTGGGCAGGGGGTCTGTAAAGCACCAGGGTCCTGTATCTGGAAGGACCTATCTCTAGGTCAACACCTAGTAGTTCATGGTCGGATACGATGTTGCAATGCGTCGAGTTTAGAGTATTCTTGACATACATCACACCGCCACCCTCTCTGTCTGGCCTATCTTTCAGGAAGAGATGGTAACCGGGAATCGTGAATTCACCTTCAAAATCTCGGCTTGAGGTTTTTATCCACGACTCCGTTATGGCTACCATCTCAGGTTCTTCTGTTGCTACGAAGCCACGAAGTTCCAGAAACTTGTTCCTGATTGACCTCGCATTGAACAGAAGAACTTTGAGGGAGTCCCCGACTGTAGGACTCCCCACGCTCTTCCGTTTCCCGCTTTGTTTCTCTGTGGCAGGGTCACTTCCTTCTGTGTGACCTCAGAAAAGGTCGTTCCTGGAGTAACACGGGTGTACTGGCATACGTCCTCCTTTACTCGGGGCCTGACACTTCTTTGGGTCCGCTCCACAACATCCTGGATCATGTTGGCGAGTACAGCTTTCCTTTTAAAGGAAAGATGCATTCCGTCCCTTTTATACAGGTCGTTTCTCCCGTAAAAGGTGCGGTAGGGGTCTACAAAGAAGAGTCCTTCTGCCATGCTGAGATCCGCCAACCGTCGGTTCACTGCGACGTTTCTCTCGTGAGCGGTTCGGGATGGACCTCTTCTCGGAAGCATCCCAACTACGACACGTTTGCGTGTTTTAAGCCCTATGTGTGTGTGTGTGTGTGTGTGTGAGAGAGAGAAAATTTTTTTCTCTTCTTCTTGTCAAATGAAGCATAAGGAGAGCTCAGACACACCATGTAAAGGAACTTGCCTCTCCATCCAAATACGAATCTAAGAGATTTTATAGATGCCTTAATAATCGCAAACCACTGAAACGGCGCCCCTAGAGGATTCAGTGAATGAAGATACGAACATACAATGAAGGCATTAAATCAACATTTTGTAACGTCTTTACCGTGAATGAGACCATAAAGTTGCTTACAACTTCCGATGTAATAAATTTTGACAATGACTTCATATTTTGGATAATATTATATAACTTAAAACGAAATTAAGCAGTATAAAGAAAAGGATAATATCCAAAGCACCAGGTCTCGAAAACGTCTATCCAATTCAGCTTAAATGAATTATAAATAAAAGTAGCAAAATATTTTGCATCCATAAATGAAGGAGTAGTTTCAAATGACACTTTAATTTAAATAGGCAAATGAAACTGCGATTTTCATTAGGAATAAAAAAAATCCCTAAAATTTTAGTCCGATTTCCTCAATTTCTGTTGTGGGTATGCTCTTGAGTCTACTATTAGAGACCGAATTGTGGCACTTCGAGTCAAAAAACTTAAGATACTCAGTAAGATAATCTTACCTTTGACCTGATATATTTGATCTCGAATACTCCGATGAGTTAAATAGTGTTCAGCATAAAGGGGAGATGTATTTATTTGAATAAATTTCGAATACTATAAGTTGTCCGACAGTAAAGCGAGTCGTAGTAAATAAGATTAACTCAAGCTAGGCATCGGTCACTAGTGGTGTCCTTCATCAATCAATGTCCCTGGTTGTTTAAAATCTATATTAAAGAACTTAACAGCAATTTAGTATGCAAGATTTAAAAATTTGGCGATGATGCGAAGTTAAGAAATATAGATAATTATCGCTGGGATCTAGAAAATTTACAAAGAGAGGAAATATGGCAGATAGAGTTGTATATTTAACTGTAAGGTAATGAATGCACTAAGGACACCAAAATTCCCGGAACAAGATTTGGGTGTATTAATTTCAAGGGAGCCTAAAAGATTCAAACAGTGTTTATTAATATATATATATATATATATATATATATATATATATATATATATATATATATATATATATATATATATATATATATATATATATATATATATATATATATATATAAAGGGTGTTCCAATAACTTGGACCGATTTTAAATGTGAGTTAAGTTTAAGCGTCTAATGGCAATTTCAACCATGGAAAGATAATAACTAACAACGTGTTAAAGTTATGGAAGCCTATTACGAAAATGGACGTTCAAACGTTCAAACGTATTTCGGGCACTTCGCGATTTTTTTGGTAACATAATCGACAAACCGAGGGTGCAATTGGGGAATTGTTCGTAAATTCAAATAAACGGGGTCGGTAGCCATTGCGTGCTCGTTTGCGCCGTTCAGCTGAAAACATTACTGCAGTGCGCGAGAATGTGGCCGAAGATCCAGACACCTCTATTCGTCATCGCGCGCAGGAATTGAACCTCTCCACAACAAGTTACATCGAATTTTGACAAAAGATTTGTCTCTACACGCTTACAAAATTCAATTGACACAAGAACTGAAGACTGCTGACCATTTAAAGCACCGTAC
The DNA here is from genome assembly GCA_963969495.1 of Ceratothoa steindachneri. Lineage (NCBI taxonomy): Eukaryota > Metazoa > Arthropoda > Malacostraca > Isopoda > Cymothoidae > Ceratothoa > Ceratothoa steindachneri. The sequence continues at coordinate 89,698,272 of OZ018329.1, forward strand.
ATTCGTCAATTGGATGCACGAGCAAAGACAAGCCGATGATGATTTTTCGCAAAAAATCATCTTTAGTGATGAAGCCCATTTTCATCTTGGTGAATTGGTTAATAAGCAAAATTGTAGCATTTGACCTGATGAAAATCCCAGGAAGATTGTTGAAAAGCCACTGAATCCACAAAAGGTCACTGTCTGGTGTGCATTTTTGGCTAGCGGAATCATTGGCCGTATTTCTTCGAAAATGATGCCGGAAATTCTGTTACGGTGACAGGCGAGCGATACCGTGCCGTGATAACCAACTTTTTATGACCTGAATTGAATTCTATGGATGTCGAAGATTTGTGGTTTCAACAGGACAGAACCATATGCCACACAGCCAATGTAACAATGGCTTTATTGAATGAGAAGTTCCCAGGTGGCGTCATCTCTCGAAAAAGCGAGGTTAATTGGCCACCACGATCATGTGACTTGACGCCTTTAGATTTCTTCCTTTGTGTTCATCTCAAAAGTAAGGTCTATGCCAACAAGCCAACAACACTTCAACAGTTGAAGGATGAGATAATTAGGCATATTGGTGAGATCAAGGAGCAATTATGCAGAGACGTCATCAAAATTTTGACCATCGAGTGGAGGTGTGTGCCGTCGAAGTCTTGGCGGACATTTAGGCGATATTATTTTTCACACATAATTGCCATGACTCAAATAACATGATCCAATAGTGAAATCAATAAATTTTCACCAATAACACTGTTTTATTTACTGCTAACTTCGATCCGTCTTAATGGAACACCAGATATATATATATATATATATATATATATATATATATATATATATATATATATATAGTAGTGCGCAAATTAGTTCGGACAGTGGTGAAATAATACAATTATTTGATAACTGTTGTGTATATTTGAAAAGAATATGTCAATGATAATATAAATGGTACATTTAAAATGAAATATGACCGCCCTTTGCTTTTAGAACCTGCTTCACTCGCTCTGGCATAGATTCAACCAAATTTGGACACATTTCTGCCAGTTCTTCGTTATGGTACCGGGAATTGATAACAGCACAAATCATCTTCTGCATCGTCGAACAGTCGGTTTTATCGATTCTACATATAATTATAGTCCATACATTCTCGATGGGGTTTAGGTCAGGAGAATTTCCAGGTCAATCTATAACATTAAGTCCACTTTTTTCGAAGAATGTTCGCATTATTTGGGAAGCATGGCACGGAGCCAGATCCTGCTGGAAAATGCCGCCTCCATCAGGAAAGTCTTTCTGCATCGCGGGAACTAAGTCAGTCTGCAGGATTGCCTTGTATTTAACGCTGTTCATCATTCCCTCACTAGTAACAAGCAGCCCTAGGCCTGTTTGCTGTATCTTTAGTTGAAAAATTATTTAAGTTAGATGTCTGTCTGCGCACAATTAGGCATCAACAACAGAACTGGAGCCCAAATCACTACTCTCGAATTCTCCCCTATCCGAATACACTACGAAAACAGAAACCAAAAACCAACTACGTACACTGGAATGTCTTTATATTAGATTTACAAACCTCACTTTAAACTCCGACACAAGCTCATTTCCACTTTTACTACAACTATAATCCCCCACGAATTACACATGCCAAATCCTCTCCCCCCTCCCCTAAAAAAAACCCAACCAATATTTTTCAAATATCTCCGATATATGTATATATATATATATATATATATATATATATATATATATATATATATATATATATATATATATATATATATATATATATATATATATATATATATATATATATATATATATATATATCCATTTCTCTATAGAGATAAATTTCAAGAAAGCCTTTTGTACAGGTTGGCATTTGAAACTTTAACAGAAAACGCGATATTGTTGAATCTTCTTGTGAATCTTCACCCATCTGGGTTGTTGTTTTTTTTCTCTCTCTCTCACCGGCAAAGACATGGTAAAAGTATTAATGTATGTGGTTGACAAGTTCACGCATATAAACATTATTATCCTCTCTCGGAGATAGAATCTCATTATGTTCTTTGGGACGCGAGATGGATTGGGAAGGAGCCAGAGTGGTTGGGAGAAGAGCAAGCAAGCAAAATGTGTAAGGAATTTTGAGGAGCCTGGCTCTGACGCATCAGTAAACATATATACATAATGCTTGAAATAACACTTCTCTGTAATTATTTTTATTTAACACATTTTATATATTTCGTTTGATACTAATATTTCAATTGATTTGTATATTTGTTGATTTCCGAGTTACCCTAATGAAACCCTTTCCCAGTTTCATGTCTCGACCTGGTTTTCCTCTTTGCTCTGTGATATTTTGAGCTATTTGTTTGTTGATTTCCGAGTTGCAGTTACAGTTTCTCAAGCACATTTCCAGTGTCATACCTCCTGTACATGGTTTCTACCTTTATCTCGAATAGGTCGCCATTATTGCTACTTTACTAGCGGCAAATCAGCTACTTAAGACCAGCCAATTAACACTTTCAAGTCAACAGCTCGGATGAAGGTCTCTTTTTCAGAAGACAGACTTGTGATTTTTAAAAGATCAATATGACGGTGGATGTTATAAATCGTCCACCAAATAAAGAAAATTCTGCAATATTCAGCTGCCACCAAGTATACTTTCCTGACTCAGTCCAGTGAGGACGACACCGCGATAAAATCACAGCGTTGGATTTATTCTGATACCGAGAACTGATTTGAAAAGTCACATTAGTCAAATGCAAGCTGCGAGGGAGAATGGGTATGATTTTGTGGAATTTTATTGGGCATGAGGGCGGTGATTATGGCCAAATTTCGAGGTAGACGCTCGCCCGTCATTATCGCAAAATAAACGATCTCTGTAGCAGAGAAAATAGCAGGCGGTTGAATAAATGGGAAGGCGCGGTAGGTGCGAGGGAAGAAATGCCGCCAAGGCATGTAAACACCAACCAAATCCTTAAAGTGGCAATGAGGCAGAGATAAGAAAATACACACACTGAGAAAAAGATCGAAGAAAGGAAAGTCAATGGTAATTTAACTATGAACAACCATGGTTGATCCGTTTTTAACTTGAATTAACGAATATTATTATGATTTAGAATTATGTAGCGTTCACAAAAAAAAACATCCTTCATCGGGTTAATATTTGAGTGGGTGAAAAAAAAAAGCTAGGTCGGAGGAAAAATCGTTTAACTCCTTAATGGATTTTAGGTCATATATGACCCGGTATATAAAAGTATTTTTATTACTCTAACTGAAACCTTTTTGGACAGCATCTGATTCTATATCTATTCCATTAGGTTTGTTCTTTTATTTATATATGGTACGACTAAAACAAGAAGATTTTGGTGGTAGGGTTTCTATCTTAGGACCAGGCTATGATCAGGGTAAGAATTGTATGAAACTTTTTCTTTGTTTTAGGTGCAGCAGACATAGTAGTTTTATTCAAAGTGTACTTTTTCAATTATTTTATTCCATAAAGTAGAGGCTTTTTTCTTTCCAACGAGGCAAAATAAAATAGATCTTCATAATAACAACGTTAATTATTCTGGATCATATATGACCCTAAATCCATCAATGGTAACCTTACTTGTAACTATTCACCTGTTTACTAGCTGAAAATGTTTGGAAATTTGAAATTTCTTATATTTCTTTCATAATTATTTGTTTTCAGTTCACAGATATGGCAACCTCTCGTAGAAATACAAGACTGTTTCATGTTGCAAGTAATGAAATTCAAGAAATTCTATTTGCGGACCACAGCAATGAAGAAGACCAGCACCGTTTAGACCAAGAAGATCAAGATTTTCTTTAAGGTTTTGCAGATTTTGTTGGCGAAGAAGTATATATTGAACCTCCAAATGACGATACAGTGGGAATAGAAGTTGATACAAATGATGTCGGTCCATCTTCTAGCTCCCAAGCTGTAGGAGAACCAGCCATTAGTTACCTCATTCGACCAGTGTGAATCCCCTCCAACAGCACTAGACATATTCAAAGCTGTTAAAGAAATAGATATCCTTATAAATGATATACTGATTCCCCAGTCTCAGCTTTATATGGAGCAAAAAGGTATTCCATTTTCCACAAGCTATGAAGAAATACGTACATTCCTCGAGGAAGATATGAAAAGATAAGGGCAGCACTTCATTTTTGTGATAATACAAAAGCTCTTGATAGAAATCACCTTATCTATGATAGAGCGTACAAAGTTACGAGTAGACCACTTTTTGATCACTTGAATAATAATTTTCCACAAACACTAAAACCAACACAAAACAATCAATCGATGAACACATGATCAAATTCAAAGGGCTTAATGTAATGAAGCAATGTGTAAAATGCAAACCTATAAAAATGGGGCTTTAAAATGTGGTGCCGATGTGATGCTTCATCAGGGTACCTTTTTGAAGGTGACCTCTACACTGGGCAAAAGCAACAGTCAGAACATAGTCTTGGAGAAACTGTCATTATGCAGTTTACTCAAGGTTTGCACAACCTTGGAGTTGACATTTTTATTGACAATTTTTTCAACACTCCTCGGTTGCAGCACATTTTGAAAACTAGAGGCATCAACTGTTGTGGCACCGTTCGTCTAAACAAGAAACATATGCCAAAAATCTTGAAAGATGAAAAATCAATGAAGCGGGGAGATACTGACATGGTTTATGCTGATGGTGTGAGCTGCATAAAATGAAAAGATAACAAATCCGTTATGCTTCTCTCTAATTACCTTTCTCCAATGCCCATGTCAGAAGTCACAAGAAGAGAAAAAACTAAGGATAACTTTCAAAGGATAAAAATACCACAACCAGAATTGTCAGAATCTACAATATGAACATGACTGGCGTTGACCTAATGGGACAAAAGAAAGTGACATATGAAATTGATAGAAAGAGCGGAGTGGAATTCTACTTCAGAATCTTTTTTGATCTCATGAATATTGCAGTGAACAATGCAGAGTTTATCTACCAAACAGTAATTGTAGGGAAATCGATATCCCACCCTAATAACATAGGCCCTGTTAAGGCACCATAACGTCCTGGCACTTGGCAGTGTAACCCGATTACTTACACCCCCCCCCCCCTCTCCCCTCGACCCGCTGGTCACCAGAAGGCCTCCTCTAACCACGAGAAGTACGAATCATCAGATTTTTGTGCCAGCGAGCATATCAATACGAAGGGAAGGAGACTAGGTGCCATAATAATGGGCAAACAGGCACTATTTCCCCCTAAGATTTGGGATCTAATTTCACGTCATATACGAAATTAGAGGAGCGGCGACCAAAAGACAGAATATGCCTTTAGGGCTAAGTGGAAGACGCTCGGAGAAGAGTCGTGAGAGGAGCGAGGCTTAATTCCTAAGCCCCCATCACCCCCTCACTTTCCCTTAACCCCAGGGGGCTGGTTAAGTATATAGGGAGATAACTGGAGAAGGCAAAAGATCGAGTTAGTGATCGACACGACGAAGTCCGGCGGCAGTAACCGGCAATCAAAGAAAGGAACAGAGAAGAAGCTCATTCTGAGCCAGTTCCTGGTCACACCGAAAATTAGCATCTTGTATAGGATGATCGAGTTAGTGATCGACACGACGCAGTCCGGCGGCAGTGCCCGGTAATCAAAGAAAGGAACAGAGAAGAAGCTCATGCTGAGCCAGTTCCTGGTGGTCACACCGAAAATTTTTTTTTTTTATATTGAGAATCACTCTCTTACATCTCTCGTCAGAGAAATCCCCTATTCCGGTTTGCAACAAAAACCAGAGATAGTCCTCGACATTGAGGAATACCCAAAGTGAACTCTCCCCGCTCCCCCTTCGTCAAAGGATTCACTGTTTGCTCATCGCTCGTCAGTGTGAACCATTCCAAGATTAACCCGAAGATTGGAAAAAGCATATCTTCACGGTCCCGTTGTTTAAATCATCTGACTAAGATAACGTTCTTAACGCCATCTGTCGCCCTCACCGAAATCACCCGTTGCTTCAAGCTCGTCTCCGAGCCAGTCAAACAGCTGGGTGTCTGTAAACGCGCCCACGCGTCTAACCGCAAAAATATCTTTTCGTTTACATAAAAATTCACGGCCAAGGTCATTCTTCAGCCGGATTTACGTGTGTTTTTTTTAAAAGAAAGAAATTAAATTATTTTTGAGTATCAATTAGCGTCCAATATTAAAGTGAGCTTTGGGTCAACCATTACTTTATATTCATTTGGTTTAAATTAGTAATTATAACATAAACTCGTTTATTCATAGCTGTATAGTTTGTTTTTTTTTATATTTCACTCTTTTATGTGGTAATTAAAGACATATATTTTTTAGAAGTATTTAATTCAATTCTCTAAACGCTACACATGGCACTAGAAATCTTCAAAGATTAAATAACGTAAAATAATATAGCACTCTTAGAGAAAACGTAATCAAAGTTATTCAAGTACTTAACAAACCTACGTACGTACATACACCAACTCGGCCCTTACAATACCACGACGGTAATGAAGAACAAGTTTCCTAATGAGGAAAGAATCAAGGATTCTTTTGATTTTAGAAGGGCTGTACAGCTTTGATAGGTGACTACACAAGTAGACAAAGGAAGGTTCCAGTTCAGCATCCTACTAGATTACAAGGTTTTGTTTCCCCACCAGATGATCAAAAAGGATGAGCGCGGAAGATGTCTTGTTTGCACTCGCAGCAAGAGAGACATCAAAACTATTGCTGTAGACCTCAAGTGTTCTTATGTTTTACCAATAACCTTAAGTGCTTTGCAGAATATCATACATAGCATGAGTAAAGCCTATGTATAGTATGCCCAGTGGTGATTTTCTTCTTTTTTCATTTTTCTTTCAATTTTATAATTAAAAATAAACAATATTTTCTTAATTTTATTTTTTTGTGTGGTTATGGTAATATAATTTGCATTATATATTGTTTGATAACCTAAAAAATTAGTCTATAATTATGAGCGTATGATAGGAATTTAAAGCTGAAATATAACGTTGATGGATTTAGGGTAACCTGTGATCCATTATATAACTCAAAAAGTATAATTTTATGACAAAAAAGGAAGAAGTTAAAATTGGAGAGTGAGACGAATAAGCTTTGAAATGTAGGTGGAAATTGGGAAAGACAAGTTTGAACTGGTTAATTAGTTCTGGTAGTTGTTGTTTAGGTGAGTTCCCGCTGGAGTTAAAGTTTAAAAGATCTCTGTTCATCGGAAAGTTTTTTTCAGCTAATTTTACTCCATTAGTAGTTAAAGTTATTGGATCATCGTTCTTTACAAAATTTTAATTACATCACTGACCAAAACTAGAGAACTAAATAGAATTTCATAGGGCAGAGGATAGAAAAAAACGTTGAGGAAAGCCGTGTGTATTTGAAGAAAGGAGGCGTCCTAAACTAGAGAACGATGAGTATAAATGGAGCCATAAGAAGAAAAGAGTATAAATATCTCATAGACTTCTTGGAGGAAGTTGGTTCTAGTGGAGGGCAAAGGATGTTGAAGGGAAGGTCAAAGGGGCATCGCAAGAAATATAAAGGGTTCTGCTCTTAGCTTAGACTGTCCCATTATGAGTTATGGCCTGGATTTAAAATCAAACCAGGATTTATTACTGTCATTATTTTACCGTCACGTTGTATTTCAAATCACAATTAAACTCGCCTTTTTCTAGGACAATTCCAGAACTAGTGCGCCTCTAGCTCAGTATTGGGGTCGTTCACTAATGACCCGATTAGTTGGCACCGTACTTGGAAATATAATCCTCTAACGAGAAATTTGTTGTGACTACCAACAATTACAATACGTTTTTAACGTTCTATTATGCGACCTTTACTAAAACATATTTACAACATAAGAAGAAAGAGTAGGAATAAATAAAAAATATGGAACATCTAAACTTTTAAAAATGTGAATGATGGAACTTCCTCGAATGGGCCGTTAGGCATTTGAGGTTACATAGATGCCTTGTAACTCCAAATTTCACATTCAATGTTTCATTTAAAAAAATATGAGATATTTTGTTATAATGACCTCTATCTAACAAGCTAATGTTCTCTCGTCTCCCGTAAAACCAAACGATCATTTATAGATCTCAACAGCCATTTCCCTGCAAACTACCATATATGGATTATCTTTTAAACTATCATAGTTCCGAGTCCGTAAAATTTGCTTTATATGCCACCTTCTAAAGTGACTCCATCGGGTCCAGTTGTTATATCTCAAACTTTCACACAAACTTCATAACCTCTTATGTTGATTGCCCATTGAAATGGCGATGGCAGGAAATTGAAATGTTGCAATTTATAAGGGGCAGAGAGAGCTGACAGGCAGTTAACTCACAAGCTCACCAGAACACTTTGAAATGAAAGATTACAGCGATAGTCTCCAAAGATGTATAAAAGAAGAGCGAACATAAAACAAATAGGCCGCGTGCCCGTGTGCAGTGGAAGAGATAGGCATCCGAGTTCCAGAGACAATAGATTCCCTCTCATTCCGAGAAACGGCAGTTCGGATTAGATGAAAGCCATGAGCATAATAAATTATGATCTTAGTGAATGACTCATCGTTAAATTGAGTCCTCTACGATCATATGAAACGTAATTTTAAAATAACTTTAATCTAATTTCCCATCATGTCCCTCAGTTACCCCCAGAAACAACCGGGAATACTATGTATGTTTAATTAACTCGTTCTTCCTCCAAATTAACTCCATTAAGGGGATTCAAATTAGTACTTTTGATTCCTACTACTATTCGGTGCGAAACTGTTCATATAAGTCTATAATACGCCCTCTAAGCCCAAGGATTTATGGCTGCCGAGTTTTTTCATTGCAATCTTTATCATGATTAACCTTCTTTTTTTTTACAATTCACCAACCCAACTTCTTTACTTCTCAGTGTGCTGGTTAAAAATGCGTTTTTGCGCTATATGAGTTTCTTTTTTTTGGTCAGGAAATAAAAATCTTTCGAGCGACAAACTTTATGCCAAGCAACAGGCGAGAAAGGCCCGGTTATTGAGTCGGTGAACTCAACGCTAAAGGGTTAAAGCTCGTATTCGTGTCTATGCTTATTGCAGGAAGAGGTTAAAGGAGACTGAATGCTATTTGGGAAAAGCGGTTCTGTCTGTCCCTAGCCATATTTTGGGGGCTGTCCAGTGAGACCTCTTTACATTACACCGATTTCTTCTAGAATTTAACTAATTACCAACGAAATTCCGCCCCAATTAAAAATACTTTACTTTTGCCAACTTTCGCATATTGCAAGAAATCCACCCAAAGGGGTAAAGCAAATTTGAATTTCCTTAACGTTAACGACTTTAGTTCTAACTTAAAACTAAGAAGCGAAAACCAACTAGGGCATCTCCGCCAAAAAGGATTGTGAGATGTTTCTAAATAAAGTGGTGAAGATAGAGGAAGCATAAATGGGGGGAAGAAAAATAGCCGCAGATCCTCCTGCGGGGGAGATATGAGCAAGGGAGGAACAAGTTTAAAGACTACTCGGCAAGATAAAGCTGTCCTATCAGTACGAATTAGGAGAGAATTATACTTTAAACTGTGATTTCCTGGGACAGAAAATTGCCCTCATTTCATAATAGAGGATCTAAACTTATTCCATCGAAATCTTGTACTAGTAGGTAAAATACAAACAGAAAATAATGGGAGGAAACTTAAACTTCCCGCAGTAAAGACAAATCAGAGACTAAGTGATTATAATTGTGGGAAAACAATGGCGTCAGGAAATGGAGCAGACGGCGCCACCTATACGAGAACACAAAACTTGGTGGCTTTCGCAGCCTATCTGAATGAAAACGATGATTTCGGAGCACGAGTTGAAAATGAATATAAGTACAAAAAAAAAAAAAAAATCACAGAAGTGATGGGGGAAAAAACTGCCTTTCAATTAAGCGTTGATGGAAATATAATTAAAAGCCAACACTATGCAATGTTTGCCTGGAATACTCAGTTCCAGCTTGACGTTGCTTCTTATTCAAAAAGGCAAATATCTCACCATCTCCCGAGAGACGAGAGGAACGGGTAAAGGAGGCAAAAGGAGTTTACTCACAACCCTTTTCCCCCTCCTAAAGAAAAGGAAGTAAATGAAATAAATAGCTGTCACGAAAGACGGAAAGAAAGAGAGAAAATAGGGTTAAAATCGCCCCCCAAACAAAAGCTTTCCAGGAATGGGGAAAATTCGAAGTGACTCAGTTATTTTATCTTTTGCAGTAAATAAAGAGAGACATAATGGGAAAGGCAGGCGTCTATCGGTCGACTTGATTAATAAAGAACCACGATTCGCTTTTTTGCCATCGCGGAAAAATGCACCGCTCCCCCACATCCATGCAGGGTCGCATCTCAGCTAGGCCGAGAGTACGTAAAAGGGCAAAATCTGAGGAGCATTAAAGGTAAGCGGGAGCCTTTGGCCCGGAATCCCTTCTCTCTAAAGGGGCTTTCGGTGATTAGTAACGTCACGACTCCAATCCGGAGAAATTCCTCGGAATAGGAATTTTGCTATTCCGTTCCATTTAAAGGCTTCCGGTCGATTCCGAATGAAGCGTGTGGGATGGATGGGGCGACGCCATGTGTAAGGAAAACGAATTCTAAACAGCGCGTCCGCCCAACAGAAGCGAAAGGAACGGCAAACGACTCTTAGTTTAACTAACATTATTACGCACACACAAATTAACGTATACCAAATGTGTTAATGAAATTAAGAAGGGAGACGCTACTTGTAAAATCCAACGATGAATCTAGGAAATTTAATTGTTGTGGACAAATTAGAAATTAACGTAACTCCGACAAAAATCATATATATTTTTTTTTTACAAAGCTCCGAGTGCGACTTCGTCAGATATATTAGCAAGTAGGACCTTTAACAATGGGAGGGGCGAAATTGGAGGCCGCATAATGCTCGGGTTCTATTAATTACGCCTTATTTTCGGTAAATTAGCGCCAACCACACGTGTATCTGGTCAAAGGTCCAAAGCCACAGACCCTGAGTGCCAAAAAAGATAACCTTTCTCGTTCACATTTACGAGTTTCAAAAATATAAACTTTATCGTTCGTACTTAGGAGTGCCAAAAATATAACCTCGTTCGTACTTGAGTGGCAAGAAAGAAAATATGTATCGTTCGTAATTACGAGTGACAAAAAAGTAAACATTTCTCGTTCGTACTTACGAGTGCCAAAAAAGAAAACCTTTCTCATTTGTACTTACGAGTGCAAAAATGTAAACATTTCTCGTTCCTACTTACGAGTGCCAAAAGAGTAAACCTTTCTCGTTCGTACTTGCGAGTGACAAAAGATCATCTTTAGCGTTCGTACTTACGAGTCCCCCCAAATAAAACCTTTATCGTTCACAATTATGAGTCCCCCCCCCCCAAAAAAAAAAAATTCTCATTCGCATCTACGAGTGCCCAAAACCTCTCGTTTGCACCTACGAGTTCCCCCCCAAGAAAACCTTTATCGTTCGCACTTACGAGTGCATCCAAAGACTCATGTTCGCAGTTACGAGTGCCAAAAAGATAACTTTTCTCATTCGTAGTTACGAGCGCCCAAAATATCATCTTTCTCGTTCAAACTACAAGTGCCAAATGAGAGAAAAAAAATATCGCTCGTACTTACGAGTGCCAAAAGCGAAAAACTTTCTCGTTCGTACTTATGAGTGCCGAAAAGAAAACCTTTAGATAACCTTAGTCCGTAGTAACAAGTACAAAAACCTTTTGTTATTACTTACGAGTGCAAAAAGAAAACCATTCTCGTTCGTACTTACGAGTGACAAAAACAAAAATCTTTCTCCTTCGTACTTAGGAGTGCCAAATAAGAAAACATTTATCGTTCGTACTTACGAGTGACAAAAAAGATCATCTTTATCGTTCAAACTACGAGTGACAAAAAAGAAAACCTTTCTCGTTCCTACTTAGAGTGCTAAAAGAGAAAACATTTCGCGTCCGTACTTACGTGTGACAAAAAAGATAACCTTTCTTATTCGTACTTACGAGTGTCGACAGAGAAAACCTTTCTCGAACGTACTTACGAGTGCCCCAAACAAAACCTTTCTCGTTCGTACTCACGAGTGCCAAAAGCGAAAAACTTTATAGTTCGTACTTACGAGTGCCAATAAAGAAAACCTTTCTCGTTAGCACTTAGGAGTGCCCCTAAAAGATAACCTTTCTCATCCGTACTTACGAGTGCCAAAAATATCATCTTTATCGTTCAAACTACAAGTATCAAAAGAGAAAAAAAATATCGTTCGTACTTACTAGTGCCCAAAACAAAACCTTTCACGTTCGTACTCATGAGTGCCAAAAGCGAAAACATTTCTAGTTCGTACTTACGAGGGCCCCCAAGTTCATTTTTCTCGATTGCACTTATGAGCCTTTGCTGCCAACAAACTTCCTTCCCTTCATCCGACAACGGCAATTTTCGAGAGGTAAAAAAGAAAGATTTATATTCTCGAATTTAAAGCGCAATAGCAACGAGGCCGCATCGCGTAGAAAGTTAGGAGAGATCTGTAAAGAAAGTACGGATGCTAGATGAAGTGGAAACGTGTGTAAGATATATGGCCGTGGGGCCTCCTACAGGCATTGGGGCCAAGAGGGCATACCACTACTTCGGGATTCAGTTGCGGAGAAAATGGGTTAGAAGAGTGTGGTGGAACGGGGGGGGGGGAGATGGGCAGGTTTTCCAAACTTAGTTCGGGCCGGGAGGACAGGGCACCCCTTCAGGTGTAACAACCTAACCAAGGTACCCCCACCCCTACCACAGAACACTCCCTAGCTAATGTAATGCAAAATAAATGCGCACAAGGACAAACATAATAAATCTATCCTGCCTCGGGGGGAGGGGACGCTTGGTAGTTGTTCTTTTACACCAACAAGCGATCGTTAAACGAAGAGGGGGGGAGGGGTGTCACCCGTTCCGCGGAGGAGAGATCAATGCTATCGTTGTTGAGATTGGGTGTGTTGATGTGTGTAGGAGCTACCTAATCCTGTAGAGGTAGGCTGATTATTTTTTTTCTAGAGCCTATCTCTCAACTGACCACTTAGGCATAAGTCGCCGGAAACACGACAGTCTAGAACTAGGCTACTTTAAAATAAAAATATGAAAACATAACAATCATAAAAATGTGAAAAACTAAATAATTTGGAAGCAATTTCCGGCAGCAGGGAGAGGTTCCCCTCACCCTGGTGCAGAAGCGTGCAACCAACAAAGAAAACAATCACCCCCCCCAAAAATAGAACCTTCTTAAATAAGGAGGAGAAACCCGCCCCCCCCAAAAAAAAGTCAACAAGTCCACAAGTCAATGTGCACGAACTCATCCCGAGTACAAGGGACAGGCGGTAGCGACCCCGCCCACCCCGGTACCGGAACAGGTATCGTGCGCGAAGATCACCCAGACTGGGACATTCGACAAGAATGTGCCGAAGAGTCTGGGGAACGACGCAGTCGTCACAATAGGGCGCTGGCGAGCGCTCCATTAGATAGCGATGCGTCACACGAGTGTGCCCGATTTGGAGACGACAGAAAGAGACCTGAAGCAGTAGCGATATTGGGGGATAGGTCCATGGGAACAGTTACAAGGAGTAACAAGGAAAGTAAGTACCCTAGGAGACCTTACGGTCCATTCAAAGAGGGTACCTTTGGACTAGCAATCGAGCAGGCACATGGCTGCTCAATTGTTTTGCGTCCCTAAACGGCCACTTTTCAAGACTTTATCTAGTCTTGACTTGAACTGGTCAACAGATTCAAGGTTGACAATTTCCACTGGAAGTGCGTTCCACTTACCGCAGATACTGTAACTGAAAAAATTTCCACACAGATTGCGGTTGTAACGCTTCAGTTCAAGTTTGAAGCCGTGATTGCGCGTTCTGTTCTCACTCAGTGAAAAAATATGCCGGTAGTCAACATTTTCGAACCCTCGAAGTATTTTGAAAACTTCGATGAGCTGACCACGCAGTCTACGGGTTTCCAGCGAGAACAGATCTAATTCCCCTAGTCTATCCTCATAACTTTTATGTCGGATAGAGGGAATCAGTTTGGTTGCCCTAGCTTATACGCGTTCCAACCTTGTGATGTCCTTTCGAAACGATGGACTCCAAAATTGTACGGCATACTCTTTCTGCGGCCGAACGAGGGAGTTGTACAGACAAAGTACTATCTCCTTGTTACGGTATCCAAACTGGCGCTTTATATAGCCTAACATCCTTTGGGCTTTCTTCTCTGCCTCAATGCACTGTTTCGAGAACTTGAGGTCGCTAGTAAGAGTTACACCCAAGTCCTTCTCAGTGTCGGTGGATTCAATAGCAGTGCCCTTAAGGATATACTGAGATTGGGGGTTTCTGTGGCCGATATGCATCACTTTTCATTTCCCCACGTTAAAAGGCATTTGCCACGTGTCCGACCACTCCCCAATCTTCAAGTTGCGGCGCAATGTCACGCAACTTTAAGTTCCCATCGACCGTCTCCCATCTTCTTTGCCAAGCAGTCCGAAGAGAAGCCCGTATTCCTGCCACTCAGATCCTGTTGAACAAATCTAAGAGAAAGGCCATGCCTCGCTATCCCAGGTGTCGAAGCATGGCGTACGGGACATCGTCCGGACCATGGGCGGTGTCCACGTACGAAGCAAGAGCGGAACGCAACTCATTCAAAATAAACCTGTCGTTGTAGGGTTCTCCGCCTCTGGAGGTAAAGTCCAGTCGGCAGCCTTCCGCGATATCACGACGTGCATTGAATGCTGGCGAAGCAGCATCCCGGCTAGAGAATGCGGAAAAAGCGGTCGCGAAAGATTCTGCCACGGACGCGGGGTCCGAGATTGCGGTCCCATTCTCCAGGAGAACGGGAGGAGGGTCCTGCGAGAACTTGCCCCGAGTCCTTTTGACTCGCTTCCACACCTCTGCTAAAGGGGTCTTCCCGTTAAGTGAAGACATATGCCCGCCAAGGAGAGCGGTGGGCATGTTTCGAAATATACCGGAAAGTAGCCCTAGCCCGACGAAATTCAGCGACAGTGAAATCGTTCGGGCAGCGCTTATAGCGCATGTAGACATAACGCTTTTGTTTGAGGGACGTTTCACACTCGGCCGACCACCATGGGAGTGGTCGGCGTGCAAAACGGCCAGATGTCCTAGGAATAGTAGTCAGGCCCACGGCGATGAGGTTGCCGGAGAACTCAACAGCCTCATCTACCGACCTAAACACCTCGACTGAGATAGAGAATTCAGTCATTTCCTGAAATGCAGGCCACCGCGCCCGCGCCAAGCACCACCGAGGTGGGCTCTCAGGCGGCAGTTGCCCTGAAAAGGATATTTGAATGGGAAAGTGATCACTACTATGGAGGTCATCGACCCCCCCCCCCCTACAAAATCAGGCTGTGCATCCGAAGAGCACAGAGATTGGTCAAGGCAAGAAAATGAAGCGGTTCTCGGACAGTGATGCGTAAACTCATCCACGTTTAGGACACCCATCTCAAGCTCTTCGATCAGATCGGCAAGGACTTGTCCTCTGGGATTTATTGAGTATTCTCCCCAGAGAGGATGCCTGCAGTTCAGATCTCCAAGCAAGAGAAAGGGCCTCGGCAACCGTGCCACGACGCAGCGGAAGTCCCCCGCGTCGAAGTCAGCTGACGGTGGAATGTACGCAGAAATGATAGTATACCTCCTATCCAGGTGAGGCTACACAGCCACTGCCTGAAAGGAAGTATCTAAAGAGAAAGGAAGAACGGAGACATCATGCTGGGTGTAAACCGCGCATCCCCCAGCCCGGCCATCCCGTGGTGGCGGGGTCGCAAGACCCTTGTACGCGGGGAGGGAGGGCAGGGGGCACGCGCCTAGCATGGTCTGTTGCAGAAAAATAGCTAACGAGGAACGGGACGAGACGAGCCTCCGCAGCTCCTCTCAGTTGGCCCGGAGTCCACAGCAATTCCATTGAAGGAATATGCCCTCCAGGCCCTCCTCGAACAAAAGGCCCTCACGGGAATGGCCGTACGCTTCCCGGAGGCAGAACCCCAGGTGCTGTTGGCCGGACAAAGCGCTGAATGCGCTGTCGCCTTCGAGGACTTATTGGGGAAGGTTGGGCTCGCCATGTGAGTTTTTTCCTCCCTCCGCGTCGAAACCTTAGGCGGGCGTTGCGGCTTCGGAGGCGGGGGGACCTCTTATCGAGGAACCACCGTCTCCGAGCCACTCGCTTCACCAGTAGACGTGGGCAAAGGAGCCAAATCTCCTTCGTTGCTGTTCTCCTTTCGGGGGACAGCTTTAGAAACCCTGGAAGATGGCCTGGCGACCACCTTCAGGGGTGTTGCCTCCTGTGAGTCTAACCGACCCGGTGGAGGCGCGAGGCCGTTTCGCCTTACGGGAAACGGTCACGCTGGGGGGAGAGGGGGGAGCCCTGGTTTTAGCCGGGGCTGGGTATGAACCCTTTTTGCCGCCAGCTTTAACAGGGGAGCACCCGGGTTGAATAGAGCCCGCAGAAGGGCTCCGAATGGGCGCGGAAACAACCGTGCTCGTTGGCCTGGATGGGCCAGGAGCAGAGGGTGCCTTTCTAACTATTGAGGCATATGACGTCCCAGGCAGAGCCGGGCGCGCCAGGACCAAGTCTTTAGCCTCGCGGAATGAGAGTCAATCCTGGGCCTGAACGGCCAGGATTACTTTCTCAAGGAGATATGCACCACATTGCTTCGAAGAAGCGGGGTGCGGCGCTCCGCAATTGACATACTTGGCCACACGCGATTTAGACTTATCGTGTGCGGCCTTGGAGCAATTTACACAGACTTCGGGTGACTCCAACTTTGCACGTCTACAAGAACGATTCGTATGGCCGAAGCGGTGACAATAATAGCACCTCCGCGGTAGTGGCACGAATGCCTTCACGCAGTAGCGGAACCAACCGGCATACACCGACTCAGGGAGCTTGTCACAGTCGAACGTGACGAAGAGTGTAGGGGAGGGTCTCGAGGCGCCTCCATGTATTCTCATCACACGTTCGACCTTGACCGCCCCATGGTCGGCCAGCTCTAAAGTGATGTCCTCAATGGAGTAGTCAACGAGTTCCCTCGCATAAACTACTCCTTTCACAAAATTCATGGTACAGTGCGGCGTCACACTCACCAGGGTGCCAAGAAGTGTCCGAAGAGCACTTATCTTGGCCGCCTCGGCGGGATTCGCCGCATTCGCCAGAGGCCTCCCCTCCGAGAAACGGGTCACCTTCGGCACTCTACAAATTGCACTAGCTAATCCTCTCCTCAAAAACGTCAGGTAACCTCTGAATCAGGGGCCCTGATGTTATCGAGGCTCCGCCCTGTGCACGTTTGGTCTTTGTCATAGTCAGGGGCTCCGTACCCAGGGGGGGGAGGGGCCGGATGTGCCGATCTTGGCTTGGTCGCCTACCAAAGTGGCAGCAGACCCATCTGTCCCCGCACCCCCCGCGGATGGAGAGGGGCCCCGAGTCTTTTTAGTCTTTTTCTTCTTCTTTTAGGAGATGAGGGCGGGGAATGAACCCGCTTCTCACCTCCGCGGGCAGAAGCCCCTAGGCCAGAGGTACCGGCCTCAGCCAGGTCCTTCTCCGAAATGGAGAAAGTCCTAGTGGTCGCAGGGGCACCGGTCGGAGGAGATCCCTCCCCTCCTTGTACTGCCTCGGAAACCCTCGCCGTTTGAGGAGGACCTTGCATATGGGCGGATTCGTTTCGTTGCTTGGCGCCGAGCCCGGATTCTCCCCCATAGAAGGCCACACCGTCTGAGGCTGGGTTGCCTCAAGGACCATGTCTACCTCAAGGGGGGGGCCTCCAGTTGGCCATCCCACCCAAGACATCGTAGATCCCGTTGGCAGTATCGTCACTAGTCAGATGGCGGGGGGAAGCTCAGGCCTTGACCCAGGCAAGGTTCAATATTCTTGCCGGCAGGTCTTTTGAGAGAAGCGACCGATGGGCCTGGCCTTCCTCTCCCCCCCTAAGGGGGTTTGCCCTACCGATCCGCTTAAATGGGATGGCGGTCAGCAATGGGCTGCCTGCTGGCTTTCTTGGCAGTCCCTTTGGAAAGAAAAGAGGGGACTGCCGCTGGAAAAAGTGGTGCTCGAAAGCCCCTCCAAAAAAGGGGGTGAGGGGGAGTCCCCTACACCCGTAGGCGTAGGAGAGGAGTAAGCCTCCTCTCTGGTTAAAGAAATATGGAGGGTCTCCTGCACAAGCACAGGGAGGGGGGGCGGACCTCCATCTTTTCGGTGAAGCGGCCCGAGGGCGGCTCCGTTGGTGACACAGGGATAATTAAGGAGAGATTGTGAGTTTTCTCATCATTGGGCATGGTGACCCTATTTGTTTCACGGGATGTAATCGCTCATCACCTTTCGCAGTTGCCCGCACTGCAAGAGGTGCTTACAGGCCTGTCAGAGCCAGGTGCCGCCATTCAGGACCACCCCTCCCGCCTGGTGGCATGGCAGTCCATCGGCATCGCGGCTCCACCTTAGAAGCGGCGTAAAAAGATAGATTGTGGAGAGGAAAGGAAAAGGGATGTGAGAAAGTTATGGGTGGGGATGAAGCAGGTTGTTAAAAACCAACCAGCCCAGACCGGAGCTCAGGGGTTAGGGAACATTGTCTCCTCCCCCCTCAGCCCCGATCCGGGACGGTTGGCTGAGAAGAAGGTCAGCATCTATCCTGTGAAATTAGAGGCTGACCAGAGAAAGTTGTGGGAGAGGTTGTATGAAAAGCGAGGAAACAAGTGTTTTGAAGGAAGGAGAAGAGGCTAACCTGGGGTCGGACGGGGTGCTGAATCCCGTCAGCACGACGGCCAGGATGGCATTTTTTATTTTTTTTTTTTTTTATTTAAGGGGCTATCTGGCGACTGCCGACTTAGGCATAAGTCGCCGTAAACAAACAGCCTAGTTCTAGGCTACTTCAAAAAATGGAACAGGGAACAACAAAAAAGAAATAACAATAACAAAACAATAACAAAAACAACAACAACAAAAATTAAGCCTGGTTAAAAAAAAGGGAGAAGGCCGGCCTCCCCCAAAAAGTTAGCAAGTCCACCAGTCAAAGTGCACGCACTCGTCCCGAGTACAAGGGACAGGCGGTAGCGACCCCGCCCATCCCGGTACCGGGACAGGTGTCGTGCGCGAAGATCACCCAGACTGGGACATTCGACAAGAATGTGCCGAACAGTCTGGGGGACGACGCAGTCGTTGCAATAGGGCGCAGGCGAGCGCTCCACCAGATAGCCATGCGTCACACGAGTGTGTCCGATTCGGAGACGACAGAAAGCAACCTGAAGCCGCCGCGGCATTGGGGGATAGGTCCATGGGAACAGTCGCGGCGCAATGGCACGCAACTTTAAGTTCCCTTCGACCGTCTCCCATCTTCTTTGCCAAGCAGTCCGAAGAGCTGCCCGTATTCCTGCCATGTAGTCGGTGTGAGGAAGAGCGAAACGCTGGTCCGGTCGCAGAGTCCTCGCGGACTCTTTGGCGCCCTCATCGGCGCGCTCATTCCCCGCAATTCCCACATGTCCAGGAACCCAGCAGAAGATAATCTCGACATCTGCCCGGCTCGCCAAAACCGTGGCGTCACGGATATCGCGAACCAGGGGATGCGGAGATTCCAATGCCCCGAGAGCACTCAGGGCGCTTTGTGAGTCGCTATAGATCACAATCCGGTCTCCGAACCGGGCACGTCGCGTAATCTCCCGTACCGAGTGGTGTATTGCCACCAGCTCGGCCGTGAAGACAGACGCAGCGCCTGGTAGAGCCCCGCTGACTTCAAACAGAGGGGATACGGCGTGGAAGCCGACCCCCTCTTGGGACTTGGAGCCATCCGTATACACTGGCACGGTTCCAGCGTGACACGATGTGTGCTCCAAAAAGGTCGAACGCAATACTCCCGGCGCAGTACAAGCTTTGGGAGCAGAGGCGTGGCGACAAATAGCCAAATGTGGTACCCTCCAGGGTGGCGTCCTGGGCAGAACCAGGGGCGCCACCGGGCGGAGAGCTATATCTACCTCTCGAAGGAGTTTCCTGGCCCTAAACCCAAAGGGCTTAGGGTATGACTGGCGTCTCTCGGCGGCATAGGCACCATCGAGATCAGCTGCGGATGCAGTGAGAGCTGTTGGCGACTGAGGGAGGCGCCGGGCTCGCGCGTACAGGCGAGTGATGCACTGCACGCGGCGCAGAGCGAGTGGCATCTCCCCAGCATCGACCAACAGGCTCTCAATGGGGAAAGTGCGGAAGGCACCGGCCGCAAGGCGAAGGCCGGTGTGGTGGATCGAATCCACCTTCCGCAATAAACGCTCGGCTGCGGATGCATAAAACTCGCATCCGTAGTCGAGCTTCGAGCGAACAAAGGATCGATAAAAAAGTAAGGCGGTAGCCCTATCAGCGCCCCAAGCGCTGAACGTCACGGAACGGAGAATGTCCATGGCGCGGGTACAAGAGACCCTAAGGCTGCGAATATGAGCCTCCCAGGTGAGGCGTCGGTCGAATACAAGACCAAGGAAACGGTGCGACTCAACCACATCCAGGCGCACCCCATTAAGAAACAAATCTGGGTCGGGGTGAAGCCGTGGATGGCGGCAGAAGTGCACCACCTTAGTCTTGGCCAAAGAAAACCGAAACCTGTGCGCTTCGGCATAGCGAGAGACGCGGTTCAATGCCTGTTGGAGTCGACGCTCCAGAGTTGGCATCTGGGCCGCGCCAAAAGAGATCGAAAGGTCGTCCACGTAGAGCGTAGCGAGAACATCTTCCGGCAGCACCGAGGTGATGCCGTTGATGCTCAGGGCAAAGAGTGTGACACTGAGGACACTTACCTGCGGGACACCCTCTTCCTGCTCCTTTGGGCCGGAGAGAGCTCCCCCCACCCGTACGCGGAATCGACGATCTCGCAAAAATTCAGATATAAACATTGGGAGGCGTCCCCTCGCCCCCATCGTGTAGAGAGTCTCCATGATACCGTATCGCCATGCGGTATCATAGGCCTTCTCCAGATCGAAAAACACCGTGGCGTAGTGCTGTCTACGAAGGAAAGCCTCGCAGACGGCATTTTCCAGTCGGAGCAGAGCATCCGACGTGGAGTGGAACTTGCGGAAGCCGCACTGTGCGGAAGACAGATGGCCTCCGCTGTCCAGGAAAAAAGCTAATCTAACGTTTACCAATTTCTCCATCAACTTGCACACGCAAGAGGTTAGAGAGATTGGGCGGAAACCGGTCGGAGTAGAGTGATCTCTCCCCGGTTTGCGAAAGGCGAGCACAGTAGCGATTCGCCAGGAGTCTGGGAGAAGACCTTCCACCCAGATCCTGTTGAACAGATCTAACAGAAAGGCCATGCCTCGCTCACCCAGGTGTCGAAGCATGGCGTACGGGACATCGTCCGGACCATGGGCGGTGTCCGCGCACGAAGCGAGAGCGGAACGCAACTCACTCACAGTAAACTTGTCGTTGAAGGGTTCTCCGCCACTGGAGGTAAAGTCCAGCCGGCGGCCTTCCGCGACATCACGACGTGCATTAAATGCTGGCGGAGCAGCATCACGGCTAGAGAATGCGGAAAAAGCGGTCGCTAAGGATTCCGCCACGGACGCGGGGTCTGAGATTGCGGTCCCATTCTGCTGGAGAACGGGAGGGGGGTCCTGCGAGAACTTGCCCCGAATCCTTTTGACTCGCTTCCACACCTCAGCTAAAGGGGTCTTCCCGTTAAGTGAAGACACGTATGCCCGCCAAGAAGAGCGGCGGGCGTGCTTCGAAATATACCGGAACCTAGCCCTAGCCCGACGAAATTCAGCGACAGTGAAATCCTTCGGGCGGCGCTTATAGCGCATGTAGGCATAACGCTTCTGTTTGAGGGCCGTCTCACACTCGGCCGACCACCATGGGAGTGGTCGGCGTGCAAAACGGCCAGACGTCCTAGGAATAGTAGTCAGGCCCACGGCGATGAGGTTGCCGGAGAAGAACTCAACGGCCTCATCTACCGACCTAAACTCCTCGACTGAGATAGAGAATTCAGTCATTTCCTGAAATGCAGGCCACCGCGCCCGCGCCAAGCACCACCGAGGTGGTCTCTCAGGCGGCAGTTGCCCTGAAAATGATATTTGAATGGGAAAGTGATCACTACCATGGAGGTCATCGACCACCCCCCAATCAAAATCAGGCTGTGCATCCGAAGAGCACAAAGATAGGTCAAGGCAAGAAAATGAAGCGGTTCTCGGACAGTGATGCGTAAACTCATCCACGTTTAGGACACCCATCTCAAGCTCTTCGATCAGATCGGCAAGGACTTGTCCCCTGGGATTTATGGAGTAATCTCCCCAGAGAGGATGCCTGCCGTTCAGATCTCTAAGCAAGAGATAGGGCCTCGGCAACCGTGCCACGACGCGGCGGAAGTCCCCCGCGTCGAAGTCAGCTGACGGTGGAATGTACGCAGAAATGATAGTATACCTCCTATCCAGGTGCAGCTGCACAGCCACTGCCTGAAGGGAGGTATCTAAAGAGAAAGGAAGAACGGAGACATCATGCCGGGTGTAAACTGCGCATCCTCCAGCCCGGCCATCCCGCGGTGGTGGGGTCGCAAGACCCTTATACCCCGGGAGGGCAGGGAGGGGGCACGCACCTAGCATGGTCTCCTGCAAAAAAATAGCTAACGGGGAACGGGACGAGACGAGCCTCCGCAGCTCCTCCCAGTTGGCCCGGAGTCCACGGCAATTCCATTGAAGGAATATGCCCTCCAGGCCTAGCTCGGAGGAGACGCGGGGGCCCTCCTCGAATTGAAGACTCTCACGGGAATGGCCGTACGCTTCCCGGGGGCAGAACCCCGGGCGCTGTTGGCCGGACAAAGCGCTGAAGGCGCTGTCGCCTTCGAGGACTTATTGGGGGAGGTTGGGCTCGCCATGCGAGTCTTTTCCTCCCTCCGCCTCGAAACCTTAGGCGGGCGTTGCGGCTTCGGAGGCGGGGGGCCCTCTTTTCGAGGAACCACCGTCTCCGAGCAACTCGCTCCACCTCGGGGCGTGGGCGAAGGAGCCGAAGCTCCTTTGTTGCTGTCCTCCTTTCGAGGGACAGCTTTAGGAACCCCGGAAGATGGCCTAGCGACCATCTTCAGGGGTGTTGCCTCCTGTGAGTCTAACGACTCGGTGGAGGCGCGTGGCCGTTTCGCCTTACGGGAAGCGGTCACGCTGGGGGAGGAGGGGGGGAGCCCTGGTTTTAGCCGGGGCAGGGTATGAACCCTTTTTGCCGCCAGCTTTACCAGGGGAGCGCCCGGGTTGGGTAGAGCCCGCAGAAGGGCTCCGAATGGGCGCGGAAACAACCGTGCTCGTTGGCCTGGATGGGCCAGGAGCAGAGGGTGCCTTCCTAACTATTGAGGCATATGACGTCCCAGGCAGAGCCGGGCGCGCCAGGACCAAGTCCTTTGCCTCGCGGAATGAGAGTCGATCCTGGGCCTGAACGGCCAGGATTTCTTTCTCAAGGAGATATGCACCACATTGCTTCGAAGAAGCAGGGTGCGGCTCTCCGCAATTGACACACTTGGCCACACACGATTTGGACTTATCGTGTGCGACCTTGGAGCAATTTACACAGACTTCGGGTGACCCCGACTTTGCACGTCTACATGAGCGATTCGTATGGCCGAAGCGGTGACAGTAATAGCACCGCCGCGGCAGTGGCACGAATGCCTTCACGCGGTAGCGGTACCAACCGGCACGCACCGACTCAGGAAGCTTGTCACAGTCGAACGTGACGAAGAGTGTAGGGGTGGGTCTCGAGGCCCCTCCCTGTTTTCTCATCACACGTTCGACCTTGACCGCCCCATGGTCGGCCAGCTCTAAGGTGATGTCCTCAATGGAGTAGTCAACGAGTCCCCTCGCATAAACTACTCCTTTCACAAAGTTCATGGTAGAGTGCGGCGTCACACTCACCGGGGTGCCATGAAGTGTCCGAAGAGCACTAATCTTGGCCGCCTCGGCGGGATTCGCCGCATTCGCCAGAAGGCTCCCGTCCGAGAAACGGGTTACCTTCGGCTCTCTACCAATTGCACTAGCTAATCCTCTCCTCTGATGGATCATGTTGCCCTTGGACAACATGGTGCCATCAGTGGAGCGAATAACGAGGAAGCGTTTGAAGCCAGCGGGCTCGAAAACGCCAGGTAACCTCTGAATCAGGGGCCCCGATGTCATCGAGGCTCCGCCCTGTGCACTCTTGGTATTAGTCTTCTTTGTCAGGGGCTCCGCAACCGGGGGGGCAGAGGGGGCGGATGTGCCGATCTTGGCTTGGTCGCTTGCCAGAGTGGCAGCAGACCCATCCGTCCCCGCAGCCCCCGCGGATGGAGAGGAGCCCCGAGTCTTTTTTGTCTTTTTAGTCTTTTTCTTTTTCTTTTTCGGAGAGGAGGGCGGGGAATGAACCCGCTTTTCACCTCCGCCGGCAGAAGTCCCCAGGCCAGATGGACCAGCCTCAGCCAGGTCCCTCTCCGAAATGGAGAAGGTCCTGGTTGTCGTAGGGGCACCTGTCGGAGGAGATCCCTCCCCTCCTTTTATTGCCTCGGAGCCCTCAGCCATTTGAGGAGGACCCTGCATAGGGGCGGATTCGGGTTCGGTGCTTGGCGCCGAGCCCGAACTCCCCCCCATGGAAGGCCCTACCGTCTGAGGCTGGGTCTCCTCAAGGACCATGTCTATCACAGGAGGGGCCTCCAGTTGGCCATCCCCTCCCAGGACATCGCAGGTCCCCTTGGCAGTATTGTCACTAGTCAGGTGGTGTGGGGAGGCACAGGCCTTGACCCCAGCAAGGTTTAAAATTCTTGCCAGCAGGTCTTTTGAGGGAAGCGACCGAAGGGGCCTGGCTTCCCTCTCCCCCCTAAGGGGGTTTGCCCTACTGAGCCGCTTGCACGAGGGGCGGTCGGCAATGGGCTGCCTGCTGGCTTTCTTGGCAGTCCCCTTAGAAAGCAAAGGAGGGACTGCCGCTGGAGATAGGGAGGTGCCCGAAAGCACCTCCAGAGAAGGGGGTGAGGGGGAGTCCCCTACACCCGTAGGCGTAGGAGAGGAGTAAGCCTCCTCTCCGGTTAAAGAATTATAGAGGGTCCCTTGCGCAAGCACAAGGGAGGGGACCTCCATTTTCTCGGTGGAGCTGCCCGAGGGCGGCTCCGTCGATTTTCTTGGGGAAGTTGGGGGTTGGGTTTTTTGTTGTTTTTTTTCATTCATGGGCATGGTGACCCTCTTTTGATTACGGGACGCAATAGCTCATCACCTCTCGCAGTTGCCCGCACTGCGAGAGGTGCTTACAAGCCCGGCAGAGCCAGGCGCCGCCATTCGGGACCACCCCTCCCGCCTGGTGGCCTGGCAGTCCTTCGGCATGGCAGCTCCACCTTGGACACGGCGTAAAAAATATAGGTTGTGAAGAGGAGAGGAAAAGGGATGTGAGGAAGATGTGGGTGGGGATGAAGCAGGTTGTTAAAAAAACCCCATCCCGAACCGGAGCTCAGGGGTTAGGGAACAATGTCCCCTCCCCCCTCAGCCCCGATCCGGGGTGGTTGGCTTGAGAAGAAGGTCAGCATTCTACCCTGTGAAATTAGAGGCTGACCAGAGAAAGTTGTGGGAGAGGTTGTATGAAAAGCGACGAGGTAGGGGAGAAATCGGGCTATCTGAAGGAAGGAAGAGAGGCTAAGCTGGGGCCGGACGTAGTGCTGGATCCCGTCAGCACGGCGGCCAGGATGGCAAATCGCCGCGCCCCTTACGGGGGCCAGGATGGCAAATCGCCGCGCTCCTTATGGGGAAGTTGTGGGAGAGGTTGTATGAAAAGCGACTAAGTAGTAGAGAAATACAGGCTATCTGAAGGAAGGAAGAGAGGCTAAGCTGGGGCCGGACGCGGAGCGCTGGATCCCGTCAGCACGGCGGCCAGGATGGCAAATCGCCGCGCCCCTTACGGGGAGAGGTAGGCTGAGTGTATCCGACAAATCCCTCACATACCCTGAAGTTCCGCGCTCGCTGGGCTTGGATCTGACACCTAGACGTCCCATGCTAGCAAGATCTCCTCCTTCACCAATGTGACCATTAGTGTGTGTGATACCCGAGCAGAAGGTTGATAGCCATGTGACCACATCTTGCTAACCAAATGGCAAATAGACTTAAAGGTAATGAGTATGAATGAAGAGAAACTTTATTATTTCGCTTCGTTCAAAAGATACCCCAATGCTTTCAATAGTAGTACGTTTGCATTGGGGGAAAAAGTGACACTTATTCTGTCGCTCTATTTCTCCAAGAGCAGTTTTCCTTCAAGTAAGGATGTAACAGTGAGTAAGCCGTTGCATAGAAAGTGCGTTTGTTCTTTGTTGATCGTATTTTTGTTATCCCTCTCAATATCTCCGTACCCAGGGAAGAGACGATAATTTCCAGCCACCTTCTCTTCTGACTTTTATATCCCCTCCATCTCCCTGTTTCTCTAATGCGGTTGAAAAAGAATACAGCCACTTTCTACTTGTCTAGAGGTTTAGCGTCCCGTCCCGTCTGCTCTATCGACTCAGTTAGCGATATGAATTAGCGCATTTACATTGCTATGGTCTTTAGGGGTCTGTAGTTTTGCAATTTCTTGCCTTCTTTCCCCTTATCTTTATCCGGCTAAAGTTATTAAAATATAGATAAAACTAGAAAAAACGAACCCAACAAGAAAAATATTACATCGTCAATACCCAAGGAGGCGATCTAACTTCCTTGGTGAACGGGGGAAAGGTTAGGAGCGTTGCGCGCTTTACCGATATATATAACCCGTGTAAACGCCTTAGAATATCTATTTCCACACATTTTCAATTCTCCTACCTACAAATTCTATATCTAGGGTCAGGTGGAGACAGAGCGTACTACAGAAATCCAAAGTGTCCAACAGGTAGCTCACATAAATAACCTTTATTTTCCACATACAGAACTTTGAATGTGTTTACCAGTTCAGATTTATGGTGTCATTTTTGAAAAAAGTATTTTGTACGGTCCTGACCACGTAGGACACGCTGCGTACGCCCTTGGTACAATTTGTTAATTTTTTCTTTTAATATGCCACAACTGAAATTAAAGGATCTACTACTACTAAATGATACACAAATGTTATGAAAATACATATAATATTTAAAAAATGGTTAGAATTGTTATTTTACAATATTTCTACATAGGTATCAAAAATAATATAAATAATAAATTTCTTAATTTTTTAGCACAGTCCTCATTGTTTATCATTGTATAAATAAATTAATAACCTCATTAGGCAATGTAAAATCCCCATCTTACTGGAAATTGAAAATTGAAATTCACAAAATTCAATACAAAATAGCCTACAAAATGATAAGTGTTAAAAAATAGAATGAAATATTTAAAAAATATAAGCACTCTATATAGTTAAATCTTGCATCTAACGTAAAATAATGTTATATAATAACACAAATAACAACATCTAACACTGATAGAAATGGTCAACTTTGCACTCTGATATCTTGTATTTTTATTCATTTTGGGGTCGCTTTTTCACATTTACAACACAAAACAATGTTACGTGATCAACATACAGTAGTTTATAAACGAAATCTTCATTAGAATAAATTTCACGAATCTCCAAATTTGGTACGGCCCGTGTACTACGCACCATTTTATGTAAACTGTAAACACAGAAATCTCTACGCTGGTCACCGTTATGAAATCACACTCATTTTCCTTCACAATGATCATATTCACCATGGAAACCATAACCAGCGAAATCACGCAATATTCATGAACACTTTGGACTATATATAATGTAACTTGTAAAAATTACTTAGCAAACAAAAATGTCGTCGGAGCTCCTAGGGAAGAAATGGGAGGTGACGTCACATCAGACCCATTTTTTTAGGCCAAAGGTAAACAATCAAACCCATATTTTGGCAAGAAGGCCTTTTGTACGGTCCGTGTCCACTTCACCCTACAAGCCTCTCTTTTTGCATACTCAAGTGCTGTGTTTTTTTTCTTACTCATGGGTGAAGTAGTCGACGGAGTTGAAGGGAGACGACGGTCTCCTGGTGACATATCCCAGTCGAAAACGTTGTATAAAAATGGAAGAAAAAGATGGCGTCAAAGCAGAAGAGCGAGTTGCACAACGGAAATTGGAATTTTGCGAAATCCCCCTAAATCCTGATTAATCAGGAATAAGAAGCTCGTCCTCTAAGGGGATGAGAAAGCATTTTTCTTCTTCAACAAAATTCATTCAATTTGGGCACTATTTTCCAATAAAAATGGACAGTTAATAATCGTTTTCATTTGATACAATTGCTTAAAAATTCTAGCTACAGTACTTGAATATTTGAACATAATCGATAGTGAAATTAAGAATGGCGCTTTTTGGTTTGGGGGACACAAACCAAAATGGCTGGTGACTTCACCAGGGTGGCTGATTGTGAGACAACCATGTGATCCACGAGTGTGTCTTATAAATACAAAACTCTCGATTTTGGTACTTTTTTGGTTATATAACCTAACCAAACCTTAACCTAAAAGATAAATGTAATGGACCGATTGAACCTGCTTTAGTGAAATTGAAAAGTAAAGTAGCAGCAAAAATTTATTATTTTAAAGGATAGAAATTTCTTGTCTTTATATATTTGCTGAACCAAGTCCAAGCGAAGCAGAATATTATTATGGAGTCACAGTGGCCTGTCGACCTTTCTGGCTGGTGACGTCACCGGCCATTTTTGCTTTGTGTCCCCTAAACAAAAGAGCGCCTCAAGAATTTACAATAGCAAAGTCTAACATTTAAAAGGAAATGTAAACACGTGTACAACATAATCATAACTATTAATATTGGTTTGGTAAAATACATGAAATATGTACATTCGGGAATATTAAGCTTTAATTTCTGCGAGCCATTGATTCCAGAATCAGGAATGAATTTGAGGTTAAAACACATTACAACACCTCTTGATTTAATCAAACAGATTAAACACGCGATAGTCCAGTCCAAAACCAAGAAGAGTTCTACTAAAAACTCACTAGACCACGAACGCTCAAAGTTCAATTTTGCTAACATACTTCTACACTGCCGAGCAAAATAAGAACATTTTCTTTTATTAAAAAAATTTCAAAAATATGATGAGTCAGTAAATGAAATTTTCATAGTACATAAAAGGCATGCATTTAATATAGTTTATAAAGATTTCATATGATACAATCGTATATATTCCAGAAATTATACTAAATAAACTAACAAAATAAAATATTCACACGTGCAAAATAAGAGCGATCATTCATAGAATTGCTTAGCAAGCAAATACACTAGAAACAAAACAAGATGTGAAAAGGATGAAACTGAAAAACACGCAATATGAGATGTTGAAGCATTTCTTTTATATTATTTCCGCGTAACGATGACCACAGGACCTCGCCAGTTTCTGGAAAAATTCTGGTGTTATTTTGTTCCATTCTTGCTCAATTTTCATAAATCCGTCACAGTTGAAGGCTGCTGGTCTCGAACTTTGTCTCCAATGATCTTCCTTCGGTTTCTCAAATGGGTTCAGGTTCGGGCTCTGAGCAGGCCACTTTATTATTTAGATATCTTCTTGTTCGAAATTGTATTTTACTCACTTTGCAATATGCTTGGCAGACATTTTAACATATTTAGGGGTAAGTCTGTCACCTGCTGTGCGTCTACCATCAAATTCAACTAAATAAAATTTACTTTCTCTCCCAATCTTCCTCCCGCAAAATAACAAGTTTTAGCATATTCGAGTCTCTCCTTCTGGTTTACCTTACTTACTGATGAATGGTTTGGTTGTTGGAGAAAGAGCTTTTGACCCATATGCATTGAGGAGACGAGACACTGTGAAACGTCTCACTTGTTTGCCACTATTGATTTTTCGAGAAATTCCTGCTGCATTCTCGAAGGGATCCTTCATAGAGAAGCGCCTAATAGCTGTCTTCTCGGACAGTAGTTATGCGGGGTCGACCGACTTTTGTAGGAGATTTCTAAGTTTTTTTCATTGTATAACTTCAGAACGCGTGTAATCACACTCTTGGACCTTCCTACCTCTCTTGAAAATCCAGAAAGAGTTCTACCAAGTTTCCAAGCGAACAATTCTATGAAGGAGCTAAAGAGTCACTTTCACGTGTGGTGGCATCTCTGTAAAGTGAGTACGACAACAATGGCCGTTGTAAAGTTCTTAACTACTGAGCAAAATGTTGCCAGATAATTTCAAGAAACTTTTGGAATGTTCCAGAAAAATATTTTTCTTATTTTGCACGTGTCAATACTTTATTTTGTTATTTTATTTAGTATAATTTCTTGAATATACGATTGTATCATGAATTCTCGTGATTTTCAAGCTGTTCTGTAGTGGTTTGCAAAATAGATTCGCGTAGCCTTTATAGGGGTGGTAATGAACATGTTATCATACAAGGTGTTCGGGCCCAACATGACGGTTTGCATAACAGAAAAAACCTTAACTATTTCAGCCCAAAATAAATGTATTTTAAAAACTTAAGAAATATCAAATAAATTATAGCTGGTAGATAGCAATTTACTCAAAGTAGCCGCCCTCAGCTTCCACCGCAGCCTCAAGAGGGCTTGTAAATTTGTCCCATGGGTTCCTCACTGTATCCTTGGGAGAATCTTCGAACACCTCTTGATCTTGGCCACCAGCTCGGTGTTGATGTTGTTACAGGTACAGCAGTTGGTCTCTTTCTCAACCGCACTCCACACATAGTAATCCATAGGATTAAAACCTTCAGAATTAGGAGGGCAGGAGGTGGGTGGGGTGGGTGAAGTCGTAGAAATTCTCCCACAACCATTTTTGAGTCTTTCCAGAGGTGTGGCCTTCCAGCAGAATCACTCTCTAGTCATGGTTTGGCCACATTCTGCAGCAGCAGCCCTCTCCAGTCATGGTTTGGCTACAGTCTCCAGCAGAATCCCTTTCCAGTCATGGTTTGGCCACAGTCTCCAGCAGAATCCCTCTCCAGTCATGGTTTTGAACATAGTCTCCAGCAGAATCTCTCTCCAGTCATGGTTTGGTCACAGTCTCCTGCAGAATCTCTCTCCAGTCATTGGTTTGGCCATAGTCTCCAGCAGAATCTTTCTCAAGTCATGGTTTGGCCACAGTCTCCACCAGTCCACATAGCGGTCTCAATTGAGACTAATACCCTGCTCAAACACGTGGGGCGGCGTGGCGTCACCTTCACAGTTTGGGAAGGGGGGACTTAGTTTTCATGATACGTGGAACGTTGCATGAATTATAAGCGAGCCACCGGCTGTTCTGAGCGTGGTGTACCGTGTCTGGCAGAAGTTCACTTCGTCCGGGAAGAACCAGATCGTCACCGACTCAACAGGATGCTTCAGTAATGAGCAGCCACCATCACACTACATCAGCCAAGCCTGGGGGACGCACCACTCTAACAGACCCCCAAAGAACTGTATCAATTGGGTATTTTGACCTTCACTTTTGCCGTCGCAGTCTGACAATAGATCGCTTTCACCCACCAGTGGCACCAGTGGGGGGTCGCTATGGTAAGGACAACTGCAATATACACACTCATGATATGGGGTTAGTTTCGCACATACCGTGCCCCCAGGGTTGGAGTATACAGGTGGTTACTCATTGCTCTACTAACCCGGTACCATTCACCGCGTGCATAATACTTTTCCTTTCTCTCGAATATTCATCACAAAATAATTTGAAAAGGTAATAAACTTCAAATTTTCACACCATCAGAAATTTTGAGGTGTAACCATTTTGTTACAAAAGTAGCATAGGTGGGAGCCACGGTGGAAGGGAAACATAGAATAGAAATCTTAATATGAATAAAGTATGATAAAAAAGCGACATATGTGTAGTAGGATTGACCACTAATGTATTTGCTTTAGAGGAAAATCCGCAGGGTTCTATTATGAGTGCTTTTTAGCTGCAGAGATAACGACACCCAATAAATTAAAACTACGTCTTGAAACTGTGGGAGACGAGCGCCGGCCCCCGACTTTGCCTAGACCACTTGCACCCACACACACGAATCTTCTTCCCGTGCAAAAGGGAAACTTTGCATGCATTATATATGTTTCATCTAATTCTAAATCTTTGCTTGTCTTTTATAAAGTTTTACAGAATTGTTAAATGTAAAAGACTAATTCAATTAGATAAACGAAACTTTGGCAATGCCTACAGCCAATGATTTCATGGAAACGATGTTCGGGACATCGTCTGCACAGCAATTTCAAACACTTCCTATTGCCACTACGACTGTAGGGATGAGAATTGCGGGCATGACACAATATCTTTGTAAGGAAGTAAATGAAAGTAAAAAATTCCCACTTCGCTCTACGATGCAGCAACCGATGTAGCTAAAGAGGTTCATTTAATAGCCTACGCAAGATACATTGCGGAAACAGATGTCAAAGAAAATGATATGATGTGGACCAAATGGACCAATATAGAAACCGCTTAGTCAATAAATGTCAGGTTGAAAGACTTGGTTTACAAGCATAAGGTAAAAAATATAGATCCGCGCAGGCACTTGTGTCAGTCAAATACATGAGCGAAGAATTACATCGTGTTTTCAAGTTATTATTAGTTATAATATTTATAGAAAATAATACACTAAAAGGAAGACATTTGCAGAATTACGTGATGACTGAAAAACTGAATGCTCCACGCATTTTCCATTGCAAACCACCTCAGATCACACGAACCAAATCTATTAAAATAATGCTTGTCCATAAACAAGGAATGAAATTTCTTTGGTGATCATCATAGGGAAGAAGCAAAATCCTTCAAAGAGGATAATTTTCTTATAGTTGATATTATTTTTTAAAATCTGAACATTTAGTACCACCACGCTAGGTCCAAATGTTCATATCATCAATTAGAAAGATAAATCAACTGCATTTATGGAGAACATATAATTTTAGATCACAAATTTACAATATAACATTTTATATTCATTTCTAAACTTGAAAGTTTTGTTCATCCTTTTAGATCTTCCAAGCAATTTTTATTTTATTTTAGACTTGGATCCAAAAGAAACTATCTTTGACCAAGAAAACCCAACAAACCAAAAAGAAGTTAAGATGAACAAAAAATAGTTAAAACGACAAATATCTGCAGGGTGCCGAAGGACGCCCCCCCCCCCCGCCGTGTTCCAAAAATCTCAATCGCGCACATTGTGCACGAGTCATACCAAAGGGGTCGGGTCAGGTAGTAGCGAACCCACCTCTCACGCTACTGGGACACAAGTTCCGTTCACAAAGACCGCTGAGAGGACATTCAGCCAAAAGGTGTCTGTCCGGGGCACCAAGCAATCTTGACAGAAGGGTTAAAGGGGTGCGCTCCATCCGATGACGCTGGGTCCCGAGAAAGTCGGAAGATCCAAGACCGACCAAGTTCTGGACGACCCAGGGTCATAACTATTATTGCATTCGTTATAACAGTCCGTCGTAGACTGGTTGCACTAGGCCTGAAGTCATGTAAGTTACACCAGATGCCGCTCTTCAACCTTCAGTAGAAGCGACGTCGACATGCTTGAGCACATGCTCACCGCAATTAGATCATGCGTGGGTGGGGACGTGTTTTATGTAGCGAGACTCCACGTTCCAGTTGTTGGTGACACTAAGCAACAGAGTCCCCAGGAGGCCGGGGAAGCATTGGAACCCAGAGTGCATAGTGCCACAGTAAAGCATGGTGGTCGCTCTCTAATGGTATGGGGCTGCATGTCAAGGTCAGTGGTAGGTCGTCTCATCGTTTGTGATGGCACCATGAATTCAGAGAAGTACCAAGCTGTCCTGAGAGATTACACGCCTCAGCCCAAGACTTTTAGGAAACTAACCATAATGTAATTTTCCAACAGGCCAATGACCCATGTCACGAGTCTGCGTCCACCCTACAGTGGTTCCCGGACAACAATATCACAATAATTAACTTATCACCTCAATCTCCAAGTATGGATCCAGTGGAAAACCTCCGGCAGTGCCTGCAAGTGGCCGTAAGACGTCGTTACCCAGCCTCAAATAAGCCACTGAAGTTAATCATCACCGAGGAATGGACGATCATCACACCTCTGGGAGATCACATCCTCATGGAAAGTCTGCTCCGAGAAATAAATGTTGTCATCAATGTCAAGGGACTCTCGACACGTTACTGAACTTCCTCTATCAATTTAATGTTGTAGGTCGTCTCATCGTTTGTGATGGCACCATGAATTCAGAGAAGTACCAAGCTGTCCTGAGAGATTACACGCCTCAGCCCAAGACTTTTAGGAAACTAACCATAATGTAATTTTCCAACAGGCCCATGTCACGAGTCTGCGTCCACCCTACAGTGGTTCCCGGACAACAATATCACAATAATTAACTTATCACCTCAATCTCCAAGTATGGATCCAGTGGAAAACCTCCGGCAGTGCCTGCAAGTGGCCGTAAGACGTCGTTACCCAGCCTCAAATAAGCCACTGAAGTTAATCATCACCGAGGAATGGACGATCATCACACCTCTGGGAGATCACATCCTCATGGAAAGTCTGCTCCAAGAAATAAATGTTGTCATCAATGTCAAGGGACTCTCGACACGTTAGTGAACTTCCTCTATCAATTTAATGTTGCTATAATTTTCACAGAGCTCTCTCTCTCTCTATTTGCTTATCAGTTGCTAATGTTCTATGTATTTATTTTAATTCTTGTTGATTGTTTGGGGCATATATAACACATTGCTATTTATTCTTTATTTCACTGTTATATTCACATTCATAAAATTTCCGAGGTGTCCGAAAACCTTTGGGCAGGGCTGTATGTTATCACCCGTCGAGCATTGCTGAGAGAGATGTCCGCCTTCACTCTATGGAATCACACTGAGTAAAGGCAGTGAAGATTCTAAAGCCTATCTTTGAAATAGAAAAAATGAAAGTTGAAGATTGCGCGATATAACTCCCAAATTTATTTTTAATGGCCTTCGGTATTAAATAGCTCACGTAATAATTTACATGAACCCCAAGATAAAGACTACAAACATATTCTTAAAAACTGCAATGCTGCGACAAAGCAAAAAAAACAACATGAAATTATCACTCTAGCGAAGCGATTCTTCCTACAAGCTGTTTTCCACCTCACAATAAAGAGCATCCGACCAACAACAACCACGTAAAAACTGCCTTTTCCTAACAAATCACAAACTTCGACCAAAGAGGATTGTTGTAGTATTAGAGACAAGCAAGAAATCAGATTATTCGCCTCAGCTGTCTGCCTTTTAAGCTTCCCTTGTTCCTTTTTTTTGCAGGGAAAAGGGGGGGGGGGCATAACAAATGAAAAACTGGTCTAGATTCGTTCTTAACTGCTCCCCCTCCCCCGAATTTCTGTGTTTTCAGTTGTCTTTCCCTTTTATATCTCCCTTTCCAGAGGAAATGGCTATGTTTCCACATTTAATGGTTTTAATGGATAATCAGATGCTGCACCCGAGATAGATTAAATAAACTATTGGATTACAGCCAAATGGATAGAACAATATTTGGCTTTATTTATAACCCCGAAGCAGCACAAATACCGAGACTGCTACTGATAACATCGCGTTGCTTCTCATATGTCATGATAGATGCGAGATATAAGTAGTCAACGTCAAAATGCATGAAATATAAGTAGTCAACGGCATCATAACAATTTGCCTACTCATTGTTTGGGCCAGTGTACCGATGTTGAGAAAAATGGTTGTGTTTCTCATACATATTCTGGCGATGCTCTTTGGTAAAGCTATCACGAAATCGAGCGCACAAACAAAAAAATAAATTACCCCAAATCGAAATCAGAAATAGATAAACGTTTCATTTATGTTTATGGCAATGGTTAATGCTAGAGGCATCAATTCAGTTCCTGGCTAGGGTTTATCAGAATTCCGATAGCCAAAATCATCTCCTCATCGCCCCATACTTTGGAAATTGGGGTATAGAGAGTTCGTTAGATTAAGTATTAGCCACGAGAAAATTGACTGAAATAACTGCATTTGACATAATATTCAAAGGATGAGATTCAGCGGTCTAATGGCCTCAGCCAAACATGTTTGCTCCCTTATAATCAGCATTCGTCAAATGTGAAATAGTAAACCAAGTATCAGTGAGACAAAAAATACCACCGGAAGTAACGAGAGCGGCCTTTGTCGCCAACTAACGCTCATTTTATGTCATGTCATTTTTTTGCATTTTCATGACTTTGAAACACGATGACCTCAACTTGAACACAGACGGAGATCACTCGTCTTTCTTTGGTCCGCCCAGATAGAAAATAGGCAATCTACAATGTTTTTCTAATCATCGCCGTCATTACACAAAAGGGGGAAAATGAAGAGCAATAGTTGAAAAAATATTTCTTCAAACTATACGGGCCTCCTCGTAGGTACAGCCTCATATATACTCGTATGTATATACCAAGGCATAAAAATCTCATTTTGAACTTCCATTCAAGCGGGGCCGAGCGTTATGAGCCTTCCATTCAATCGCTGGCAGCAATTAATTTTTTCGCCCCATTGATATGATGAGAAACCGGTTATTTCATTTTGCCGCCCCCGTAAAAAAACAGGGGGCTGGAGGGGAGAGAAGTCAGCAAAAGGTACTGTTGGTAGTCAGGCATTAATGGAAAGGTGTTTGGGGAAAAGGGAAATTAATACCTTTTCTGCAGCTTTCTCGAAACTAGAATTGTACAACGGTTCTCTTAAAATTATGCCCTATAATTTTCTCAAAGGACGTTAAACTTTGAGCATACTTTTTGAAAATTTATACTGCCTTATATCTCAAATTCCATCTCATTATAAGTAGGCTTTTTATCCCTAGTGGCTTCCCTCAACAAATCTTTGATCTAATTTCGTCATCTCTTCGGATAATTCAATGAAAATTGCGGGAAGAATAGTGAACGTCTTTTAGGACTCAACTCTCTTATGATCGACGAAGCTAAACTAACAGCGGC
Organism: Ceratothoa steindachneri; assembly: GCA_963969495.1. Classification (NCBI taxonomy): domain Eukaryota; kingdom Metazoa; phylum Arthropoda; class Malacostraca; order Isopoda; family Cymothoidae; genus Ceratothoa; species Ceratothoa steindachneri. Next base: position 89,735,131 of record OZ018329.1, read on the forward strand.
GTGTGCGTCACTTCGCTTTTCCTCACATAGTTTTAGCATTTACCCCCCTCCCCCTCCCTCAAATGTGACTAGTTCGACAGTTAAGAACTCATGTGAGATGATTCAGGTTTTTAGCATCATTGTCTCAGGGGAGAGGGGGATAAAGTGATAATTATTATTGGTTCTTTGTGCTTCTGCGTTAACTTTTTTCGGAAAATTAAATAATATGCCAACATAAAACTCAAGATTGACGAGTTATTATTATTATTAAATGCGCCGCCCGTCCCTTTTCTCTGCCAAGGTTCCCATTCCAGATGAAATCCGCATAAAGACCAGTATAAAAATCAATGGCAAAACCATGGGTACCAGAAGTCGGGCCTCGTTGGTGGGAGAGTTAAGGGGCAGGAAGAGCGGTATTCCTATGTCAAACATGGGAACCATTCATGGCTCAAGGGAGAGCCACCGGTACCATTTAAGAGAGCTGTGGATTGGAAACCTTCTTGGCGAGGTCCGTAAAAGGAAGAGCGATGTGTTGTGCTGCAGCTGACATCTGGAGTATTGCGGGCCCTCCCGGCTACAACGGGCACACATGTATCCGCGGCTATACATGTTTCTCGTGCTGCGTGACATGCCCTCGTTGGTTTTCACTTCTTAATTTTAAGAAGCGAACAGCTTTCAGGGAAATACGGCAGTGCAATGGGGCGCTGACCGTCGAACAAACTTAACGTTGAAACGTCTTTTCCATTGGGTGTCGCGATGGAAGTGAAAGGAATCGGGATCTCGGCTCTCCTCTGCACAACAAGTCCGACATCGCCGAGCGGCTCAATGTCCGCCGGATGACCGTCCACAAAGTGGTGGAGAAGCTCAAGAACGGGGAAGACCTCAAAGATCGACCTCGTTCAGGCAGACCTCAAATTGTCAACTGTTTGGCAGTGAGAAAGGCCTGCGTCGGGAGCGCCGTCGTCGCCTTCTCAATGACTTGAAGAGTCATGGCGATCGAATTCTCATTTTTTTTCTGATGATAATAAGCTTCACGGTCGATCCAGTCATCAACTAGTAGAACGAACGCGTGGTAGGCTTTGGCCAGGACGTCTCCGAGGTCCGTTACTTGTTCCCGGCCAAGCACCCGACCTCCGTGATGATGCTCGGAGTCGTGGCTTCGAATGGCGAGAAGATGCCGCCGGTGTGCTTCGCGGACGATTACATGGACATCTCGGCCACGAAAGTCCTGCCCTGGGTGAGAAAGATGGCGAAGATGGAGGACTAAGTCGTTCAGCCGGACGGTGCCTCGGTCCACAGGGCCAAGACCGTGCAAGCGTGGTTGGAGTCGAACATGAACTTCTGGTCGAAGGACTTTAGCTGCTGTAGTCGTCCGACCTTAATCATCTTGACTACAACGCGTGAGCGCATGTCGAGGGCAAGGCCTGCAAGGTCTGGCACTGCAACGTCGACAGGTTGAATTCCTCCGTCACCCGCGGATGGGGCAGCATGAAGAAGGACCTCGTCCGCAACGTGTCCGCGGCCTTCAGGTCTCGCCACCGAGGGTTGCCCCATCGATTAATATTACAATATAAACACACATTTATTTGTTAAAACAATAAAAACGTTTAATTTCATCAAAACTCTCATTGTGTCTTTTGTTGAGTGCGTCGTAACGAGTGTAACGAATTTTGCAATACCCGATATATCTTCCACACATTTTACTTCTTCCATCTTCACCCCTTCCTTACAACCTTTCGGTCGGATATGCCCTCGTTGGTTTTTGTCTATTAGTTTTGAGTGATAATAACTCACAAGGTTGATAATGCTTTCTGTAAGGGAAGAAAAAATATACACACAAACTCCACATAAAGTTTCCCCCGAAAGCAGCCAACCTAACAGAGAGCAATAAATTCCCGGCTTTTATCCATTTTTAGGTTAAAAATACATGATTTTCGACAGCCCGAATCGCGCTTCTTCAGCCGAAAAGATAAGCGGAAAAATCGATAGATCCTGGCACTCCAAATGATGGCCGAAACACGCGATCATCCGTATCTTGGATGATCAATGTACCTCGAAACGAAAGAAATATACGCCCAAATATATCTTTCAAGCACATTCTCAAATAAATTCGAATTTTTAAACTTTATTGAAGAAACCACCCACACTGGTAGTAGATGGCAAGTAATGTTATGAAATAAACGTGTGAAAAGGAACTGAAATCTACTGGTGTTTCTGAATTTTCTACACACACACACAAACTTGGCAGTTATCATTTCTTTATAGTTCAGTTAATTCATTCTCTGAGTATAAGGCATTTTCACAATGCCCTCATCAATCATCTTAAGTTACTTTGTTTTCAGCAAACTCGAAATATGTTCAAATCTTTAGCTGAGTGGAAGTTCGGATTAACCTACTCCAAATTCATAGAGCCCCTTTATTTTGAATAAAGAAATTTATTCTGAATCTTCTTCTCTCAAATGATTGATGCAACGTCTTAATTTCTCAGGTCTCACTTTTGGTCTTATTCGGGCTCGTTCCACTAATGGATGAGTACTAAATATACTCGTACCATGAATCATCCTCCGCGGAGATGCTCGAGAAACGTCATCGGATGAGATACGAACTGAAGGGTTTTCTATCTAAAGGCCTATTTAGATTCCCCGTGGGCCAATTACTGCCCACGGGGAAAGATCAACAATTAAAGCCTCCTGATAGTTTCATAAAGTCTCCAATAACGAATAAAAAGGAGAGTTGAAAGTAACGAAATTCAATCCATCTGACACCTTAGGTATTAATGGGACACCCCAATACCTTCTCTCCTTCTCTTGAAATTAACCAAGAATCAGATGGATTTTGTTTTGTTTTTTAGAAAATTCCAAATATTCACGCATTTTTCCCTGAGCTTCAAAGTTACGCGTTTAACTCAAAAATAACATCGAACTCGGGTGTTATGTTTTGCCGCCACAACTTTACCCATCTTTTCTGATCCTACAAATCAAGCAAGTTATAGGTGTCGTGGTGTGACATTATATTATATCAATACCATATTATATCTATGGGGGAGGGGCTAATAACTTAAAGGCGAACCGACACGGGACGGAACGCCACGAGTTTCGACGCGCGGAGCAGCGATAAAAGAGTGCACAACGAGGTCAGGTAAAATTTGGACAATGGCAAAGCTCAAGGTTATTTAAAGAGGCATGTACAAAAATATAATTTTATTTACATAAAATAAGAGAATCAATGGACAAAATTATATTGGTAAATGAGGGAGGGGGAAATGAAATTGCAGAGTTATGCATCAGACTCTGAAGTTAGAAATTAATGCGTTACCTAAGGAGACTATTCCAATGGGGAGGATTAACTCAAATGGGTTGCTGAAAGGGGAGAGGGGTTGGCTTACGGAGGATTCCGGGTGTAACGTCAGGGTAAGGTTTCACGGATGTCATCTGCAGGCAATAAACGTGAGGGCGAGGGCACTCGGAGCTTCTGAGCGGGAAGCTGATGTGATGACGGTTCTCTAAAAGGCGGGGGGGGGGGCGCTAACGTCCGGTCCAGGGGAGAGTATTTCGGTCACCTAAAGACGAGGAGGGCTTCGACAGGAGTTGATGAGTGGAGTCGGAAAAATCGCTCGGTGGTGATCGTCAAATGGAATTACCTCACTAGCGGGGCTAATTCCAACACACGAAAAGTTCAGCCGTCACTTTGCTTCGTTGTTAGCACCTGACTTGGAACTAGGGGAATGCTTCTTGGATCCTGGCGGGCCTCCTCATCTCTGTGTCTCCCACCTGGAAGACGAGCCCTATATATCCAAGGCTCCCCCCGCAGGGGTGGGGGAAACAGCGCTACTCTCGAATGGCCTCGAATCTTCACGACCAGGCGATTCTAACCCGCGAAAAGGTGGTCCGAGGTGGACGCGGTTCGAGGCTACCGCTTGTGGATGTGTGTGTGTGGGGGGGGGGGAAGGGAGGCTTACCAATTTAAGCCTAACCAAATTCTAGAATTTTCTTTAACGCATGGACGTCACTTCCGTGCTGGAAAAAAAAATTCCACCTGGAATTCCCCCTCAATAGACAAGAAATCCAATTTCCAAAGTTGAAATAAGAGTGCCTGTAGCGTGGCGAGTGCGAAACGAGTGGATTAAGCCTCTCGTCCACTAATCTCACTCATTGACACGGAGTCAGTGATTCGAAACTCTTTTTTTTTCTGAGGGGCCTTTTTCCTTTCTACACTTTTCCATGGTATTTCAATTAAAATGAGTTAAATGCTAATTGGTTTTCACATGGTTTTGAAGATTTTTGTAGGAAAACTAAGATTTCATTTCCTCGATTATGTCGTGCTTCTACATAGCTTCAGCACAAAACGGTGCCAACAGGTCCTGAACTTAAGACCGCAAGGTCCCCCTTTACAAGATCTTTTATCCCTGTCCCTCGAGATTCCTGTAAGGAGGTTCTTAACTCGTTACTATGAGGTTTTTCTTATTTTGTGAGGTTCTTCCTAAAGGTTAAAGGCGTACCGCCAGGTCATCACTTTGCCTCTCTCTCTTTCATTTTGATGGCGAGATGGGAAAACCCTCCTTATTCTTCATTCACTAAACACATGCCTCCGATGGTGTGAATTCGGCGTTAAGTTCTTGAAATTCAGATACTTGAAATAAACTTCGCAACGAAGCGAACGCAATGTCCAACTTAGGAAGGAGGAGGATTGCATACATCAGTTTTATTTTTTAGATGACAAATAAATGTAGTTTAGATGCTACTACACGTTTTCTGCTCTTTGCGAATGGAGATTACGAGATGCGGTGCGTGGATTGGCATAAATTTCGGTTTGGAATCCACAATTTGATAATGGCTTTGAACACCACTCCTTGAGCAGAACGACAAATTTACGAATTTTGCTCTTCTTTGGGGGGGAGGGGGGTATGACAGAACGAGTGAGATTCATATTCCAGTAAGGTCCAGAATCTTGATCTCAGTCTCGTAAAGCCTAATAAAATGGGGCTTAATTTCTTGTTTGAAGGAATGAAAAAATATAATTAGAACAACCGATTTGTCAGGTGTTCTCAAACCCTGGTATTTTGTGTTTCTTAAAAGAAGGATAATACCGTGTCATAAATACAGGGTTTGTGTACATTTAAATGTCAAACGAAAATTAAAATCGTTCCCATTAAGGGCCTTAAGAAGCACAGGGGAAAGAAGAAGGCCCTCTATTCCGGCAGTTTCTAGGGAAAGTAGGAAGCGGTTCGCGACTAATTAAGGACTGTTACAGCCATTAACTTCCTTTTTCATAATAAGGCACTTTGTTTTAATGATAACAGTCCGCGTCACACCTAAAATTAAGCGAAACGACTCGCATTACACGCGTTAGAAAGAGGCCTGGACGTACGTAGGCAATATCCTTATCTTCAGGGGAGATGTTTACCGGCACACAAGCGCAAATGGGAAGCCAGGTGTTGCTTCTATGTACATGTTTTGGATATTTGGGGGAGGTTTCTGCGTGTTTTTGTTTTATGTAAATTTCACCATTTCACTTACGCTGAAGAGAAATTATTAATTTTAGAGTTTGGTTAATTATGATAAAATAATATTTATATTAAGGTTGAGGAATAAGTTCTTGCGTTTTTGTTTAATGTTGTGTTGATTTAAGTTTTGTTGAAGTGATTTGTGCACATATTAAGAAACAATAATAAATAATGAGAGCAAAATTTGCAAAGGTTAGGCTACGTCTCTTAACAGCGTAGACTATTAGGCTTTTGCTTAGGCTACGTCTTGAAGTTGAGTAATAAGTCATTGCGGTTTATTTAAAAGTTGTGTTAATTTAATTTTTGTTCTGTACCCTCAAAATGGAATGTCAAGTTGAAAGAAAGGCGCATTTTCGACACTTGTTGTTATTCATTTTCAATCGAGACGGGAACAATGCAAACGCAGCCAAAGCTCGTCGCGATATTTGTGCTGTGTACGGAGAAAATGCTTTATCAGAAAGGACAGCTCAATAATGGTTTTCACGTTTCAAAAACGGTCATTTCAATCTTAATGACGAAGAACGTTCTGGTCGCCCCACTAAGTTGGATGAATATCGATTGAACGACCTTCTTCATGAAAATCCTCGTCAATCCTCGTACAATTGGCGTGTTATCATAAAATTGTAGTGAATCACCTTCATTCGATGGGGAAAGTTAAAAATCTCGGTGCAAGGGTTCCGCACGCTTTGAGCGAAAGCAACAAACTTCAACGCTCCACGATTGCCGCAGGTTTGCTTGGTCGTCACAAGGTTACTCGTGTATATAAGGACAGATTTCTTCACCGTATCATCACTGGCGACGAAAAGTGGTGTGTTTATGTCAACATGAACCATCGGAAACAATGGCAGGGCCCCAATAAAAAACCACTTCCGCGATTAAAGCAAGGATCCACGAAAAACGATGCTGTGTGTGTGGTGGGATTGTGAAGGCATCATTCTTTATGAGCTCCTTGCGAACAACGAGATTGTCAATGCAGAACTCTACGTTCAACAAATATATCGACTCGCCGAAGCTATTCGTGGAAAGCGAGATCATCGACGTTATGGAGTCCTTCTGTAACAAGACAATGTCAATGTGACAAAATTGGCATTGTCACAAAAGACGCGATCCAAACGCTTAATTGGGAAATCCTGCCGTATCCTCCATATTCGCTAGACTTGGCGCCATCGGATTTTCATCTGTTCCGATCGCTCTCCAACAATTTGCGCGGCGTTTCGTTCAATACTGATGTGGAATTAAGAACCTGGTTAGACGAATTCTTCGAGTCAAAATCCAGAGATTTTTATTGCAGAGGCATCGAAAAACTAGTTGAACGTTGGGAAGAAGTCGTAAATAACAATGGAAAATACATTATTGATTAAATTGCATATTGTTATCAATTAAAAATGAAGTTTTTCTAAAATTGTTAATGGTAATGAATAAATATGATAAAACCGCAAGAACTTATTCCTCAACCCATTAACTTATTTCAAAATAACTTCTAAGTATTTTAAGTTACTCTATTAGTTTAACGCTGAAACTTCGAAATAGAGCGCAAAATCTTAAATAGAGCTTTATTTTCATATTTTCTACACCATAAAAATTTATCCAAATACGAATCTAACAGGGTATTTGTTTGGACGTTTTAAGCAGTCACAAGTCCTCTCAATTTGCAGTGTGATGTCTTGAATCGAAATCGACACCCTGATTAAAGGTTTTAGGTTTGAAGTTATACCCGGGAATATCTGTAAAATGGTCGTCCGCCTTCCATACCTCACTTATTATTTTAGACCTAAGTGAAATGCAAGCCATACATTCTTCTAAAGTTTGGCGACCTCGTAATGGAACAACGTAGAGAACAACCTCACGAGGTTCTTGGCAAACCCCACTGGAGTAGAAGAACTCTACCTACGTTATATTTTCTTCGCAAATACACTATTTCCTCAACTTCAAGTTTTTCCAGGGCCGCCAATTTGAAAAGGCTTACTAAGAATATTCGCGCGCACTTCCCGCAGGTAATTGTTGTGGTCTACTTCCGTACATTCATTGATCTCCAACTCCTTCTTACAGAATGTAATTGTTGTAACCACTTGGTCCATGGGTAGATAAACGAAGCTACGGTGGATAGCAGAAGCAATTCACCTTGAAACCACACCACGTTCCTTTCCTCAGACAAACCCACTCGTTAGAGCCGCGCCACTGAGCAGAATCGACTACGAGAGGCTTATGTGCATCTCCGTTTTCAAATAAGACAACCTTTTGAGCCCCCTCCCCCTCTCGCATCACCCCAATCGCAATTTTGAGATTCTTAGCATTAATTAATAGACTAATATAAAATTTTATTTATTTTACTAATGATAATTATCTAAGCTTCAAAAAAAAGAAAAGAAATACATTTTAAATCAGCATAAAAAACTGATTATTGGTCAACGTTAGGAAAAAAATGGGAGAACGTGCACCCCCACCCCCATCCGCCCCTCATCTCATGTTTGAATGTACCGATTTTGACCCGGCCTTTGATCTGTTTTAATGGGAACGAATCAGTCTAGTGAAAGCCTATCACATTCATCCGCTGCGTATATACGAGTATAATAACTATAAGAAATTATGCCTAGCAATATACAAATTTCTATTTTCATAAGCGATAACTCGATTTGGAAATCGTCGACGAGTGAAGGACAGATAGATGATGAAATTGAAATCTGGTAAATTTTTTATCAAGATTTCTATCATCTTCCTCTGCAAGCCAATTCGTTTTTCAGATTAGACTAAAAGTTCTAAAGATGTAAATTTTTTGCTGGTCAATGTATAATGAAAATGGATGGCAAATTAATAAATATGTTACCTCGTAGGGGAAAACAAGCGTTGACGGCCGAATAGTCGACTACTACGGTCTGCTGAAAACCTTCGGATAAAGCATTTTTACTTGCTTAGTAACGGACCTTGAGCACCGCCTACATAGAAAAGCCCCTATTCTGGAAGTCTTCGGGTGAATTACGCTTCACCCTTCAAAAAGAGATAATACTTTTTTCATCGAGGATTCATAATTCAATGAGGGCTCAAGCACCTCACTACTCCCGTTCATCGCCCTGCGTGTGAACCTGCCTCGGATGTCAGCCATTCATTGATTTCGTCTTAACTCTGTCGGCCACTTGGACTGACATAATTAAGGGCTTATGTGAAAAGTGGTTTGAGGAGTAGTCCACAGCGGAAGTGTAAGTCGAAATTATTTCGAAACTGGGGCATAACTGCGAGTCCCGGACGGAGGAGAGATCCTCATCGCCCGGGGGACCCGGCCAGCATCATCCAGGAAAGTACACCCGTCTCTATGTAGTTGGATGCAGTTATGGCGTAAGTACCGGAGAGGTGGTGGCAAAACTTTAGCGGTCGTTGATTCGGCCGCTACTGCATCAAGTCCACCATAATTCACCCCTCTTGAGGTTCCCACTCGAGATCCATCCCATCCATCCACCACCCATCATTCTGGCAACAAACGAGCGGAGGGCCAACACGAAAATGGACGGGGGGCGTTTTTTCCACCATTTTTTGGACTCGTATCCCAACATACCTGCACTAACTGCTACCTCATTTACCACTTCATAACTTTCTTTTTTCACTTCAAAACACCATAATTACACTTTGGTTTCAGAAAAAAGAAGACGTCACCGGAGGACATAGTGAGGACGCAGAAGACTATGGAGACCCTCACTAAAATGTCCCCCTAAGGACCATCTCAGGAAAGAAGAAGCCCGAAAAAGGCACCTCTGTGAAACCCTCTACCTCGAGTTGAAAGTAGCACTGGTGAAACTTATTGAAGTTTCAATAAGGACGTGGACCAGCTCCTATCGGAAGAGGAAGCGAGGGTCCTCAGAAACAACTGGACTGGAAGCGAAAACCCCTCCACAAGTGGCAGCAAACCGAAGCGTGATCTGCCGCAAAGTGGAGAGCTGGGTGGGTGAGCATACACCCGAGGAGCTCAAAGAGGAGATCACCAAAAGCAATCCCTGGGCCCAAGTTCGTGAAATAATAAAATTTCGTAAACACACCCACGTGTTTAAGATAACTTTCGCTACCACTGAAATGGCCAAGAAATCTACGCCAAATGGAATACTGGTATTTAATATGAGAATACCAGGCGATAAAATTCAGCAGGAGAAATTTAATAGCATAATAATGTGCTTTGTATGTTACAAACTCGAGGAACATATTACGACGACATACTCGGACAAAAACAAACTGTGGTGCAGTGAATGCGCCACAGGACATCGATTTGATAAGTGCGAGAGCACTAAGAAGAGATGCGTTAACTGCAAAGGGGAACACACACCATGGCCCTGAACTGCCCCAAGCGCCGCGAGATCATAAAAAGAAAGGAAGAAGAGATGAAAGCTAAGGAAATGACATACGCAAACGCCGCCAAGAAGAATGCGGAAAAAAGCCTGCACCTGCACTTGCACAGATGAACATGACGGGAGATCTAATTGCAAAAATACTGATCTGCATTGCCCAGGCAAATGTGGCTAATGCAGTGAAGCCTGGCTGCTATAACTAGGTACTCAATGCTCTCCTGAAAGCGAACAGTCTCCCTTCAGTAATTATGCCTGCAGACCCTGAATGCTCCAAGGCATTCAAGGACTCAGTCATAAAGAACAACACCATCAAATCTGAACTGGAGGAGATCGTCGAAGCTCCCTCATCGGAGGAATCCGAAGAGGACGACGAAGAACAAGAAAAGGCTGAAAGTGAGGAGGGATTCCTCTTCTGACAACGAAGAGGGCCCCTGCATACGTACACGAGCTACGAAGAGCAGGTCCAAAACCCCGAGTCCCCCTCTGAAAAAGGAAAACCCTGGGCAAAGTAAAACCACCTAGCCAACCCCCAAGAAGAAGTATAGGTAAAAACAATTCACCATGTTACGGAACGCACTGAAGATATTGGAAATTAATACCAACAGCTGGACGACGAAAAGACTTCTTTACGGAAATATATTCAGGGAAATTGATGCGGAAATCGTCTTAATTTCGGAACACGGGATCGACACGCGTAGTGCAGAAATGAAAATCTGGAATTACGATGTGTTGATCACAAATTATTCCCAGGAGCGGTTCGACGGAGCCGCTATTGAAATAAAGAAAGGGATTAAATACAAGCGAATAAGAAATCTAGAAGAATCCTACCTCGCGATTGAGGTCGAACTCGACTTAGGAAAGTTGGTCATTGCTACCGGATATCAACCGCCAAGGAGAGATGTGTTACCAATTCACATTCTCGCTGGCCTATTTGGCACAAGAGCCCCCACTATAATAATGGGGGATCTGAACGCCAGATGCCGAGAATCCGGTTACAGGACCTTCAACGGTATAGGAAGAAGCCTGAACCTATTGCTGGACAGAAATATTGCCCAGCGAATAGACCCCGGCTTTCCCACCTTTGTCAGAGCAGGAAGTGCCACAAAACCAGACATCTGTCTGGCGAATCGTCAGCTGCCGTTCAATTACTACATGGAACCAGTCCAGGTACCATGTAGTGAACATATAGAGATCCTACTCACTATTAACAGGAACCCTATACAAGTTCCAGCTGTAGTCAGAAAGAACTTCAAAAGAGCAGACTGGACACGGTACGCGCGCCTTCTCGAGGCCTACGATCCGCCCAACTTGGACGAGGCAATTCTCGAGGAGATTAACGAGGCACTCAACGACCTCAATAACCATCTCATCAGCGCAGATAGGGCTTGTATCTTTAAATCCGAGTATAGGACCATCTCTACCTACAGATGGACCTAATACATGAAGGATTTAGACCGTGAGCTGAAGTTATTGTATGAAATCAACATCAGGAATGCGTCAGTTCACTCAATACAGCGAAGTAAAGAAGTCAAAGAAGAACTAAACCAGTTGATCCTCGAGCAATGGAGAGGATGGGATGATGCGATCGATAGCTTCGATCAAGAAGCAACTCCCAAATATTTTTAGTATAAGATGAGAAATCTCAAAGGATCGACTGGGAAGAAGCAGAAGATCGAGCTACAGAAGGAAGATGGAAACATCGAAACGGAAGAAGGAAGACTTGAAGAGCTATTCCGAAGTTATTGGGAAGTAATCTTCAGTATAACTGAGGAGGAAAACGAAGACAATGACCTAGAGTTTGAAAGCAACATCATCGACGAGCTTAAGAACAAATACACTCGGCGCGCTCCGCTCATTCCGACAAAAGGCCCCAGGACAATCGAGGCTTACAAAGCTAAACTTTGAAAAGGCACCAGCCAATGTCATCGAAGGGATGAGAAGAATATATAACGCCTGTCTGGACACGGGATACTTACCAGATGCTTATAAAACGGTTAAGATGATTTCCTTGCTTAAGCACGGAAAGGACCCAACGTTGAAGGAGAGCTACCGGCCAATTTCACTTCTAGAATTTGGCGGGAAGCTCTTCGAGAAGATCCTCAATAGAAGACTGGTGTCTCACCTGGAGGAGAACTCCCTCTTTAATCCACATCAATTCGGGTTTAGGAGAGAATAGAAATGTTTTTTAATCTAAACCAAATAAAAAACCCGACCAAGAAAAGATTACCTAATTGTGAAACCTCGCCGATTACTACAATCTCACCGATGATGACCCAAATTTACCGAAGAAGACATCCATGAAAAAACAAAAAACACGAATTACACTCACTACAAGATATACAAAAAAAAAGACAAAGACACTAAGCACAACACTAAAGTAATTAATAAAGTAATTATTACAACAGCAAATGAGCATATCATACCCAAGAACGTTAATTGTTTTTTAAAGACAAATGGCTGGAACGCCATATTATGTATATATATATATATATATATATATATATATATATATATATATATATATATATATATATATATATATATATATATATATATATATATATATATATATATATATATATATATAAACTAACTCAAAGACAACAAAGGAACAATAAAACCCAAAATACTTAAAAGCGATAGGCCTGATCACCAGGCACTAGCATCTCTTTACACCCTTCCACACTTCTTTCTCTTTTCACCACTGGTCTATTTTTCGCTATTTGTCCACACACCCTAACTCTATCCCCTACCCACACCTACTCTTACAACAAATCAAAGTCAAAACACGTGTTACGCTCGCCCAAAATCTTGTGGCAACCCTAGTTGGGGCGAATTATGGACTCTTCGTTGCATTACCCTTCCGACGTCTGTTAGACAGAAAATAAAAGATGGATCGGGAACCTAATTCAGGAATCTAAATGCAAATTTAATTTCAAATAAAAATCTCGAGGAAACTAAAGGGAGGCCCAGACTAAGATGCTGAAATCAGTTCTTGGACTTGATCCAGTTTTTCAAGACCGATACTTCCCCAGCACTTTCCCTCCCAAACGAAAACTGGCCCCTGGATGCCTGGGGCTCACCAGCGATTGACATGCAGATCTTTATGTTGGTTGGCGATACTGAGTTGGGCGGTCCGCTAATCCGCTACTTGCGGATTCTCTAAATGGTAGCGAGGTAGCGGAAGCGGTTTCTATAAGCAAAAAGTAGCGGAGTAGTGGGTAGCGGACTAAAAAATATCAAAACCGCTATCGCTACTTATTTTACGTTTCTTTGCAATAAACTGCTAATTTTGGATGTAATATATTTTCCATGAAATTTATTAAAAACCAGTGAAAAACTGTTTGGGGGCAGCACTTTAGTAGCGCTTTACAATAAAAAGTAGCGATAGCAGAGTAGTGGTTTCGCGATTTATAAAAAGTCGTGCTAATAGCGGCAGCGGTTTCAGCAAGCCAAAGTAGCGAAGTAGCAGTTTCAATAATTTGGTAGCGACGCCCACCTCTGGCGATACTTACTCCAAGGTCCATTTCATGATTTGAAACATCTAAACGACCGCGTTGTGTCCAACTTCTAAATCCGAAAACGAATCCAGATCCGAGAAATTTGAATCATAACACACGCACACTATCATCAATAGGGGCCTGTGCGAAAAAAACTTGATAGAACACACTCCCAATACATACACAAGCATGCGAACATATACCTACACCCTCTGCTTCAGAGAGTTTGGGGGAGGGGGGGGGCACCCTTGTATCAATAACTTTAAAAGGAATCATTTTTTACGTTCTTTTGATGGGCACAATTTGGGACGTTTTTGAGTCTAATTTTGGGAAGAAAAGGAATTTTGCCCTCAAATCTAAATTGGGTTTCAAGTGACGAAGAATCTGGAATATCTGTCTCTAGACAGGATTTTTTCCAACGGGTTCTAAGCCATAGAAATAGATAAGGAACGACGAGAGAAATACGCGAGCAGTCGCTGAAATGAAAGATCAAACTGTTCATCCTCTTTGAACCAAAACTCAGGGACTCAAAGGGATACAAATACACGCGATTTAGATAGCGAGAAAATATAAAATGCACCAGGGTACTTAAAATAAATTGACCAAGAGGAACCCATGGCGTAGCATGAGAAGCAAACCTGTACTGAAACAAAAGTCTCTGTCTCAATGCACGAGGCTGAGATCTTGGTGCAGAACATAATGAAGCCTGCCTCTGACGCTTTGGCGGCCATCTCAGATGTCTGGAAGGTCGCTTTGAAGAGGTGGGTGTACTCTCCCTCCATCACGATTTTTAAACTTGTAAATTTCATCGATTTTTGCTCAACTTTGCTTGTCCTCGATTTCGGCCTTCATTTCTCCTGCACTGTGCGACCCGACCCAGGGGTCAAGGCGGCGGCAGATGATTGACCTTTGTGCAGACACGTCATACCTTTGGTGACAAGACGATCTCGTCGAGTTTTGAGCGGGAGTTTACACTTGGGAGTTTGTCGACGTCTAGGTTGCTATCGAATATAGCCAGATAGCCATAGGATTTAGCGCCCGTGACCTGAGCAGAATATAAGTGTAAGTGGGTGGAGTGGGAATAGCAGACCACAAATACAAACTGGGAGACAATGGACAGACGGGGCCCGCATCGTGGCCTAAGCGGAGTTAAAAATCACCCATTGAAGTCACCTAATTAAGCGAAATGGGGCGGATTTGGGGTTAGAAGGGAGTGCGGGAACGTCTTTCTAGGTCAAAGCATCATAATGGAGTTGGGGTATCCCCTTTGAACCCTTTAGGAATCATACGACTTCCCACCCAATTTCCCTGGCTATATTCACCATGCAATGGCGGCTGTAGTCCAAGAAGAACGTCCGTTCATTTAAGGAGTAAGGAAAGAGAGGGAAGCAAAATTAATCTATAGAAAGTAAACAAGTCTAAGAAATAGGACGAGAAAAGCTGCAATTTCAAATTCAAACGACAATTAAAATGATAAGGAAAGTCTCATTCAAAGCATTGAAGAGGGTTCGAATAAATCTGAACTCCCTTTTGGGAAAAGACTGAACTCCCTTGTGGGAAAAGACTACAAATCCGACCAATAAGCAAGGTTTATTCATACCCCCTCCCCCTCAAACCGAACAAACCTCCAATTAAAACGAATCAATTTACACCCAGAAGGGGGTTAACGCAGATTCAGCCACGGTTTAAATTGCATTAATTTAATAAACTTGCCTAATTAACACTACTTTACATTCCTGCCTGCATTATATGTACATACACCGGGATCAAACTACTTTGTACGACAGCTGCAAAGGTGAAACAAAATTATGCATACTAAATGTCCAATTATTATTATTATTACTTAAACGAGAGGACCATTACTTTTGCACCGTTGATTTCCAATTGTCTCAAGCAGCACTTTTTAGTAAGGACCCATATTTATGATAGCTTGTTTACTACTAATATTGTTGTTCGAACAACTTTTAAAGTGTGATTAGGGATAATTTTGGCTCCAGCAAGTACAGATAGACACCGAAAATAATAGATACACAATTTTATAAGTGAACGTATCCGGGATCATTATTAAGACTCGTACCTATTTTTTATGTTGCTTAGAGCAAGGAGCATTTACGGGAGGTAAAAATCCGAGTGAATTTGATTCTTTGAGGCCCGACTCTGAATGTTAACACTGGAAATGGATATTGCCAATAATAAATGCCTAGGAATCTCTGAATATTTTCCCTCTAAGGTACACATAATAAAAGCACAAATTAAAGAAGTCAAGAGAATCACGACCTACTCAAATTGGAGCTAGGAACACCAGCCATTCTCCGGGACGTTCAGATCCTGGGGAGTTGGGAATTGCCTACAGAAGTTTATATTTACCGAAATACATATAATATTTGAAAATATGTATTTTATAGAAAATGGAACAAAATAAATTGAGGTGTGTTGATGAATCAGGGGGAAAACTACAAAATGATACCAAATTTGGTGGGTGCTTAGTAATTTTTGTGAGGTGAAAACAGCTGGTTTTCCATAGATCTGCTTTCACATCCTACTCGGGGTCTTCTGAGAGAGAAT
Organism: Ceratothoa steindachneri; assembly: GCA_963969495.1. Taxonomy (NCBI): domain Eukaryota; kingdom Metazoa; phylum Arthropoda; class Malacostraca; order Isopoda; family Cymothoidae; genus Ceratothoa; species Ceratothoa steindachneri. Next base: position 89,751,006 of record OZ018329.1, read on the forward strand.
CCTCTACCCTCTCTCTATCTTGCTAACCAGCAGTTGAACAACGCGGTTTGGGCCAACCACAGAAATTATTACATTTTTCTTCACTTCGTTTTCCCACACAAGTACAAAATAAAATTCAAATAAATGCGATGACGAGATGAGCAATAAATATCCGGCATTGTTGACACAAAACTTTTCTGACGAGTCAAAATTTGCTTTTCCCAGTCAGTAGATTGGTTTGGAAATGCCCAGGTCAAGGGTGTAACCATTATTATTGAGGGTACCAAAGTGAAACAGACGTCTGTTAGTACTCCATACCAGAGTAAACGAGGAGGAATGAACGACTATCAAACTGCTTGCTTAAATGAGTCTGTCCACGAGCAAGCATCGAACAGACCCCACCATATGGACAATATGAGACAGAGAAGTTCGCAGTGAAACTACCCCAAAGTCAACAATACGACAAGAATTGTTGAATCTTTTACGCCATCATGAATCAAAAACTGAAGCCACAATCCTAAATCTCATCGAACTAAAGAGCAACTAAACTAAAAATTAAACCTTGTTACGAAAAATTATTCTTTACTCTTAATTTCCTTATCCTGGAACTGTAAACATTTTGACACAATAAGCTCGGTGGGAATCAATGCCGCTAAATATTACTAACCCCTTTCTGCCTTTGTGCTTCATTTCTAGAATAAATAGAGTAAAAAATATCTTGAGGGGGAGGGGGGTCATTATTTCCAGCAGATGTCGGAGATAAGTTTACCAGACGAGACTGTTTTATAGTTAGCCTCTCGTTTCACAGCTACTACTGTCCTTTTACAGCGGATATCAGTTCTTGCGTCCAATCAAACACGCCATCCTAAAGACCAGAGGTGTAACTCATTATCTCATTTATGATAATCACCAAATGATTCTGTGATAACAACCCAGATAACGAGAGAGAAGGGGGAGAGGTTAAGGAGGTTTAAATAGTCCGGTGTCAATCTTATATTAAATTACTGGTGTTATAAATATGGAGGACAACTCGCTTCTTGTAAAGATCGTCCTTTATACTATCACGCAGTAATGCATTTTCACCCCCATATTTTTGAGGTAACAATACCTCCATGTACCCAGAAGAAATTGAGGCCAGGTTCTCCAAGTACAGGGTGACTAAAAAAAAACCCTGCCTTAAAGAATACATTGTCCCCGTGTGTAGCTCTTATTCACAATCTGAAGTGCTTCTGCTCTTTATATAAAAAAGTGCCCATCAAGACTTGTAATACCCGCCGCCGCCTACCAGGTTCAAGAAATTTGGTGTTTAGTCAGTTTCATATTTCTTCATAAATTGAGTCATTTTCCAAAGTCATTTTCATATTCAACTGCCGTATTAAGTTGGTTTTTTGTTAGAATGAACCTTTTGCATAATCTTTCTTAAGCTGAGAAAAACGGTCGGAACGAAGTGGTTGGCCACTCTAACAAGTACATACAACTGCCATCCCTACAATTAGTACTAAGTCTATATCTCAACGTAGCACGTGCCAAGAATTCCGGACATAAACAAAACGAGAGCCAAACCAAGCAAATTTCGCGTGACGATTAATCCGCCCGCCACGGCTTAAATACTTGCCCGAAAATCTCGTCATTACATCATAAAGCAGGGAATTGCGTTATAAATATATCTCAAGAAGGCTTGGAATGCGCAGAGGCATCTTTTCCGTCGCTTTGAAATTCGAGAGCATCCATCTAAGTCATAAGATGTTGATCTTTGGCCACGACTCAAATATGTTCAGGTCTCTGCTCTGAATCAAAATACTTTGATGTTGTTTCCCTAAATTGCCATCAATATGAAGCTATTGAGTAACAGGAAAATTATATAAGATTAAAACGCCCTATGCATATTAGATAATTCCCTTTTCAACAAGTCATCTCTAGTTATTTCACATAGATTCCTTTTATCATTTTTTCCATTCCCATCTATCAATTTTACATGGCCACACGATAAAAATCAATCTTCAAAAAGAAACCGGGATTCGATCCCCCACACGTTATTGACGTCACAAAGATCCAGGGGCAACCGAGCTGCATCGTGCCATTACAGATCCAATGTGTATTAGGGTTGAATTAATACATTTCGTTTATCGGTTGGCGGCGTTAAGCAACGACTATTAGATACCGCCATCTTAGATTTCAGTTATGTACGTGTGCGAATATAATCTACACGACCCTTAAAGGAAATCCATGTTATTGTTGAAGAGAAAAATATAAATCTCAAATGAAGAGTTACGAGTACTACAAAGTACAATCTCCCAACGCAAAGGGTGCCAAACATTCTGGACGTAAGCGGACTACAGACGCGGGTTGTAGTCGTAGCCAAGTTCTGTTTTCGAAAGTCTAACAACACTTTTCACGCTAAATTTTTGTTCACAAATGTTTTCAATTTGCGGCGGCTCACACCAAAGACGCGTCTGTCAAACACCCGCACAAAATAAAAGCACTTTATGAGGATATTATGCCATTTAGAATAATTAAACGTATCGGTACTTAGGCAGAGCCCAACGGGACCTAATAAGGGTATGTAGCATTCTTTATCCGGAATTCTAGAAACGTGTGGATGAATATCGCCAGACTCTAAACGAGTAACTCTTATGGTCTCTACTTGCCCATTCAAATAAATCAAAATAATAAACCTCGTAAGAAATACACCTAAAGGGTCATTTTCACCTTAATCCCACCTGTACACATCCATCGATCAAAGGCTCAGCTACAAGTTCTAGTATTACTCAACTTGGTTTAAACCCGATACCTCTCGTTTCTTATGGCAAAATTGAAGAAATGACATTTCCTTGAATAAATACTCGTACATCAACTGAGTAGATTTTCGTGCAACCAATTGCAATGACTTCGAATCATTGAGAGGAGTGGATGGAGGTTTGAAAGTGGCGAAGTACGAGCGGGGTGAAGCCTCAGCATAATACCTAAAAGAGGCAAGCTTTCGACCTCTAACAAGCTTCAAATGTGTGAGGGCAGGTGCAAGAGACATCGAGACGACTTCGATGAGGAGGAAATTCACCTTGGTAAAAAAAAACCCCGTCTGGCACATCATATCTCACAAAGCACCCCCCCCCCCTCCCGACCCTATCGCTTCGAATATCAAAACGACACCTAAAGGCCATGTGTTGGCGACAGTACCTTGGCTGAGGACCTAAATTTGTTGATAAATGGCTCCTTTCGCTTATAAAAAGCGCGACAAGAAAAACTCGTCTCCCCCAACGCCACACACCTATGAACCAGCTCGCAGGAGCTCGTCACACAAAAACAGCCATAAATTGGACTCATTTCTAGGCGCAATTCGCAAGGAATTAATTCACCACGTCAGAAGTGACTTCTAATCGAAGTGAGAATTCCTAGCAAAACCCCGTATTGAAAGATGCAAGTTTAGCCCGTGCCCATCAACATCCTCCCGAAAGAGAGACTGTTCTTAAGACAATAATTATTAATCCTATTTTATTCTTCCTCCTATCCTGGGTGCGTCTGTCTACCTTCCATTCTCTCTTCATTTGAGCGCCACAACATAGGGAGCTTCAGGGATGGGGGGCTTCACTGGGGGACAGCGGGCGAATTCAGGAGACTTGCGGGCCCTCAGATTAAGAGCTTCCAAGTCTCCCCTCTTTAAGGTAAACGGCCCTTTCACACATTCTCAATTCCCCTAACCTCACCAATTTATTTTCAAACTACTTAAAATAAGCGTTGCGACGAAGATACCCGCGTTATTTTTTTAGTTTTAAATAATAATAATTATTATTTTTGTTTTGGGATTCCAGTTTGGGTAATATCTTTGCCGCGTTGTTTTCTCCATATTATTTTGCAAAGGAATGGAAATTGAACTCCATTTTATTCAATTCTCACGTTTCGTCATTACCTTATGAAATCCAGAAAATGGAATTTTATATTATCATAGCTCTAAATCAGGGGTTCACAACCGGGTTCCACATGGCCTCCCGGGAGTCCACAGAAATTTTAAGGGGTTCCATGGGAAAATTTGTTCAATGTAAATAATAATATGTATAACAATAATATAGTTAATATATAATCATCATCATCATCATCATCACCACTAACTCTATAATTTAAGAAGGGGATTTTTTTGAGTATTTGAATAATAATTTTCTTAGTTTGTTATGACTTATGTTTTTTAGCAAAGTTATTTCTAATAATTCTTTTATATATCAAAAAACAAAATGGTGAAGTTCAGAAATAAATATAAGTATCGAAATTTTGTGAAATTTATAAAACCCAAAGAATTACAAATGGTGAAGTTCAGAAAATTTATTTGTATATATCTTCCTATATAACTATATTTTAGTAACGTGATATTTTGAAAGGGAAGAATTTAAGTTTAGCGTTCCTTTCTAAAATTATTATAATTGGCGAAGTTCAGAAAATTTATAAAAATTTAACCATGGCTGCCTTTTTTTTAGATTTTAAATTTTAATCCTAGTAGCGAAGAGAAGCTCCTGCCGGAGGGGGGGAGTGGCGAAGCCATTGCCTGGTAATATTATAAAAAGAATACGCAATATAGATAAACGTCATCGAAAAATCTACAAATGTGCAGTTTGACGTTATACTTAAAAAAAGGCTATGGTATTGAACTAAATTACTAAACTGTTCAATATAATAGTGTTGTAACGCGCGCAGCTTTCCTTGGTCAGGATGTATTTTAGAGCCAGACGTACGATGAGAGCGTAAGACAGCTATAGAGACGCATTCAATCCTCGCCATTTCTGAGTAAGTCATTTCTAACATTTTAATCCACTGTAAACGTATTTTCTTGTTCATAAACACATTGTGCATATGTTAATAAACATTTATTAGCAATATTTTGCAACAACGTCGAAACGAAGGAAAATTAGGCCTACCATTCCTTTGACATGTGAATACATGTTAGGGAAAATTTAAATAGGAAACTATATATTATTTCTCATTACTCTTATTTTTTTCGTCCAGTAACGCCTACGAAACTTTCTTACAATAAATATTTGGGATTAATAATATTATTTTCTTCAGATTACTTTACCCATGGATCACACAAAGAGAAAAACAAGTCAATATTGTACTGAATATTTGTCATATGGTTTTATTGAATCGCCCCAAAATACCACAAAACCGATGTGTCTCATGTTTGACCATGCTATCCAATGAGAGCATGAAACCACCTAAGCTTCGTTACCATTTGGAGACGAAACATTGTGAAAGGAATAATATATCGTTGGAGTACTTTCAAAAACAACGAGACAATTTTCAAGGAAGAAACAAATTGGATGATATTTTTAGTAAACAAACAAGCAATAAAGAGAGAGTTTTATTAGCGTCATATGAATTAGCAAAATAAGTGCAAAAGCTGGAAAGCCACATAACTGGTGAATCTTTCATATTGCTTTCGATATCAGTTGTGATTTAGACAATGTTAAACAAAAATGTATATTATCAGATTTATAGGTGATAAGCAACTCAGCGAGGAACTGCTTTTTGCAAGAACATTTGTATCAGATACCAAAGGTGAAACGATCTTTAAAGAAGTCCTGTCATTTTTTACAGAAAAAAATATTCCACTGGAAAATTTAATTGTTTGTTCTACAGACTGCGCCCCTTCCCTGGTCTGTAGGCTTATTGCTCATTCGAAAAATGCATTGCCCAAAGTATTTGGCATACATTGTGTCATACATTGCCAACATCTGGTGGCGATGAGATTAAGTGGACGTCTTCATGAAGCCTTAGCTTTTTTAATAAATGCCGTGAACCTTATTAAGGCTAATGATCTTAAAGATCGTCTCTTTCGAAAATTTTGTGATAAAAATGAAGGAGGATTTGACCGTCTTATACTAAATACAGCGGTACGATGGTTGTCTACAGGCAATTGTCTTCGTCGTTTTGTTGTTCTTTGGGACAATATTGTAGCATTTCTAAGCGAAACGGAGATTGGAGAACAGATGGTTGAGAGGAAAACACATATTTTACCTCTCAGATGTGTTTGAAAAAATTAATTCTCTTAATAAACTGTTGCAAGGATACAATTGTAATTTAAATTTAATAAAGAGCAAGAAAGCTATTGATGCCTTCCTGGGGAAACTCAAATTGTACAGTACTAACATCTCACGCTGTTTGTTTGAAAAGTTTCCAGCCCTTGCTTCAGTTAGCAGTGATTTAAAAGATTATGATTGTATCGTGTAGGTTAATAATCATTTAAAAAAATCATGAGGACATGCAAGTTCGTTTCAAAGATTTACTAGAACTGAAACTGCGTGCAGATTCCATTTGAGGTAAATGCTGCTGATGTTGAAATTGATTTACAAGTGGAACTTAATGATTTGAAGTGTGATGGGCGAGCCCAAAGTTTATTAAAAAGTGCTAAACATGATGCATGGAAGAGTAGTGAATTGGCCTGTAAACATCTGCCATTATGGGAGAAAGCTAAAATGTAACTGATTGCTTTCCCGTCAACTTATCTTATGGAATCTGGCTTTAGTCGTGTAAGTCAGTTATTAACAAAAAATTGCAATCAACTTAACATTGTGGAAAGGGGGGATCTTCGTCTGGCTTTATCAAAATCGGAACCAGATATTCAAAACATCAGGCACAAGGATTTCATTAGTTTCTAAGGATATCCTAGGGCCTGATCTCATACGTTATCTAATAATATCAGTGTTTTAACAATTGATCTCATTAGTTTCTCTTGGATATCGTTGTGACTTGTAAGATTTTCAATAAATCTATCATTCTAATGATTAAAAAGTTATACAGTTCCATTTTTTATGTTATATCGAAATTGAATTTTTTTTTACAATTTATTGCATAAAATTTGTAAAATGTTTATAAGGAAAGTTTTTGATGTAGTTTCAAAAAAAATTTGTTGTTTACTAGGAGAGGTACCTGTATTTATTGAAATTTTCAAGATTTGTATTTATAATTTATGTTCTGAATATAACGGAATTGTTTCATTGTTGGTTTTTACTAACCTACAAACATATTTTATTTCAAAAATTTGCATATACGGGGTCAACAAATGACAAGATAGCTCTCAGGGGGTCCACAAGCAAAATAAGGTTGGGAACCCCTGCTCTAAATGAGAGCTGACAAAGCTCACGCGATCTTCTCAAATCCTTGGTTAGTGAAAGTAATGCAATGTATACCGAAGCGTAGGGAGAAGAAGAGGACCCCATTACCCTCTCGTCTCGAGATGAAAAGGCGGCGGCCATAAAACAAAGCTATCGTGGCCCAGCAAGAGAAGAACCCCTCCCCGCCGGATCTTGGGTCTGTTGACCTTTATGCGAAAGCGTACCCGGGGAAGGGGTCCTGCTATAACATGCCCTGTTGACCCGGAAACACAAGAGGATTCTGTATTAATCTCCGTCACTTCGATACTCCTTGCAAGCAAGAGGAGGGTAAATAAACACAAAGGGTCGAGGATAACAAGAAATTCTTATTTCCACCTCATCAACCCGTTGGGGTTGTGTGTGGAGGACACTTCATAAGGCCGATCTGGCTTTTCTGTGCCGGTGCATTTTCACTTTGGCTGCCTCAATATTGCACCCATTGGCCTTTGTAAAGCCCCGATCGGCCATCTAATAAAAGGTCTTTTCGATATCGAAGAAACCACCTTTATGGAATTCGGTAATGAGCGACTGTATGCGCGCGGGGCTCGTGTATTTTAATGGCTTCTCGCAACCTACAAAGCAATAAAAATAACTAATGAATTTAATTTGCATTTTCGAAAATTAAATTTGAATTAAATTGCTCTCAACATTTTAATTTTATGTGAGTAGAGATAACGGAGCTCCCCGAGGAGAGGTTCCGCTCATAAAATACATCTGGTCCATCGCGTTTGGGGATGACAAAGACCAAGGTGAGGGGATCAGGAGAGAGGTCGGGGCATTTCTGAGCATGGCTAGAATTCTAGGTAGGATATTTAATATACTTAAATTTGAAACAAATGGGGTTATTTTGGTAAGTTATATTGTAACTTTTATTATTTAAACACTGGACCAACACATCAATGTGTTTATATCAGAACCAACATTCACAATCAGAACTACAGAACTGTCCAAAACGAGCAGAACTCCTGTATTTCTATCACAACATTTTCCATAATTTTTGCCAAGGAAAATCCAAAGTTTCTAAAATTGGTGTACGATTGCCTAGACGTATAAAGTACGTGTGAGTAAAAGGTTATGGAAATTTAGATGAATAAAACGAAAATTATCAGCAGATGGGTAATTTACTAGAAAAATTGAAGTATCTAAAATGATCCGAACGTTTAGGTTTCTGGTAGAGAGAACCGGTATTGTTTGCATAGCAACTAACTTAGGTTAAATCTCGCGTAAGTTAAGACATTATCTTGAAAACTGTCGTCCAGGTAACGTGCCTAAGAAACCTGTGGCGCCTGTCTGTCCGCGAGTTGATAGTGGTAAAGTTGCACCACCAAGATGCTATTTTAATGGAAGCCATTGCGCAGAGGGGGGGGGGAGAGAGAGAGAGAGAGAGAGAGAGAGAGAGGGGGGGGGGAGAGAGAGAGAGAGAGGGGGGGGGAGAGAGAGAGAGAGAGAGAGAGAGGGGGGGGGAGAGAGAGAGAGAGAGAGAGAGAGAGAGAGAGAGAGAGAGAGAGAGAGAGAGAGAGAGAGAGAGAGAGAGAGAGAGAGAGAGAGAGAGAGAGAGAGAGAGAGAGAGAGTCACAAGGAGTCACAAGGAAAAGAAGTACCCTAGAAGACCTTACGGTCCATACGAGAGGGTACTTGTTACGAGTCAGGGACTCGTGAGCCTGTCAGCGAACCAGGACTTTATCCAGGCGCCTTTTGAACTGCTCCACAGAGTCGCTGTTCACGACTTCTGGCGGAAGCGCGTTCCACTCGTTGCAGATACTGTAACTGAAGAAGTTCCCGCATCTGTCCCGGTGATAACGCGGCAGCTCAATTTTGTAGCCGTGGTTTCTCGTTACGCCCTCGCTTAGTTGGAACATGTCCCCGTTGCCTACGTGGTCAATACCTCGGAGGATTTTGAAGACCTCGATTAATTGACCGCGCCGTCTTCGGGTTTCCAGTGAGAAGAGGTTTAGTTCTTCTAGGCGGGCTTCGTAACTTTTGTGCCTGATCGAGGGGATCAGTTTGGTCGCCCTGGCTTGTACTCGCTCCAGTCGGGCGATGTCCTTCCGAAGGGATGGACTCCAAAACTGGACTGCGTACTCCAGGTGAGGTCGGACCAGGGAATTAAAGAGAGTGAGAACGATTTCCCTGTTCCGATACCCAAACTGTCGCTTGATATACCCCAAGATTCTCTGGGCTTTCTTCTCCGCCTCGATGCACTGCTTGGAAAACTTGAGGTCGCTGGTGATCACGACTCCCAAGTCTTTTTCCATGTCTGTGCTCTCGAGCGCCGAGTTTTTGAGGCTGTAGACGGCTTGGGGATTTCTGTGGCCGATGTGCATCACCTTGCACTTTTCGACATTGAACGGCATTTGCCATTTGTCTGACCACTCCCCGAGTTTCCTCAAGTCGGCTTGGAGTCTCTCGACGTTTTCCGCGTCTGCCACGTTCATACCTAGTTTGGTATCGTCGGCAAATTTGGAAATCCTCGCAGTTATGCCATCATCTATGTCGTTTACATAGATGATGAAGAGTAGGGGGCCCAGCACGGAGCCTTGGGGAACGCCGCTTGTTACCGGTAGCCAACCGGACTTTTGCCCGTTCACCACTACTCGCTGCCTTCGACTATGCAGCCAGTTTTCGATCCAGTCACCTACAGCTCCGGCGATGCCTAGCGCTCGAACCTTTTTCAGCAATCGGCGGTGGGGCACCTTGTCGAAGGCCTTCTTTAAGTCGAGGTAGATGACATCCACCGCCTTCTCCCGGTCGTGTTCGCTGAACACGAAGTGGAAGAATTCCAAAAGGTTCGTTAGGCATGACCTGTGCCGCCGGAACCCGTGTTGGGAATTCCTCAATAGGTGGTTGGACTCGACGTGCTGCGTTATTTTGTCAACCAGGATACTTTCCATCAATTTTCCTACTACCGACGTCAGGCTGATCGGCCGGTAGTTAGATGGCTCGCTCGCGTTACCCTTTTTGAATATGGGGGTGACTTCCGCGTCTCGCCAGTCCTTTGGCACGCATCCAGTCTCGAGCGATTTCCTGAAGATCGAGCAGAGATGTGGGGAGACCTCATCTCGCACTTCCTTCAGCACCCGTGGTAAGAAGCCATCGGGCCCTGGCGACTTGTAGCGGTTCAAAGCGTCGATCTTTGAACGCACTATCGTCTCTTCGAAGTGAAATCTCTCCAATTGCTCTGAGCCTTCGTACTTGTCACGAGGCTCAGGGGTGGTGTCCTTCTCCTCAGTGAAAACTGACGAGAAGTACTTGTTGAGGATGGTCGCATTCGCTTCGTCACTGAGCTCTAGCTCACCATCCTCTTTCACCAAGGGACCGATCCGTCTACGTGTCGGCTTACGGCTGTTTACATATCCGAAGAATTCCTTGGGGCTCTCTTTGCAGAGTCTCGCCACACGGACTTCTTCGGCGCGTTTCGCCACCCTTATCATGGACTTGACACTTCGGCATAGACTTTTGTAGTGCTCGAATTCTCCAGTGTTCTTCGCTTGGCGATAGGCGGTTTTTCTCTTCCGTAGGGTTCTCCCGATTTCGGGGGTGAACCACTTGGGTTGAGTAGCTCCGACTCGGCGGCGTTCTGATGGAATGAATCGTGACTGCAGGGCCATGAATGAGTTTTTGAAATTCTTCCATGGTTGCTCGACGTTGTCACTATCTTCCACCTCTATCGCTGCCACGCCAGCACGAAGTCCCGCGAAATTTGCCTTTCTGAAGTTCAGCTTGGCTGCAGCACGAGCTACTGCTTCGCGAGCTGGGACTCGAATGCAGAACCTGATGAGGCGGTGGTCGCTGCCACCTAGCTCCTCATCTACACTAACTTCCTCAATGATGTCATCCTCGGATGTGAGAACTAGGTCGAGGATGTTTGCACCTCGTGTTGGTTCTCTCACCCATTGAGTGAAGAATCCTTCATTTACGAAGTTAAGGAGCCGTATGTTGTCGATGCGGGTTTCTCTGGTTGCCCAGTCAACGTGAGTGTTGAAGTCCCCCATGACGATACTCACCCTGCCTTCAGTTAACTGATTCAGTTGATTATAGAGGTCCCTGTCTTGATCCTCCGTCGAGGATGGGGGTCTATAAACTGTAACAGTCCTGTACTTGGTGGTACCCAGCTCCAAGTCCACGCATAGGACTTCTTGGTGGGCGGTGGTGGTGCTGCTCGTTGCCGTGAATACACTTCTCACGTACACCACCACTCCGCCCCCCTCCTTCGCCAGCCGGTCTTTGTGGAAGATCTGGTAGCCCGGGATTGCGAATTCGCCCTCAAAGTCACGAACAGAGGTTCGAATCCACGACTCCGTGATGGCCACCAGATCTGGTTCTTCCGTTGCTACGAGGGCCACTAATTCCAGAAACTTGTTTCGGATGGACCTCGCGTTGAACAGAAGAACCTTAAGGGAGTTCCCGGCTGGTGGTCTCCCTAAGTTCGACCGTTTCCCGCCGCCTTTGGCTTGGCGGCAGGAACGGTCCTCCTTTCCCGAACAGACCGGACGCAGCGGTTAACCGTCTCCTGGATGAGGTTAGCCAGCATGGCTTTTCCCTTCATCGACAGGTGGGCTCCGTCCCTTTGGTAGAGGTCGTTCCTACCAAAGAACGTCCGGAAAGGGTCCGCGAAGAAGACCCCTTCAGCTGTACAGAGGTCTCTCAACCTCTGGTTTACCAGAGAGAGAGAGAGAGAGAGAGAGAGAGAGAGTTACATAGATACACAGATCACACGGGCCTTACGGCCCAGACTAAGGTGATCTGGCCTTAAATCTACTGCCACTTACACATAGAATAGTAGAAGTAAAGGATAGAAAAGTTTTAGGCTCTCCCCACCCTCCACTCCCTCCGGCAAAAGCCGTACATGAAATAATTTGGGAAAAGTACCTTGCAGGTGTAAGAAGACAGTACCTGAAGGAAATTTGCATTGAATAGTAATTAAATGAAATGAATATGAAAACCACTTACATAAACCTGAAAGAGTTATATTTTTGTAATATTATTTTATTTTGTAGCTTATGCTAAACAATTCCAATATTTGTTAAGTGTTTGTCTAATCTCGTTTTAAATGAATCTATAGTTCTGCTGTCCACTACCTCGTTTGGCAAATTATTCCAATCATTAATAATCGAGTAAGTGAAGAAGTTTTTTATTACATCCATAGTGGCTCTTTTACCCTGAAGTTTTGAATCATGTCCACGGGTGGGACACTCCCCTATCAGTGTGAACAAGTTATTGGCATTAACGTTGTTAAATCCTTTAACTATTTTGAAGCACTCTATAAGCTGCCCCCTTAGTCTTCGTTTTCTGACGGAAAATAGATTGAGTTTTTTTAGCCTCTCGTGGTAAGGTTTGTTACGTACTGACGGGATAAGTTTTGTCGCTCTGTGTTGTACAGCTTCTAATTTATCTATGTCTTTTATTAAGTAAGGGGCCCAGAACTGTACAGCGTATTCGAGATGGGGCCTGACAATACTTTTATATAGTGGCATAATTATCTCCTCGCTTTTATAAGTAAAGTTTCTTTTTATAAATCCTAGTGCTGTGTTAGCTTTGTTTGCAGCAGCTGCGCATTGGTTTGATGTTTTTAAGTTTTCTGTAATTATTACTCCTAAATCTTTAACCTGCGGGGTTGTGTTTATTAAGCCGCCTTGCATTGTATAGGTGTATTTTTTGTTTTTTGTTCCGCACTGAAGGATTTGGCATTTGTCGATATTAAATGGCATTTGCCATTTCTCAGACCATTCGGTAATTTTATTTATATCAGCCTGCAGGCTAGCCCTGTCATCTTCGCATAGTACTGAGTTACCTATTT